>CAWUFW010002116.1:2030000-2397840 GCA_963921515.1 Calotriton arnoldi
TCCGCTCCGCTGGCGGAGTGGAGTTCTCTGCCCACCCCTAATATCAGTTAAACAATATATAAATAATAACCCTAATGAAATAATTATTCCCATATTGAGTTACAGATGTTAATTGTGATACATGCACCAATAACAAAAAATATTTATATACAATATTTTAGAAAAGATGGAAAAAGGGAGAAAGGGGTGAGAGATAATAATCTATAGAAGGAAGAAAGTAAGGAAAGGAAAGGATGAAGGACAGAGAGAAGAAGAAGAGAGTAAATGACAGAACTACAAAGCTGGGATGTTAAATTGGTTCAACAAAGTCCAAGTATAAGAATACAGGTGGGAGGAGAAAGGAGGCACAATAATAGTAATGAAGAAGACTTCAGAATCCATGCAAAATAAGGGGGGTATCTTGGAAAAATGGGGACCATATAAGAAGAAAAATATCTGCTTTGTCCATTAAGTTGTAAATGATCCTTTCAGAGGATGTGGTCTTATACATCTCCGCAAGCCACTCCCCATGTAACGGCAGTTGTGAAGAACACCAATGCTGTAAAATACAGATTTGGGCAACTGTAGGGGCAATGACAAGCAAGTGACGAGCATGGTGGGTCAGCTCGGGAATGTCCGATAAGTCATGAAGGAGAATAAGAGGTTGGGAAAGTGGTGTGGGTAAATCCATAGATTCCCGGAGTGTAGACCCTACTGCCATCCAAAAGGAATGTATGGTGGGACAGTCCAGTAAGGTATGAACAATATCACTTGGTGCATGATCACATTGGCAGCAAGCAGAGTGAGGGAGCAGCCCTGCAGCCTTAAGCCGTGCCGGGGTCCAGTGAGAGCCCTGAAGGAACTTGAAAATATTAGCTTTATCTGTGCCTCACAGACTCTTCATTCTAGGGCCTTCAAAAGTTCCATCCATTCTTCCTCATCATATTCCACCAGTAGGTGAGCCTGCCAGGTCATCCTGAGGCTTGCCAATTGTGCTTGGGAGTAAAGATGGCGAATCAGGAGGTTGTAGAATCCAGACATCACACCTTTAAAATAGTATTGAGGTAAGAGAGCACTGGGGCCAGGGGATAGTCCAGGGTTGGGGACCTAATCTGCTCAGCAGACAATGGCATAATTGTGTATATCGCCTTTGTTGGGTATCCGACAAGTCGAATTCGTCCCGTAGCATTGCAAAGGACTTGAGTTCACTGCCAGAGATCAGGTGTATAAGATTCAGGATCCCAGCTCTGCGCCAAGGGCCCCAATCAAGCATGTCCCCCCCATGCAAATGCCAGTATTATTCCAGATGGGAGCTTTGTCATGAAGATATGTGTCCACTGATAAGAGCTTGTGAGCCCACATCCAGGCAGCAAACATGGCTTTCAACATGGAATTAGGGTGTTGGCAGTGGGGAGACCAGGAAGATAGAGGGCCTGTAATCCTAAAGGGGCCTCCTGGAGTGTGCGTTCAATCACAACCCATAATGGAGGATCTTGGATCCGGGGATGCATGCTCGGCATTTGTCCCAAATGTAGGGCTAAGCAGTAATGTTCCACAGAAGGCAGGCCCAATCCCTCAGCTGATCCATGGGCGGTAAGCTTCTTAATTGACAGGCAAGGTCTTGCTGAGCCCCAGATGAAGTCCTTAATGGTCTTATCTATCTGACGGAGAGTCGAGAGGGATATTGAAGCATGCCTAATACATATGTGATTCAGGGAAGGGTAACCATTTTTACCGACTTAGTCCGACCCCAGAGAGAGAGACTCAGGTGAGACCACTTTGCAAAGTCCAATCACATTTGCTCCATTAATGGGTCCAGGTTATCTGTCACCATGCGCTCCAAGCTCCTGTTTACTAGAATGCCCAGATACCTGGGGCGGGAATTCTTCCACTGGAATGGATAACCGGCTATGCCGGCACATGTGGTGTTCTGCAACAGCAGTAGGGCCTCACTCTTTCCTCAGTTCACTTTGTAGGCTAATATTGCCACAAAAGCATCAATTGCCTCCAACACCGCGGTAGTGGAGGTGGATAAGGCCGATTAAGTGAGCAAAATGTCATCTGCATATATATTCAATCTCGAAGGACCTCCAGGTGTAGGAATGCCTGTAATCTGATCCGATTGGCGCATGGATGCCGCTAACGGCATCCACTAGAAGAAATAGTAGGAGGGAGAGTGGGAAACCTTAACGTGTTCCCCTGTGGACTGGGAATGGGTCTGAAAGAAAGACTCCACAGTTGGTATGCGCCGAGCAGGACTTGTAGAGCCATCTCACTTTGGAGATGAAGTTCTCACCAAGGCCTAATTTTCTGAGTGTGGCAAATAGATATTCTGATTCTATCTTGTCAAAGGCTTTCTCAGTGTCCAACAACAATGCCAAGGCCTCATCTGGAAGGTTCGCTGCTAGCCAGACTGTATGAGCTAACATACGAAGATGATAGCGTGATGATCGGCCTGGGACAAACCCCACTTGTGAATGGTGAATAAGAGAGGGGAGAACTTGCTTAAGGCAGGCTGCTAGAATGTATGCCAGTATCTTGACGTCTCCATTAAGCAGGGATATGGGATGATAACTGCCACAAAAGAGAGGATCTTTTCCTGGTTTGGGGAGGACCGAAATCAGAGCCCTGTTGGACAGTAAACCCAAGGAGACAGACCAGTCAGCCTCAGCGAAGGCCTCATGAAGGAGATCCACTATCTTGGATTTGGTCCATTTATAGAACTCCACCAGGAAGCCATCTTCACCTGGGACTTTGTGATAGGGTAGATCCGAGATGGCTTGCTCTATCTCCTCCTTGGTGATCTCACCCTGAAGCAGGTGTCTGCCATCTTCTGAGAGGCACGGTAAGCGAAGACCATCCAAAAAGGTGTTTATCTGCTCGGTTTTCTGGACAGTTTCTGGGGAGTAGAGGGCCCAATAGTAGGATGCAAATGTATCTGCAATTTCCTGTGGCCAACGTCCCCAAATCAGTAATGATAGCAGGAATGGCCATTCCCACCTCCCTCTGCTTGAGCTGCATCGCCAGTAGGCATCCCACCTTCTCTCCTTGCACATAGTGCCAATATTTCAACCTCTGTAGCGTATACTCAGCTTTGAAGGTATAGAGGGTATTGAGGTCCATGCGCGCTATCTCAAGACTGTGCCTGGTAATGGCGGTAGTGTAAGCCGTGTAAGCACACATGAGGTGGACTATATCCATCTCTAAAGCCTTCTGATGCTCCTCCCTCTGAGGGACAGGGCTGCATCCCTCATCAGCTGCCCCCTGATGGTTGCCTTCACCGCCGCACACAATGTAAAGGAAGAGTTAATCGAACCATCATTATTCTCCAGATAAGTATGCACATGTGCTTTGAGATGGGTCTTGCCCACCGGGTGATTTTATCAGGATAAATTGAGATACCAGGGCTTGCATATTGGCTGTGACAGACCCAGATCAACTTCCAGGCAACGGTGGAGTGGTCTGAAAGTGTGCTCTCCAGTATTGAGGTCTCATAAAGAACGGGAAGTAAAGGTTGGGCCATCAGGAAAAAGTCCAACCATGATTGCTTTTGTACTTTTAAAATGGCATGGACAATTGTTTATTGATGGTTTGTTGTCTGTTTTCTTTAAATTTGAAGATGCGTATTTGGCCTTGAGTGTGGCTTCTTTTCTTTAAAATAGTTGAAGTGTCAGAGTTATGTTATTTGAGAGGGTAGGGTTGTTGGTTAGGTGATGCTAGTGTTTGCTCTACACTGTCCCTCATGGAATTTCATGGTGAAACAAATAATTGGACTACAAGGGTTGACCTTTTGGTCGGTAGAGATTTTCTGTTCTATTGTCTGCTATTCATATTGGCTTTCTTTATGCAATCTTTAGTATAACATCCTTCCATTAACTATTATTTTGCTTCCAGTCATTAAGATTAAACAGCCTTTTTCTCACTGTAGTTCATCGAATAAATAGTAGTTCTCCTTCAGGAAAGTTATTCATTATCTGTTTAGGGTGACTGCTGTCTCCATGAGTATGGTAATGGTGGCTTTCTCCTTTCTGTGTAGCATGCTGTAGATTTTATTAGTTTTGATGTAAATCCCCGGATCCAAATATTTGACCAGTTGTGTGTCAACCAGATGCTGAAGTCATTGGTGTTTATTCTGTGAAGATATTATTTGAATTTCTCAGTGTGTCCATACTGAATTAGTAAACTTTTGTTGATATATCTTCCCCAATGGCTAATGTGGTGTGTGTATTCAGTAAAGACTTCCCGCCCGAGCTAGTGTCTTTCAAGGAGACCCATGATGAGGCAGGCGTACATTGGGGCTTTATAAACAGTCACAAGTAGTTACTGCACTTAATATGATTTTAGGTGAAGTATCTTTTTCTGCCTTTCTCAGGTTTGTACTGCCTAGATGTAACAAGATGAATGTGTCTCCCTGCACTGTTCTGATTAATTCAAGGGCAATAGCTTCATCCCTTGTTGACGGAGACACCTCACAGGAGTAACCAGTGTGTACATGGATTGTATATTGCTATATCCTGGGCTTCTCATCATCCGTGTGAGCCCTCTTCACTGTGGCCCTGCCTGTTGCTAAATTGGATTTTTGAAACAATTAATCCAACTGTTCATGCCGTGTTGCGGGATGTAGGACAGGGAGGGCCTCCTCTGCTACCCTTATTTCTAAGGGAGAATTCTAGCTGTATGTAGGTAGTGCACTAAAAATACAGAAGACATTAGGGTGTACTAGCTGTAAGGGAATATCCACAAATTTTCTGAGGAGAGCAGAGAAAGTATCCTATGAGGAAATATACTCCGAGTCGAAGGAGGAGGAGGAGGAGGATGCAAGTGATTCAGGCTCAAAACACCATGGAAAACAATTACTGCAATGATAATCCAGACAAGCTATTATGACGGTGGCAGGGTGGAGATTGTGACCTGACAGGTGCTTAATCCTGCTTTACTCTGTTGTCCGCTAGTCCCCTGAGTTTCATGGGTTTCATGATAAATTACCAGTGTTCAGACTGTTGTTTATCTTAAAGAGATTTACCCCCTCTATTTTCACAGAACTTAGGTGTTTCTGTCCATCCTGATCCCGGTGCCTTTAGAACCATGTCAATATGATCTTCTGCTCCAAAGATATAGCCAGCCAAAGCTTTGGTGCTACCTAAACCTAAACCATGGACCCCACCAGTTTAGGGTGCACCATTGACATGAAATAATGTAGATCGTGATATTAAGGAACCTGGATCACCAGTACCCTTGCGGCTAACCATAAGGGAACTGTTCTACTAGGATCCCCTAGGATATCCAGAACATTCAGTTTCAACCAGGCATTACCAATCAATCAATCAATCAATCAGGGAATTGTTAGCGCGCTACTCACCCGTGAGGGTCTCAAGGCGCTGAGGGAGGGGGTCCGCAGATCTGTTTAGCCGAAGAGCCAGGTCTTGAGGGTCTTCCTGAAGGTGTTCAGGGAGGGGGCGCGTCTGATGTCTGCCGGTAGCTCGTTCCAGGTCTTGGCTGCAATGTGAGAGAAGGATCTTCTGCCTGCTCTGGCTCTGTGGATGCGCGGGGTTTCGGCCAGTGCGAGGTTGGAAGATCGGAGGTTTCTTTTGGGTACGTGGAAGTTGATTCTATCGTTGAGGTATTTGGGTCCGTTGTTGTGTAGGCATTTGTAGGCGTGAGTGAGGATTTTGAAAGTGACTCTTTTCTCCACGGGGAGCCAGTGGAGACTTCGTAGGTGTTGGCTGATGTGTTCGTGTCGGGGGATGCCGAGGACGAGTCTGGCGGCGGTGTTCTGTATTGTCTGGAGTTTGCGGAGTAGGGACTTGTTGATGCCGGCATAGAGTGCGTTTCCATAGTCCAGTCTGCTGGTGATGAGTGCGTGGGTGACTGTCTTCCTTGACTCAGGGGGGATCCACTTCAAGGTCTTGCAGAGGATGCGGAGGGTGTTGAAGCAGCTGGAGGTGACGGCATTGACCTGTCGGTTCATGGTGAGTGATGAGCCGAGTACGATGCCAAGGTTCTTGGCGTGGTCTGAGGGGGTAGGTGGGCTTCCGAGGGCAGTCGGCCACCAGGTGCTGTCCCATGCAGAAGGGGTGGTACCGAGGACGAGGACTTCTGTCTTCTCGGCGTTGAGCTTCAGGCAGCTGTTGGTCATCCAGACTGCGACATCTTGCATTCCTTTCTGGAAGTTGAGTTTGGCAGTGGTGGGGTCTTTGGTGAGGGAGAGGATGAGCTGGGTGTCATCGGCGTAGGATACGATGTTGAGGCCATGTTGTCGGACGATGGCTGCGAGGGGGCCATGTAGATGTTGAAGAGGGTGGGGCTCAGTGATGAACCCTGTGGGACTCCGCAGGTGATTTTCGTGGGGTCGGAGAGGAAGGGTGGGAGTCTGATCCTTTGGCTTCTTCCGGTGAGGAATGATCGGATCCAGTCCAGGGCTGTTCCTTGTATGTCTGCGTCGTGTAGTCTGGCCACTAGTGTGCGGTGGGAGACGGTGTCGAAGGCCGCTGATAGGTTGAGTAGGATGAGGGCTGCGGAGTGGCCTTGGTCCAGGAGGGTGCAGATGTGCATCTGTGGCAGCGAGCAGGGCGGTCTCTGTGCTGTGGTTGCTTCGGAATCCCGATTGGGACGGGTCGAGGACGGCGTTCTCTTCAATGAATCGTGTCAGTTTCCTGTTGACTGTTTTCTCTGCAACTTTGGCTGCGAAGGGGAGGAGCGAGATGTGCCGATAGTTCTTGAGGTCGGTGGGGTCAGCTGTGGGCTTTTTGAGCAGGGGTCTGACTTCTGCTAGTATCTGTTTCACTTCTGGTGCCCATTGTCATAATAAGGAACGCAGCTCTCCATGGCACAGACCGGACATTGAACTGAATTTACCTAAGGATGTCCATTATTAACCTGGAAACTTAATCCCCACATACTTTTGACTCACATATACGTCTGTGTAGGTTTTGAGCCTATTTTACAGTTTTGTCAAAAACTTGCTTAGCAACATTGGTCAACCCCTACTCAGCCCAGGATTCGTACCAAGCAGTCAAACACAAGAGATACATTGTAGTCATTCACTGACAGTAGCATAAGAACCAAAATCCACAGTATTCCTTGTAGGCATAGCCATGTCTTCAGGGATCCATCAAGACATGCACGTTTCTGGAAAAAACAGTCACTGCACAGAGAAAGCCTGGAGCCAAACGCAAAATAGATGATTAGGTGGCTAAGTGTGTATGCGCTATATTTATGTTTACACTCATATTTTGGCCACCAATGGCACTAGGACGTTTGTTTGTTTTATTCTTCCTTTCTTATTTTTACTGCGTCACCTTTTTCCTAGTGTAAATAAATTTGTATTAAATTTTTCACTAATACCACCAACTACACCTTGATCGCTATTGTGTGTGATTATGTTTTTTTTTTTGCAACATTTGTTTATTGGTTTAGTGTAACACGGGGGGAAGGGATGTCAATATACAGAAAGGTCACCAATAAAGCAAATGGCAAATCACATAAACAGAATCAATATGAAAACAGCACATCCTGGCCGCGCAAAGAGATAACAGAAGGACAAAGTAACGGAACCAGAGGATATATATTCTACGTGGGTATCTGGGCAGGGTGCATGAGGAAACAAAGATCCAGGGGATGGGGAAGGTGGGGAGGGAACGGGGAAAAGGGAGAAAAAAAGAGGATGAAGAGGGGAGAAGCTTGGGTAGCAGGCCTCATGATGGTGATATTGCATAAATGGGAAAGTAAATATATGAATAGCTATGGAAGTAGGGGGACTATACCTCTGCTATGTGGAAAATTGGAGTGGGAGTAGGTATGTGTCTGCTACTTCAGTGGTGTACACAATTGTGGGATGCCAACAGCACATGACACCTAGGGATCTCACAGTGTCTGCCCTCTTGGAAAGGACCATTGGGGTGGGTATCATGTTGGTGGCCCATTGGCAAGTGCGAGGAAGGATCCCCAAATACTATTGATGGTTTCAGGCTTATCATTAAGCTTTTATGTGAGCTGGTCATGACGTGTCACTCTATGAAGCTCAAGTAGCAATTTGTCACAGGTCGGGCGAGAGGGTGGACGACAGTGGCGGAGGATGCACACTTTGGCCACCGATAAGGAGGTCTCTAACCAGCGGTGGGTGTGGGTTATTAGGTCTGGCAAATCAGTAACGTCATAAAAATAGATAACTGGGGTGAAGGAGAGAGCTGGAGGGAACTGTAGTGGTGTAGTTGTGTCCAAACCTCTGCCTGGTACCTTGTTAGGGCTGAGCGGGCCAGAAGACATGGTGAAGAGTACAGGTGGCCTCGTTACATCTCCAGTAAAGGTCGTGGGGCAGGAGCTTGGCCCATTTTAGCCTCCAGAGTGACCAGTACCAGTCGTGCAATATCTTGAAGTAGAGGAATTTTATCCTGGACTCCTTCCCTGAGGTCACTGTCATGGTCTAACAGCAGTTCTGCACAGTCCTCTGGGGAATAGTCCTTACTAAGAAGTATCTGCTATCTACGCCGTACTGTGTTGCGCGTGGGGCCGAGTAGATTACCTTGATAGATGTGCAATAAAACCAAAGGCCACTCCTCAGAACCCACCCATGATTTGAAGGTAATGAAGAATGGGGAAGAGGGAATAACCAAGGGCCAGGGCCCCACTGCTGCCCACAGGCAATGAGCCAGTAGGCGGTACCACCAATTATCTGAAGTCTGGTGCCCAAATTGGTGTTGCAGTGTCAGGAGTGTTTTGAGATGCACCTCCCTGTATACTTGATCTACCCAGTCCAACCCCTTCACATCCCAGGCACTCCAATAGATCACAGCCCCCCCTACTCACAAGGCTGCATTATACCAAAGGGGTGCATTATGATTAAGGAGGATAGGCCCATGAGTGTATGAGCCGCTCGCGATTATGGGTTTATACTAAGCCTCTACCAAAATGTACTTTCACTTTCGAGAGGGATTTTGAACTGTTGCTCCATCTGCCACGAAAGAGTCAAGCGCATTAGGACTTCTTGGCTAACCATTTGCGGACACTAGTGCACTAAACCTGGGACTCAAGTGAGAAATTATGTTTCCCTCCATGAATGTCTTACAGTACACCCTAAATGCTCCTGGACCTGGAGAACATTCCTGACAGTTGGAAACAGGAGAGAGCCAGACATGGAAGTAGGTTAAAGATACATTAATGGAGACTCTGTAAGACCTAGCCCAGAACTCTCTGCTATTGCCAACACCAGTTGGTATATCCATCTGCAATCAGTCACCATTATTACATCGATACGCTCCTTCTTATTGAGGGAATCGGAAAGGATGCACCCCCACATCAGGGAAGCATCTGTGGTCCCATCTTCATGTGGACCCAAGTTGTACAAGCCAAACATCACTCCAAGCTGAACAACTTTAAGAAACAGCTTGTCCATTAGGTGGGAAGCTGCCCATAAGCTGCGTGTAGGATTGAGACTTGGTCTAACAGTGGTAGAGTCAACCTGAAGGCAGTGTTATCCTTCATTAGCAAAAACTGAATGATGACTCTAATGAAAACGGTGCTGCTCATCCCTCACCAGCGGTGTGTGGTATTGTGCATGTCTTAAGATGCTTCTTTAAATGTAAACTGAGCTTGAATATTCCTAAATCCCTGATCCTTGAGAATCTTATTTTTTCCTTTTCTTTAGACTCCTGTCTGCTCCTGAACAGTTCTTGATGGTGAAAGGTGAGGCTTCTCCAGAGGTTTCTGATAGCAGAATAGTGATCCCGTCAGCAACCTGTGACAGGATATGGAAACCCCACCTCTTCAGTCTTGTAGTGACAACAATAAATACTCTAGTGCAGTATTCCTTCTCACAAAGAATTGATCGAATGCAGCATGACCTTGAGTGTCCTAGATTCAGGCGACATTTTGGATTATATCGGATATTGTAGAGGAATCCGAGAGATTCATTGTAGGGAATAAAGGTTTTTCATTAAATAGTGGACCTATAACACTGCACCCTTATTCTCAAACAAACCAAACTGAACGTAAATGTTACAGAGACATGGATTAACAATGTGTCCAGAATCCTTAGTGATCTTTTAATGGCAACCATATTCAGCGGTCTGCTGTATTTGGAACACATGGAAGCCTATTCAGTATTTACAGCTTCTGGTGCAAGAAAGGCTACACATGCAACTAGCCTTTCCTTCCCTCTACTGCTGTGTAGATAGTCATCACCATCTTGAATGGTTCCTCACCTTCAATACCTCAGCAGCAGCATTCCATTCCATACAATGTTTAGATCCAGTCCTTCCTTAGTGTTCACAAATGGCTCTTTTACAGCAACTTTGTAATGTGTGTGAATTTGCTTCAGCATTATGCCTTTTTGTATTCTTTGTTATGCTGTGAGCTTGCCCCCATATCCCCTTGTTTCCTTTTTCTGGAAGGTCACTGACATTCTTCATCTGTCGAGGCTCTGTCACCGATGGATCCAGCAGGTTGGATTGAAGCTGCTTTCTTAACATCTTTTGGTGAGGATCTTGAATTTACATTTTGGTTATGAGCAGTTAATGAAAAACGACCAAAAACCGGAGCCACCACCACACTTGCAGTTACACAGACCACAAGGAGGAGGACTGTCATACACTGGGCCAACACTGTTTGTGATTCCCAAATGGGTCCCAAGGGATCTGCCCCATGAATATTCATGAGGCATGTTAGAAATGGGATCTCTAGTTGGCAAGGGCTCGCACCTTTGTCCAAGTAGGGACCCTTCTTCCTAGTCAGGTTAAGGGTTGTTACACTCGTGAAGTAACCCCTGCTCACCCTCGTGGTAGCTTGGCACGAGCAGTCAGGCTTAATTCAGAGGCAGTGTGTAAAGCATTTGCACATAACCGGCAGTAATACAGTGTAAGCACTACAAACGGACACCACACCAGTTTAGAAAAATAACCAATATTTTATATACTCAAGACAAGACCAATTACGACAAAAATCCACAATACTGTACTTTACGAATGAATACTTGATACGGTAACTTCTTCTTTGCAGGAATAGCACAAAAGCAAAGTTCGTACGAGTCGGTAGCTCCGTCCGAGCCTACCGTGATGCTGAAAACCACAGAGTCTAACAGTTCCAGCCGACCGCGTCGATACGGGCCAGCAGAGTCGTGAACAGACTCGGTTACAGTACCTTTCTCGTTGTGGCTGGTACGGAGTGTACGAGCCGGTCGGCATTCGTCGCGGTTGCGGTGCAAGACGGAGCGATGCAAGGTGCGGTGTCCCTCGGTGCGGTGCAGGCAGCGGCTCGATGAGCGTCGTGCAGACGGAGTCAGTGAGTCCAAGGCGTGCGATGCAGGGCGAGACGATGCTCGATGCGGTGCTGACAGGTTGCGATGCAGGCGACCAAGCCGGAGTGCGGGAGCTGGCGTCGGACAGCGGTGCGAGTCGGAGCGGTGCGTCGCAGACGTGCGAGCGGTGCCCCAAATGCGGTGCGGTCACGACTCTTGAGCCAGTTGCAGCGACCTCGTCGGTCGGGTCCGGTTGGTTCAGTGAAGCGATGCGATGCGAACTGCGGTGTCCACAGGTCACGGTGCAAGCAGCGGCTCGATGTTGGCGGCGTCGGACGTCGCCCACGGTGAGACCAGGGTTGCGATGCGAAGCGGGGCGATGCGGTCTGCGGTGCAAACAGGTCACCGGCCAGGGATGGATTCGGTTGACGGAGTCGGTTGCGGTTCCCTTCCTCTGTGGCAACTGAAACAGCGTTCCAGAAGCGGTACCCAGAGGCTTGTGAA
This sequence comes from Calotriton arnoldi, assembly GCA_963921515.1. Classification (NCBI taxonomy): domain Eukaryota; kingdom Metazoa; phylum Chordata; class Amphibia; order Caudata; family Salamandridae; genus Calotriton; species Calotriton arnoldi. The sequence continues at coordinate 2,041,714 of CAWUFW010002116.1, forward strand.
GTCTTTGTAGTCCCTGAGACTTCTTAACAGGAGGCCAGCTCGGTTCCAGGCCCTTGGAGATACTCAGCACAAGTTTGTAGAAAGTTCAGTCCAGTCCTTTCACTGCCCAAGACAGAAGCAGCAACTGCAGGCCAACCCAACAAAGCAACAACACAGCAAAGGGGCAGTACTCCTCCTGGCAGCTCTTCCAGCTCTTCGTCTTGGCAGGTTCCTTGATTCCAGCGAGATCTAAATTCATGGGGTCAGGGCCCCAATATTTATATCCCAAATTCCTTTGTTCTCTGAAGGCAGAGAGGCCTTTGCCTAGTCCAAACCAGTTCTGGAGCACTTTGTTGACAAGTCTCCGTCCCTTCTTTCAGTGAGTAGGCCAGGGACATCAGACGCACCACAGGAGGTGGAGCCAGCATTGTGGAGGGAAGGCACTGTCCTATTCAGGGCCCAGGTGCGACCCCTCCCACCCATCTACATGTAGATCTTGCTATTCAGCCCTGTGCTGACTCACCCTGTCTCCTGGCATCCCCCAGCCCCTGTCACTCACACTCCAGACAAGGAATACACAACCTCGCAGAGGCAGGCTTGGATGGTTAGACAAGAAAATACCCACTTTCTAAAAGTGGTATTTTCAAACACAGAATGTTAAAACCAACTTCACTAAAAGATGCATTTTATCATTCTGAGTCCAGGCATACTAAACTCGAATTTCTACCATGTTCCCGGGGTCAGTTAGGATTATAAGCTGTAATAATCAAAACTGCCCGTTCTGGCCTAGGGGGACAGGTAGCCTTGCAATAGTGAAAAACGAACTAGGCTGTAATTCACTATCAGGACATGCCGCACACACCCGGGCATGTCCTACCTTTCGCATACACCGCACCCTGCCCACAGGGGTACCTTGGGCCTACCTTAGGGGTGACTAACATGTAGCAAAGGGAAGGTTTAGGGACTTGCAAGTGTGTGCACTTGCCAAGTCGACATGGCAGCCCCAGGCTGCGCACAGGCTCTGCGTTGGCAGGCCCGAGTTACACTTTACGGGCTGTTTGCGTGGGTGGCACAATCCAGTGCTGCAGCCCACCAACAGCATTTGGTCTATAGGCCCTGGCACTCGCAGTGCACTTTACAAGGGACTGACACATAAACCAAATAGGCCAATCATGGAAACACCAATCCATAACACATTTCATACAGGAGCACTTGCACTTTCCCACTGGACCGCAGTGAGGAAAGTGCGCAGAATCATTACACCAGCAAAAACAGAGTCAAAACCGGGAGGTCAGAAAGCAAAAAGTCAGGGGAAACACGCCAAAAGATGCCAAGTCTAACACATGTCCCCTCCAGCTGAAAGTAGGGAGAACTACCCAACCCCATTGGAGTTCTCTTCACTAAGGCGGAAGAACCTGGACAGACCATCTGCGTTGGCGTGTTCTGTACCAGGACGGTGTTCCACCGTAAAGTCCATTCCCTGTAGGGAGATGGACCACCTCAGCAGTTTTGGATTCTCACCCTCATTTGCATCAACCATCTGAGGGGCCTGTGGTCTGTCTGAACCCGGAAGTGAGTCCCAGACAGGTATGGTCTCAACTTCTTCAGTGCCCAGACCACAGCAAAAGCTTCCCTTTCTATGGCACTCCACCTCTGTTCCCTGGGAAGTAGTCTCCTGCTAAGGAAGACTACAGGCTGATCCAGGCCCTCTTCGTTCAGTTGTGAGAGCACCGCTCCCACACCATGCTCTGAAGCGTCAGTCTGCACGACGAATTCCTTGGAGAAGTCAGGTGCCTTGAGCACGGGCGCCGTGCACATGGCTGCCTTCAGGGCATCAAAAGCTTTCTGGCAGGACTCAGTCCAGATCACTTTCCTGGGCTGCCTCTTAGAGGTCAGCTCTGTTAAGGGGGCAACGATGGTGCCATAGCCCTTAACAAATCTCCTATAATAACCGGTGAGACCTAAGAAGGCTCTCACCTCTGTCTGGGTCTTGGGGGGCTCCCAAGCCAGAATGGTGTCAATCTTGGGTTGTAGGGGCGCCACCTGGCCGCTTCCTACCTGGTGTCCCAAGTACACCACAGAACCCTGCCCGATCTGGCACTTACTGGCCTTGATCGTGAGGCCTGCCCTTTGCAGAGCCCTCAACACTTTCTCAAGGTGCTGTAAATGTTCTTCCCAGCTGGAACTGAACACAGCAATGTCATCCAGGTAGGCGGCACTGAAATCCTCCAGCCCAGCCAACACCTGATTGACCAACCTCTGAAAGGTGGCAGGGGCATTCTTCAACCCAAAGGGCATCACCCGGAATTGGTAATGACCTTCTGGGGTTGAGAATGCTGATCTCTCCTTGGCCCCATCGGTTAAGGCAATCTGCCAGTACCCAGACGTCAAATCAAACGTGCTGAGGAACCGGGCAGCTCCCAACCGATCAATGAGCTCATCAGCTCTGGGGATGGGGTGCGCGTCAGTCCTGGTGACGGCATTGAGCCCACGGTAGTCCACACAAAACCGGAGTTCTGGAGTGGCACCGGGCGCCGCAGCCTTTGGGACCAAGACCACTGGGCTGGCCCAAGGACTGTGGGAGGGCTCAATCACCCCTAACGCCAACATCTTAGAGACCTCCTCCTTGATGCTGGCTCTGACCCGGTCAGTCAACCTGTAAATCTTGTGCTTCACAGGAGGGCTGTCACCGGTGTCCACGTCATGGGTACACCAGTGAGTAACACCGGGGGTCAGAGAGAACAGTGGGGCGAACTGTCCCAACAACTGGCGACAGTCCCCTGCTGCTCCTGAGTCAAAGTAGGGGAGAGGATCACACCCTCTACTGACCCATCATGCTCCTTGGTAGACAGGAGGTCAGGGAGAGGCTCACTCTCCTCTTCCACCCCATCATCTGTCGCCAAGAGCATACTCACTTCGGACCTCTCGAAGTGGGGCTTGAGGCGGTTCACGTGAAGGACCCTCAAAGGGTTCCTTGGAGCCTGCAAATCCACCAGGTAGGTGACGTCACTTTTGCGCTCCTTTACCTCATATGGCCCAGTCCACTTGTCCTGCAAGGCACAAGGTGCCACTGGGGCCATGACCCACACTTTTTGCCCAGGTTGAAATTCGACCAGAGTGGCATTCTGGTCATACCATCTCTTCATTTCTTCCTGGCTTGCTTCTAGGTTCGCCTGAGCGAGTTTCCTGAAGCAGGCAGTTTGGTTTCTAAAGGCCAGCATGTAGCTAAATACATCCTGGGGAGTTTTCCTGGGAGCCGCCTCCCAGCCTTCCTTTACCAAACTCAGAGGTCCTCTGACAGGGTGGCCATACAGGAGCTCAAAGGGGCTGTACCCAAGAGACTTCTGAGGCACCTCCCTGTATGCAAAGAGTAGGCATGGCAAGAGGACGTCCCACTTACGCCTCATGGGTTCTGTTAGACCCTTGATCATGCCTTTCAAGGTCTGGTTGAATCTCTCCACCAGACCGTTTCCTTGTGGGTGGTAAGGAGTGGTGAACTTGTAGGTTACACCACACTCCTTCCACAGGGATGTCATATACTTCGATATGAAATTGGTCCCCCTATCAGAAACCACCTCTCTGGGGAATCCCACACGGGAAAAGATCCCCATTAACGCCCGGCCCACCACTGGCGCCGTCGTTGTCCTGAGAGGGATTGCCTCGGGGTACCGGGTGGCATGGTCCACCAAGACCAGGATGTACCTGTTGCCCATGGCTGTCTTGGGATCCAGTGGCCCCACAATATCCATCCCTACCCTTTCGAAGGGTGTTCCAACAACAGGAAAAGGTTGGAGAGGAGCTTTGACCTTCCTCCCACTCTTACCACTTGCCTGGCAAGTTTGGCAAGACCTACAGTGTGCATCTGACTGCCTTCGCATTTGGGGCCAAAAGAAGTGGGTGACAAGCCTGTCAAAGGTCTTGTCCTGCCCCAAATGTCCTGCCAAAGGCACGTCATGAGCCAGATCCAGTAGGAAGGTCCTGAAGCGCTGGGGTACCACCAGCACACGGGCTGACCCAGGCTCAGCAACCTTAGGCTCACTGTATAGGAGACCACTCTCCCAGTAGATCAGATGTGACCCGGACTGATTACCAGCTGCCTGGTCTGCAGCCTGCCGCCGCAGACCCTCCAGAGTAGGGCACTCGTTCTGCTCCCTGCAGAACTCCTCCCTGGTGGGACCCCCTTCTTGCTGCCAATGGGTCAGCTCAGAGATGTCTCCCAGTTCGGCTACCTGCTCCCCTGTAGGCACCGGGCGTTCCCCTCGAGGTCCGCCTCCTCCCGGTCCGTGGGAACTTCGGGGGCCGGTTTCCCGCGCCCCCTGCCCTTTCTCTTGGCAGGGACTTGGGCCACTGTTTCAGGCTCCAAGTCCTCTTGATCACCCTTCCTGGCTGCCATTGACCGAGTAGACACGCATGCCCACTCTGGCAACCCAAGCATCTCCAAGTGAGACCTGAGCTCAACCTCCTTCCATGAGGACTGCTCCAGGTCGTTTCCTAGCAGACAATCTACAGGCATGGTAGGGCTCACAACCACCCTCAAGGGACCTGAGACCCCCCCATTCAAAGGGAACCTGCGCCACCATACATTGGCGCTCTGAGTTGTCTACCGCAACTACTTTGTGGAATGCCCCGGGGACTACTTGCTTCTCAGACACCAGGTGACACCGGACTGAGGTCACACTGGCTCCAGTGTCTCTGAGAGCCTCTACCCTGTTCCCATTGATGGTCACCCAGGTGCTATATTTCTTTGTGTTAGGGGGCACCTGGTTTCCTGGGACCATCTCACTGTCCCCTAGTGACACAAGGGTCATTTCTGCGGGATCCCCACCCTCCTGTGGGCACCCCTCCTCCCCAAGCGCTACACTAGCCAACACTTTGGACTGTCCACCGGTGGATGGCTGTGTCCCCTTCGGGCACTTGGGGTCCCCCTTAAAGTGACCTACCTGGTCACATGCATAACACTTGCGGGGGCCGGTCTCAACAGGCTTCCCTGTAGAGACCCCTTTCTTCTTATCACCGGGGGCTGGGAACCTTTACCCTGGGTACTAGTTTGGGGCCCTTTAGAGAACTCCTGTGCTTTACCCTTGTCCCCCCACCTTTCTGCTGGGGACCCTGCCCACCTTTGGCTGAGTCTCCCCCAAACGCTTTCTTGTGGACCCTGGTACTCACCCAGCGGTCCGCTTCCATAGCAAGCTTCCTGGGGTCGGTTAGCTTACTATCAACTAGGTGCTGGCGCAGATCTGCAAAACATAGACTAGACAAGTGCTCCCATGCAATCAAGTTGTAGAGCCCCTGAAAATCTGTTACGCTACTGCCCTTCACCCAACCATCCAGAGACCTGCAGAACACATCCACACATTCCAACCAAGTGTTGGCATCAGACTTCTTACTGGACCTGAACTGATCCCTGTACTTTTCAGGAGTAAGACCATACTTCGTGAGAAGGGCATCCTTCATGTCAGCATAGGTGAGGTGATACCCCTTACCCAAAGCTATCAGAGCAACCCTTGCTTCTTCCGGGAAAAGTGGCCACAATCCTGCTCCCCAATTCTCCTCAGGGACCCCATTCATGTGTATGGCTGCCTCATAACCCTGAAACCACCTTTGTATGTCATCCCCCTTCTTGAACTCCTTGCCTACGTTCTTGGGAATGTGCACAATCCTGTCTGCCTTTCTGGACGAATTGCTGCCACCATCTGAGCCTGACTTACTCCTAAGTTCTAGCTCCTTCAGTTCTCTCTCATGCTCTAAGAGCATCTTCCTCTCCTCTATGGCCAATCTCTTCTCCTCCCGCTCACTCTCCAGCCTGAGCTTCTGCAGCTCAAACTGCCTTGCCTCCCGCCTGTCCTCCAGCTCCTCTGGGGACAGACTGCCAGACTGCTGCTGCCTGACCTGGCGGGATCCCCCCCCCCCAAAAGCACATCCACCCTGGAAATAGGCTCCTCCACCTCCTCACTGAGATCACCAGGCTGCCCATTGGCATGTCTGGCTGCTACCCAGGCCCTCAGCGCCTTCTGTAGCTCCTCCTTCCTTGTGAGGCCTTTAATTTGGACTTTCAGGTTTTTACAAATCGCTCGTAACTCCTTTACGGCGTAGGATTCCAACCTATCCTCCTCAAAGATAACTTCCAGAGATGCAACGGATGATGCAATTGATTCAGGCATGACAAAAGTAGTGAGTTGAAAACTGGCAAGATCAAAAAATAGGCCAAAAGAAAAAGAACCAGTATGTGGTACGTAATGGTCTGCGATATGGTAGTAGTGCACACCAATCACTGTAAGTCAAGTGCAAACACAAGTCCTATCCTCACCGCTGACAACCAATGTTAGAAATGGGATCTCTAGTTGGCAAGGGCTCGCACCTTTGTCCAAGTAGGGACCCTTCTTCCTAGTCAGGGTAAGGGTTGTTACACTCGTGAAGTAACCCCTGCTCACCCTCGTGGTAGCTTGGCACGAGCAGTCAGGCTTAATTCAGAGGCAGTGTGTAAAGCATTTGCACATAACCGGCAGTAATACAGTGTAAGCACTACAAACGGACACCACACCAGTTTAGAAAAATAACCAATATTTTATATACTCAAGACAAGACCAATTACGACAAAAATCCACAATACTGTACTTTACGAATGAATACTTGATACGGTAACTTCTTCTTTGCAGGAATAGCACAAAAGCAAAGTTCGCACGAGTCGGTAGCTCCGTCCGAGCCTACCGTGATGCTGAAAACCACAGAGTCTAACAGTTCCAGCCGACCGCGTCGATACGGGCCAGCAGAGTCGTGAACAGACTCGGTTACAGTACCTTTCTCGTTGTGGCTGGTACGGAGTGTACGAGCCGGTCGGCGTTCGTCGCGGTTGCGGTGCAAGACGGAGCGATGCAAGGTGCGGTGTCCCTCGGTGCGGTGCAGGCAGCGGCTCGATGAGCGTCGTGCAGACGGAGTCGGTGAGTCCAAGGCGTGCGATGCAGGGCGAGACGATGCTCGATGCGGTGCTGACAGGTTGCGATGCAGGCGACCAAGCCGGAGTGCGGGAGCTGGCGTCGGACAGCGGTGCGAGTCGGAGCGGTGCGTCGCAGACGTGCGAGCGGTGCCCCAAATGCGGTGCGGTCACGACTCTTGAGCCAGTTGCAGCAACCTCGTCGGTCGGGTCCGGTTGGTTCAGTGAAGCGATGCGATGCGATGCGATGCGATGCGAACTGCGGTGCCCACAGGTCACGGTGCAAGCAGCGGCTCGATGTTGGCGGCGTCGGACGTCGCCCACGGTGAGACCAGGGTTGCGATGCGAAGCCGGGCGATGCGGTCTGCGGTGCAAACAGGTCACCGGCCAGGGATGGATTCGGTTGACGGAGTCGGTTGCGGTTCCCTTCCTCTGTGGCAACTGAAACAGCGTTCCAGAAGCGGTACCCAGAGGCTTGTGAAGTCTTTGTAGTCCCTGAGACTTCTTAACAGGAGGCCAGCTCGGTTCCAGGCCCTTGGAGATACTCAGCACAAGTTTGTAGAAAGTTCAGTCCAGTCCTTTCACTGCCCAAGACAGAAGCAGCAACTGCAGGCCAACCCAACAAAGCAACAACACAGCAAAGGGGCAGTACTCCTCCTGGCAGCTCTTCCAGCTCTTCGTCTTGGCAGGTTCCTTGATTCCAGCGAGATCTAAATTCATGGGGTCAGGGCCCCAATATTTATATCCCAAATTCCTTTGTTCTCTGAAGGCAGAGAGGCCTTTGCCTAGTCCAAACCAGTTCTGGAGCACTTTGTTGACAAGTCTCCGTCCCTTCTTTCAGTGAGTAGGCCAGGGACATCAGACGCACCACAGGAGGTGGAGCCAGCATTGTGGAGGGAAGGCACTGTCCTATTCAGGGCCCAGGTGCGACCCCTCCCACCCATCTACATGTAGATCTTGCTATTCAGCCCTGTGCTGACTCACCCTGTCATCCCCCAGCCCCTGTCACTCACACTCCAGACAAGGAATACACAACCTCGCAGAGGCAGGCTTGGATGGTTAGACAAGAAAATACCCACTTTCTAAAAGTGGTATTTTCAAACACAGAATGTTAAAACCAACTTCACTAAAAGATGCATTTTATCATTCTGAGTCCAGGCATACTAAACTCGAATTTCTACCATGTTCCCGGGGTCAGTTAGGATTATAAGCTGTAATAATCAAAACTGCCCGTTCTGGCCTAGGGGAACAGGTAGCCTTGCAATAGTGAAAAACGAACTAGGCTGTAATTCACTATCAGGACATGCCGCACACACCCGGGCATGTCCTACCTTTCGCATACACCGCACCCTGCCCACAGGGATACCTTGGGCCTACCTTAGGGGTGACTAACATGTAGCAAAGGGAAGGTTTAGGGACTTGCAAGTGTGTGCACTTGCCAAGTTGACATGGCAGCCCCAGGCTGCGCACAGGCTCTGCGTTGGCAGGCCCGAGTTACACTTTACGGGCTGTTTGCGTGGGTGGCACAATCCAGTGCTGCAGCCCACCAACAGCATTTGGTCTATAGGCCCTGGCACTCGCAGTGCACTTTACAAGGGACTGACACATAAACCAAATAGGCCAATCATGGAAACACCAATCCATAACACATTTCATACAGGAGCACTTGCACTTTCCCACTGGACCGCAGTGAGGAAAGTGCGCAGAATCATTACACCAGCAAAAACAGAGTCAAAACCGGGAGGTCAGAAAGCAAAAAGACAGGGGAAACACGCCAAAAGATGCCAAGTCTAACAAGGCAGGTCGCAATTTGTGACCCATTGGGAACGACCGGTACTCACAGGGATGGTGGCCTGCTGGGGTCAGCAGACCACGTCTGTGATTGCTTTTTAAATAAAGCAATTATTTTCTTGTAATGTAGCCCGATTTCCTTAAAAGAAAACGAGATGAATTTAAAAAATAAAACTGAAAAGCTACTGTGAGAAGTTGGCCAGGTATATGCTGTCCACTAATTAAAGTGGGCACCTTGCACCAGTCCAAACGACCCTTATGATGTATGAGGTCAAAGATAACCTTTAGAAAGCTATCCTAGTGGTAGCTGTGGAGAGCAGCCTTCCGGCTTAATCTTGAAGGAATGTAAAGCAGCTTGTTTTACCAGAATATCACCTCCTGAATGACTAAATGAAGGAGAGCCACACAGTAGTTATATAAAAATATGTATTTATTAATATAACACTCTCTACTATCCTCTACACGAGGATAGAACACAAAGCACACAATACGAGATCAATAGAACAGTTGTAAGTAGCACAATACACAGTGGGCTCCACGGGGAGACCAAACCATATACTAAAATAGTGGTATAACAGTCACGACTGAGATCAAGACAAGGTCTGGAGCACGTAGAATCGCTGGTACCCCAAGGAACCACCCAAGGTGAGTAGACAGGGACCCCATGGAGGCCGGGTGCAGTGTGCTCCATGCAATTCTATGGGGAAGTCGCGGTTACACTTTTTAAGTTTAAGGACCCTTCTAGGAGGACTTCGAGCAAACCTATTGGAACTTAAGAGTTTGAAGAGCCACCCCACCCGTGGATACCATAGTACCCGTGTTACCTATCCCAGAGGAGCCGGGTGCATAGGTCTGCAGTGGCGTCGGAAACTGCAGTCGTTCTCAATGGAGAGCTGCAAAGAAGTACTGCTGCCGTGAAGGTGAAAAGGGTCCGGTGGAATCCAAGCCTGGATTCGGGGAAGATGGAACCTGAAAGCAGAGGGGACAGAGTCTGGGTCACTTCAGAGTGACCAGGGGCTTGGTAGACGAATGCCCACTGATGTTGGGTGCTTCAGGTGCGAAGAAGGGATGCTTGACTCTGCAGCCATGAGGACCTTGAGACGTCGAGGACAACCAGGAGCCGGAGGTGAGCTGTCCCACGCAGGATGTCGAGTGCTGAGGGGTCAGTGTCCGACTGGAGCACCAACAAGCCTTGGCAAAGGCAACCCACACAGGAAGGTCAAGCAGGTTACGGTGTAGACCAGCAAGGTCCAGGGGACTCACCAAGCAATGGGGAGTCAGCGCACATCTAAAGCAACCAGGAAAGCCCAACAGAAATCAAGATGACCCTCAGGAGGATCCACAGGCCAAATGACCAGGAATCGCAAGGGGACCTCGAGCAAGATTGCAAAGTACCAGCCCACAGAGCACTCGGCATGAGGAGGCCGGAGTTCTTTAGTGCAAATACTGCTCAGGGTCAGGACTACACGGAGTCCAATGCACAAGCTTGGGAATTGTCAACAAGCATATGCACTTGCAAATGGACTCAGTGCACAGGGGTTCGGGTCACGCAGTCCCCACGAAGGATACTGGCCTCAAACTCGGTGAGAGGGCAGATCGACCTCAGGGACCTTCGGAAACCTACCTCCTGTGTTGCTGAAATCTTCGGAGTCCGCAGGAGCTCAGGAGCAGCAGACCGGTCAGTTGCGCTTAGGTGCCTGCGAAGCAGGGGAGTGACTCCTTCACTCCAAGGGAGATTCTTCAGTTGTCTTTAGTGCACCACAGGTCCTGCACGGAGCCTGTATGGAACACGGGCACGAACCAAGCTTCGGACAGAAAGGGGGACGAAGTCAAGCCCAGTCGAGGTCCAGCGAAGTCCAGAGTGTCCAGACGGTCGAAGGTCAGTGGTTTCTTCTTGTAGAATCTTGTCCACGTAAAATCCAAAGTCTTACAGCCAGGTAAGCCCTTTTGTACCCACGGGAGAGGGTTGGACAGATTCAGGGGACCCTCCTAGGGGAGGGTCAGGACAGAGGGGTGGTTACACCCATGTCCTTTGTCCAGTTTCGCGCCAGAGCAGGAGCCAGTGGCTCCCAGAACTGGTTTGAACTGGACTATGCACAGGGACACCAAATGTCCCCCAGATGCAGACTTTCAGGCACTCTCAGAGTGCACCCACCCAGCCCCAATACACTAAACCCTGTCTGGGAGGTGGTCACACCTCCCTGTGACAGGATGCCTATTGTGCTGCCTTCCTCTACTCGAGCTTGGCTCAGCAGCAGGAGGGCAGAAATATGTCTCTGGTCGGCAGCATCCATTTTGTGCTGTCCGGGTCAAGAAGGCTGGCACTGGTTAGACCAGTGACCCCACGAAGCTCGCTTCTGAAGGGTGGAATCATACCTCCCGTATGATTCCAAGGTGTTTGATACCAAACACGATATGTTTCTATGCAGCCGTTTTCGGGATAGCATTTACCGCGAGGTTATAATGCACCTCTACCTATATGTCTGGCTGAGTCACAGACAACCCGGGAGAATGGTCTCCGAAGGCTGCAGAGGGGCTCTGCTCATGCAGGGGCACCCTCTCACTAAAAACCCAGCACCCTGCCTTCAGGATTGATAAGGCCTGCTATAGGGGTGACTTATAAGTTTTAAGTGTAGTGACCTATAGATATAGTGAACCTATATCTAAAGTAAGTGGTGCAAGCACCATCTTACACAGGCTGCTGAAGCAGACCTGGAGTTCCATTTTGCATGGTCTCTCATGGGTGGCATAATACATGCTTCAGCCCATGGGAGGCCTCTGGGGTACCTATGCCCTGGGTACATGGGTACCATATACTAGGGACTTTTAAGGGTACCCCCGTATCCAATCTGGAGTGTACCAAAATACATGTATGTCAATTTAAGGGAGAAAGCAGATAGACTGGGGTCCTGATTAGCAGGATCCCAGTCAGACTAGTCAAAAACAGTGAGACATCCAGCAAAAAGTGGGGGTAACCATAAGAAGCAGATCCTACTTTCCTACACCCCCCCCCAAACGAAAGGACATGAGACTAACCTAGACCAGTTGAGTCTTCATTTTGGAAATATCTGGAGGGTCCATCTGCATTGGCATGGTTACTCCCAGGTCTATGTTCCACTGTATAGTCCATCCCCTGTAGGGAAATGGACCACCTCAAAAGTTTGGGGTTTTCACCCTTCATTTGTTTTAGCCATAAGAAGGGCTTATGGTCTGTCTGAACAATGAAGTGAGTGCCAAACAAGTATGGCCTCAACTTCTTCAGAGCTCAAACCACAGCAAAGGCTTCCCTCTAAATAGCTGACCAACGTTTCTCTCTGGGGGTCAGCCTTCTGCTTATAAAAGCTACTGGCTGATCCTGACCCTCTTCATTCAGTTGTGATAACACAGCCCCTACCCCCAACTCAGATGCATCAGTTTGAACAATGAATTGTTTGGAATAGTCAGGACTTTGCAGAATGGGAGCAGTGCACATGGCCTGCTTCAGGTCATCAAATGCCTTTTGACAGCTAACTGTCCACTGAACTTTCTTAGGCATTTTCTTAGAGATCAGATCATTTAAAGGGGTCGCTCTGGGGTACCTATGCCCTGGGTACATGGGTACCATATACTAGGGACTTATAAGGGTACCCCAGTATCCAATCTGGAGTGTACCAAAATACATGTATGTCAATTTAAGGGAGAAAGCAGATAGACTGGGGTCCTGATTAGCATGATCCCAGTCGGACTAGTCAAAAACAGTGAGACATCCAGCAAAAAGTGGGGGTAACCATAAGAAGCAGATCCTACTTTCCTACAGCTACCTTTTCATTTTTTAAGAGTAGGCAGTGGTCCGTGGGACTACTACCTGCTCTTAAAAAATGTTGGCACCCACATTCACAAAGGGGAAAGGGTCCCTTGGGGACCCCTTCCTGTTTGCTAAAAGGGTTACCACCTCCTTCACGGAGTCAGTAAAATATGAATGTTTTGTGACCGCATTCCGGTCGCAAAACATTCATACATGCCCCTGTGACTAGCTATTAGGGAGGGATACTCTTGGCACGCCCCTTCCTAATACCGACTCACAAACCCTATTTTGCGAGTCGGTAATAGGTTACCGACTTGCAAAATAGGGTTGGTAAATGCTAAAAGCCATTTTAGCTGTCGCAAACTGCTTGATTCTCCGTTTGCAACCACTAAAAACTGTCGTACATCTGGCCCCAGGTATCTTGAACAGGTCAATTGCAAGCTATCGGTAGCTCGCAGGCTGCTTCTCAGTAGCTCGCACATGATAATTCCCTGTCAGCTAGTTTAAGAATATGCAGCTGCCCACCAGCTAAAGCAGCGCTCTGAAACGTTGCCCCTGTTTCTGTGAATCCCTAGAAGCTGACAGTACAGGATGATTCAGGCTACCGTCTTCTGAAAAAATCATTTTCTTTCTTTGTTTCCTGTTTTTCTCTCCTTTCTTGTTTTTTTTTCTCTTTTGCACTTTCTCTCCTCCTTTTTTCTTTCTCCCAGTCTCTTTCATTCTCTAATTCTTTCTTCTTCTACTTCTTTCTTTCTAGAGTTCTTTCTCTTCTTTCTGTCTTTTCTTCCTCTGTATTATCGCCTTTCTCTCTAGCTATGATTCTATTTCTGCTTTTTCTTTTCTCATTCCTTCCATTTTTCTCCTTTCTGTCTTTCTTCTCTTTTCTTTCCCTTTTTTCTCTCCTTTACTTGTCTTTTGCCAGTTCTTTCTTTCTTTTCTGTTTTTCCACCTGTTTCTCAATCTCTCCTTCTTTCCCCATTCCTCTCTGCCTTCTTTCTTGCTTTCTCTCCTGCCTCTTATTTAGCTATTTCTTATGTTACCTGCTTTTCTCTACTTTCCTTGTTCATCTAATTTTTTTCAGTTTTGACTACTTTACTTGTCCAGGGGTGGCTCCTCCGTTATGGCGGAGGAACGTCGCCCCACTTCTGGAACCAGCATGAAAACATGTACAATAAAATGATAATAAAGCAATTAATAAAACTGCTTTATTATCATTTTATTTTACATGTAGGAGGGAGCGCAGCCGAGTCTTGAGGGCAGGGCCACTACAAGCAGCAGGAGTGGTAAGCACAGGGTCCCAAGTTGGCATGTTGGTTTGGCTGGCCGTCTTAGGACAGCCAAACCGAAATGCTCACATGGATATCTCCAGGCTGCTGCTTGGAGATATCAGCAGGGCTCAGGAGCACAGGCTCCCAGTCCCTGCTGGAGCTTGAAACCAGCCCACTCCGCCCAATTCCAACGCTTCTCTCATGCTGGGTAATGCCAGCATGAGAGCTGCGTCTATATTGGTGCAGGGGGGTTTGGGAGCCTGTGTGTGCAACTCCTGTGCATGGGGAGGTGAAGAGCGTGGCAGTGGGTGGTAGGCGGCAAGTTTTCTTTTTTCTTTTTTTTGTCCTCTGCGCTGCCCTCTACTTTTCCATGCTAGCAGCCACCATTGTTTGTGTCTATTTCTTGTCTTCCAATCTCTCAATCTTTATTTCTTTCGATTTTTTTCTTTTTCTTTCCTTTTTCTCCTTTCTTCCTCTACTTCTTTCCTTCTCCCCTCTCTTGTTCCCTGTTTTATTTTTCTTCCCATCTTTTTTCTCATTCTCCCCTTCCATTCTCTCATCTTTCTTTCTCTTTTCTTTACCTTGCTATTTTTGTTTTTCTTTCTTTCTTTCTTTCTTTCTTTTTGTCTTGCTCTTTGTTTTTTCTTTTTCTTTTTTCCTCGCCCTTTATTAATTCCTTTCATTGTTTTTCTTTTTTCCTAGTTGCCTCTTTTCTTTCGTTGTCTTTTTTTTTTACTTTCTCTGAAATCTTCTGCTTCATTTCTTCTGTTTCTCCTTTTTTCTCATCTCTCATTCTCTCCCTTCGCTTTATTTCTTTCTCATTTCCTCTCCTTCTTTCTCTCTCTCTCTCTCTTTCTTTGTCTTTCTCTCGCTCTCTACTTTGACTTTCTTGCTCTCTTGATTTCTCTCTCTCAAGAGCAAAGGGACAAAACTTGTCCTTGGGTACTCTTACTCCAGAGTTTAAATCTTTCCTGATGCAGCTCATATGACTTTGACTTATGACTGTATTTAAGTGGTTCACTGACACAACATCGATGTAAAAAATATCGAGTAAAAAATATAGACAACAAAAATATGGACTCCTATACTTAAACAGGTAAGTACAAAAATATCGAATCAAAAATATCGATGTAAAAAATATCGATATAAATATATTTATAAAATAAAATAATATACATTAAATATTAATATTAATTTTAACAAAATAAATTAAATTTAATATTCATTTCTACAAAATATTACAAATAAACTTAATTTAAAAAAACCACACAAACATAATAATTTATATATATATTTACTTTAAAATAATTAATAAACTATTATCTTTAATTTATTTTAAAACTTTAAAATTATATAAAAATGATATATATTTATATATATAAATAATAAAAAAACATTCTAGAATAAATTAAAACATTAAACTATGAAAAAATATTTAAGCTTAAATTGCCCAATACAATCAGTAGGAAAAGTGTTGGATAGCAAAATAATTAAATTTACTATCCCAACTCCAGTGAGTGCAACAGTAGGGAAAGTGTTGGATAGCGGAGGAGTCAAAATTACTATTTCCCACTCCAAACAGTGCAACAGTAGGGAAAGTGTTGGATAGCGGAGGGGTAAAAATGACTATTCCCACTCCAGTGAGAGCAACAGTAGGGAAAGTGTTGGATAGCGGAGGAGAAAAAATTACTATTCCCACTCCAGTAAGAGCAACAGTAGGGAAAGTGTTGGATAGCGGAGGGTTAAAAATTACTATTCCCACTCCACTGAGTGCAACAGTAGGATAAGTGTTGGATAGACGAGAGGTAAAAATTACTAATCCCACTCCAGTGAGTGCAACAGTAGGGAAAGTGCTGGATAGCGGAAGGGTAAAAACTACTATTCCAACTCCAGTGAGTGCAACAGTAGGGAAAGTGTTGGATAGCGGAGGGGTCAAAATTAGTGTTCGACTCCACTGAATGCAACAGTAGGATAAGTGTTGCTTAACGGAGGGGTAAAAAAAATTATTCCCACTCAAGTGAGTGCAACAGTAGAGAAAGTGTTGGATAGCGGAGGTGTAAAAATTACTATTCCCACTCCAGTGAGTGCAACAGTAAGGAAAGTATTGGATAGCGGAGGGGTAAAAACTACTATTCCCACCCCAGTGAGTGCAACTGTAGGGAAAGTGTTGGATAGCTGAGGGGTAAAAATTACTATTCCAATTCCAGTAAGAGCAACAGTAGGGAAAGTGTTGCATAGCGGAGGGGTAAAAATTACTATTTCCACTCCAATGAGTGCAACAGTAGGATAAGTGTTGGATAGCGGAGAGGTAAACATTACTATTCCCACTCCAGTGAGTACAACAGTAGGGAAAGTGCTGGATAGCAGAGAGGTAAAATGTACTATTCCCACTCAAGTGAGTGCAACAGTAGGGAAAGCGTTGTATAGCGGAGGGGCAAACATTACTATTCCCACTCCAAAGAGTGCAACAGTAGGGAAAATGTTGGATAGCGGAGGGTTAAAAATTAGTATTCCCACTCCACTGAATGCAACAGTAGGATAAGTGTTGGATAGCGGAGGGGAAAAAACATGTATTCCCACTCCAGTGAGTGCAACAGTAGGGAAAGTGTTGGATAGCGGAGCGGTAAAAATTACTATTCCGACTCCAGAGAGTGCAACAGTAGGGAAAGTGTTGGATAGCAGAGAGGTAAAAATTACTATTCCAACTCCAGTGAGTGCAACAGTAGGGAAAGTGTTGGATAGCGGAGAAAAAAAAAATACTATTCACACTGAACACTTAGAGAAAAAAAATATATTACAAATTTTAAAAAATAATAAAAATTAGTAAACAAAATTAAAAGAAATAATATTTAACTCCACTGGTGGGACACTTCAAATGCCGCCACTGTAAGGCATGCGAATTGACCATTGAAGGGAAAGATTTTTAACATCGAGGCCATACATATCCACTACACCAGTATACAAACTGCAATTCAACGGAAGTTATTTATGCAATCAAGTGTCCATGTAATAAAATATATGTGGGACAGACAACACAGAAAGCCAAAACAAGTATCCTCCAACACTGCAGTAGGGTAAGGTGCAAAACCCAGGGGGCACCCTTGGTGGAACACTTCCTAAACCACAATCATACAGCTGACAACATAAGATGGTGGATGTTGGAAAAGATTACACACAATCCGAGAGGTGGTGATATCCAACAGAAACTGAATACAAAAGAATGTAGGTGGATACATATCTTGGACTCAGTAACAGGGGGACTGAACGAATTGGAGGAAATCAACAGGCAGACAGGCTTATTATCCTACACCTAATAGGACCTCCCCTAAATAGACCTGCAGTCCTCTCTATGTCTTGATAATGAATACGCGGTTTTATATATCCCCTTCGTGCTCGTTTGGGAACAATTCCATACAAAATATGTTTAACGAGCTGGGAAGATGTTTATGGATAGGGCAGTGTAGTGTTGCGCTCTAGTGTTCAGCGGTCACGTGTGGCCGGGAACGCTGGGAGCGCGGCCGCCATTTTGCGGAGGCATTTTCATCGGCGGCCGAACGGAGGCGAGCAGCGGTGCCCGGCGCTCCTTACAAGGAATATAATAAAGTGAGCATTCACTGAAACCTGGAGTCTGTCTTCATTACCAGAAACCACACACTACAAATTGGCGGCGAGAGTGGGAGAAGACGACCCGAGAGCGACAGCGTGGAGTGCAGTGAACACACCACGAGCACCTTACCAGGAGCGTGGCAGAGGCCCACCAAGTGCGGGGAGGGTTCCCACAGCATAGCCCACGACGCAGAAAAAAAAAAAAAAAAAAAGACACGAAGGGAGTATCCGTGTCCTGCACAGGACAACTACAGTACAGGTCTCCTGGTGGCACATGGTCTGAGCGGCGCCACCACCCGGTCGGCAAAGCGTCTAGAACAGGTACAGCGCTGCCACAGAGCCCAGCCAGAGACACATAGGCACTACGCAGGATCCGAGCGCATGACAAGCCCAGCGCTCCAGCGTGGCTGGTGACAGTAAAGGGTGCACAGGGACCACAGCCATCCCACAAAAAAACAAAATAAAAGATAGACCGGGCCATAGGCACCACCGGTGGATAAGCAGCGTGAACCTGGCTAACCAAGGTCCAAGGCGTACAGGAGCGACCCCGTCGTCCCACGAAGGGGCAGCAACGCCGCAGGGACAGAGTGCCCCAGGAAGCCCACCACCGAGTGAGTGACGAACCGATCGCAAAACAAGCAGGGATGTGCGCACAAGCGTTCTCCCTCACCAATCCTTTACCGTTCCTGCCCCATCCAGGAGAACCGGCTATGAAATGGGAGGATTGGAAGGAGTATTTCCTGAACTATTTGTCTGCGTTGGAGGATGAAGGTGAGGAAGTCTTCCCAAGCATAAGGAAGAAGAAGATCTTACTTCACAATCTGGGCCCCGAAGGAGTCAGGATATACAGAAACCTGGTAAAGAAAACCAGGCTACCAGAAGAACTGGACGTGTTCCAGCACGCCATAGACGACCTGGATAGTCACTACCAACCAGTGGTATGCACGGCCATTGACCGCTTCAATTTTTTCCAGCGGAAGCAGAAGGCAGGAGAATCTGTAGATGAGTACGTAGCTGCGCTGAAGAGCCTCGCCACCACATGCAAATTCGGAGGGCTACACGATGAGTTCATAAGAGATCAGATCATCATGCACACGGTGAACACGTCCATACAGGAAAAGCTGTGGGTCAGTGGTGATTCTCCCCTCAAGGAAGTTGTGGCACTCGTCAAGAAAGCAGAACTTTCCAAGCGATGCGCGGAAGCCATGAAAGAGAAGCTACCAGTAGACCATTGGTCGGAAAAGTGACGGAGACCCGAGGTCAGGAAAGGAGGCCGCAGACCACGAGGATTCGGGATGGCAACAAAGGCCGGAGACGAGGGCGCAGGCGAACACACAGGTCCAGCGAGAAACAAAGAAGGGATGTTACAGATGTGGCAACATAGCCCATGCCGCATCCGATAGGCGATGCCCAGCCTTCAGGGCGAAATGCCTCTACTGCGGGATAATGGGACACTTCGAAAAAGTCTGCAGACGGAAAACCGGCAAGCCGACGGTCAAGTACGTAACGCAAGAGTCGGACCAGGAAGGAGAAGACGAAGAAGAAGAAGTACTGTGCATAGAGGAACACGTGTTAGGTGTGGATGGAGCGCGCACGAGCAAGCCAATGTGTGAAGTAACGATTGGAGGTGTTTCAGTCTCCACGGTGGCAGACTCAGGCTCCCCTTACACGATCATACAACGTACAGTGTGGGATAGAGACTTCGCCAAGGTACCAGGCATGCACCTACTTCCCCAGATATCAAACCAGTCACCTTCACGGGGAACCTATACCTATGGTGGGGTTCCAGAAACTACAGTTCCAGTTCAAAGGGCGCATGACTGAAGGAAAACTGTATGTGGCGGAGAAAGGACCATCAGTGTTGGGGTGGATGGACCAAGGAGGACTGGGAATCAAACTCAATCCGGGAGGCGCAACCCAAGTACTGATGACCGGCCAAGAACAGGAGTACGAAGCAGGCAGATGGAAGGAGAAGTTCCCAAAGGTTTTCGGAGGCACGATAGGAAAACTGACTAAATTCACGCACAAAATATGCCTCAAGGAGGGGCGCAGCCAGTGAGCCACAAAGTAAGGAACATACCGTTCAACAGCAGGGAAGCGGTGCAGCAGGAATTACAACGCCTGGAAGATAATGGTGTGATAGAGCCGATTGAGAGCGCGGAATGGTTGGCTCCCCTGGTGGTGGTACGGAAACCTACTGGCAAGGTGCGTTTGTGTGCATTGACTTGCGCGAACTCAACAAAAACATAGTTGTGGATAAATTTCCTCTACCACGGATCAATGAAATGCTGGCACAGACTAAGGGCGTTCAGTGGTTCTCTACCATAGACTTAACCTCCGCGTACCACCAGATAGCACTGCATCCGGCAAGCAAGAAATTGACATCGTTCATCACGCCATTTGGTTGCTATCAATTTCAACGGATGCCCTTTGGGCTGGCGTCCGCCGCGGCTGTGTTTCAAAAGCTGATGCACAAACTGTTCAGAAGCACGGAGGGAGTGCAATACTTCCAGGACGATATCCTGATCATGGGGAAGACGAAGATAGATCACGACACGAAACTCACAGAAGTCCTGCGCATCCTAGAGTACAATGGCCTCACGGCAGAATGGAACAAGTGCAAGTTAGGAGTGTCGACGGTGACGTACCTGGGTCACGAGATAAGCAGTAAAGGGATCACTCCCAAAGAGGCCAACATGAAAGCCATCAAAGACGCACCCATCCCCAGGAATAAAGACGACGTCCGGTCTTTCTTGGGTATGGCAGAGTTCTACAGCAAGTTTGTGCCTCATTTTGCCACCAAGACACACAGCATGCGTCAGTTGCTAAGGGACAAGACAAACTTTGAATGGACAGAGGAGTCCGATGGAGAATTCGTCTGCATAAAGAAGGACATATGCGATGCAGTACCCTTACAGGGTTTTGATCAGGGAGCACTATCAGTTCTCACCACGGATGCCAGCGACAGAGGGTTGGGAGCAGTCCTCATGCAAAGGTCGGAGAGAGGAACATTGACGACGATCAGCTTTGCATCTAGATCACTGTCCACTACAGAGGAGAAGTTCAGTGTGGTGGAGAAAGAGATGCTGGCAGTGGTATGGGCAATGGAGCGGTTCCGCCAATTTCTGTGGGGATCAAGGTTCTTGCTGAGGACTGACCATAAGCCTTTGATCAAAGTATTGACGTCCAGTGGACATGCCAATGCCACTCCTCGCATAGCCAAGATGACATTGAAGTTGTTGGACTATGTGTATGATGTCGAATACATTCCGGGGACAAAAAACAAGGTAGCGGATTTCTTGAGTAGAGCAGCAGCCATGGAGGATGCGCCACAGCCAACAGAAGAAGAAGACTACACCATTGCCTTTGCCGAAGATCAAGAGGTGGTCATAAGTGCGCAGGAGTGGAATACAGCCTATGCAAGCGACGCATCTCTCAAGGAAATAAAAGACTTCGTGATATCAGGGTGGCCGGAGAAGAAACGTCTCACATCGGACCAACGGAAGTTCTATGAAGTCAGAGGAGAACTGTCAGTAGAAGACAAGAATGTGTTCTTGCTCAGAGGAGACAGAGTGGTGCCTCCAGAAGCACTAAAAGGAAGAGTAATGGCCATACTACATGAGGGACACTTGGGCATAGTAAAAACCAAACAGAGGGCCAAACAAGCATATTGGTGGCCGGCACTGGACAACCAAGTGGAAAGATATGTGAGAGAGTGTGCACAGTGCAGTGGAGCAGACAAGAGCCAAACCACGATGAGACCTCCATTGGGGAAGTTCAGCCAACCGGTCAATCCATGGGATGAGGTAGCGATCGACATACTGGGCCCGATCTTAGACACACAGAGCATACCCATGTACATAGTGGTGCTAGTGGATAGATATTCCAAGTGGCCAGAAGTGGAAATACATGAAAAAATGGATACGGACACGGTGTTGAAATTCCTCACGTCCCTCTTTCTAAGAGAAGGTATCCCCAGGGTCATTACTTGCGACAATGGACCACAATTCACGTCCGACAAGTGGAAGGCATTTATGGAGAGGAATGGTATCCTGATAAAGCACACCCCGGTATACCACCCGGCGGAAATGGCCTAGCAGAACGCTTCAACAGAGTGGTGATGGGGTCTGTGCAATCCGCCATCAATGCAGGAAAAAAGTGGGACATAGAACTCCTACGAACCGTATGGGCATACCGCATCACGCCCACGCAAACTGGGTACAGCCCATTTAAGATCCTGAGAGGTCGGGACCCATTCACAAGGGACAATATTGCCTGGAAGCAAAGAACCATCCAAAGTAAGTGGTCACCAGCAGTAGTGCGGAGCAACTGAGAAAGCTCAAAAGCTGTACACAGACCACTACAACCAGAGAGCGTAGAGTAAAGGAAGAAGTGTTGGAAGAAGGGGAATGGGTCAGGGTAAAACTGGCTCAACTGAAGAAGAAAGGTGAAAGCAAATTCAGCACACCGTTAAGAGTACGAGGGACATATGCCAGATCAGCCTTACTGAGTGATGGGAAGGTGTGGTCCAAGGATAGGATGACACGGTGCAATAAGATATTGCACTGGGATAAGACAGGAGACAAGTCAACAAGAGTGAAGGAAGAGGAACATCAAAGTATGGAAGGCCAGACACCCAGAGCAGAGGAAACAAGAGGAAACAAAGTGAACATCAGAGCGGAAGACACCGGTATCAGGGACGACCTGGAGAGTGGTGAAGAAGAGAGTCCCCAGGGGCCGCAAGAGAGTCTGGAAGAAGGAAGATCGGAAGCAAGAAATCTACCAGGCAATCCCAATGAAGCGACTGGTTCCCAGGATAACAGAGACACTAACATATCGACACCACCAAGACACACCAGATCGGGCAGGGCCGTGGTGTTCCCGAGGAGGTACCGTGAGTATGAAGTGTAGAAATAATACTGGTACACTCGCCCCCCAAAGACACTATGTTACAAGACAATATATTGTAAAGGGAGGAGATATGTAGTGTTGCGCTCTAGTGTTCAGCGGTCACGTGTGGCCGGGCAGCTGGGGAGCGCGGCCGCCATCTTGCGGAGGCATTTTCATCGGCGGCCGAACGGAGGCGAGCAGCGGTGCCCGGCGCTCCTTACAAGGAATATAATAAAGTGAGCATTCACTGAAACCTGGGTCTGTCTTCATTACCAGAAACCACACACTACAGGCAGTTGGTATGATGGGCCGACTGCAGAACTAGCTGCTCTCCCCCTGTCGTTTCCCCATCTACATGCCCTCATATAAATACTGTAATGTTCATCTGACACGTTGTTGTAATATTATTTTTATCTCTGTAACTGGATTTGGGCAATTATACATTTTCCCTTTTGGATATCTGTTTTTTAATTATGTAAATTAGAAGTCTTCTGGCCTGTTAAATTGAGCACCATCATGTATCAACTATATGTAGCCCATTATAGTACAGAGACAAGGGGCCTGTTTATCATTTGCATGGGCTTTTTATTCATCAAACTTTCGCCACACTTTGGAAGTGGCTACCCCTAATGTGATTAGCTATGAGCTATACAGAGTTTATGCGAGGGACTGCAATCCTCCCCGTTCTTAAACCTTCCGGAGGCGATTATGATTACATGGTGATCTGTAAAGTGGTTATATGAGGGACTTTACCCCCCTTGTCACCTTCTTGATGTGATCATCACAAAACCCACACACCCCCCAAACCCCTCCTCTCACTTAGCTCAACGCGACGTGACAGTTTCCCGTCCCTCGCTCTATACATTCTGATAACATTGCCACACCTTTCTGGTATCCTCCATGCGTCAATCCCTGGGCCTAACACACCCCTTCTCACTGACGTAAGCAGTTGACACACAGTATCTCCCCGCCCCACAACACGTCCTGTGGCTTTAAGGAATTCTCAGTGATGTAACCTGACGCGATGCGCAGGTTCCCCGCCCTGCCCTAATACATCACTTTCGACGTACGCGTGGACGCACAGTCACGGGGAATCATCTTAAACAGATGCCATTCGGCTGAGACAACACCGGAGGAGGGTTCTGATTGCATTTTGTTGCAGCATCACCACACGGATGAGTTTTCAATCCTTGCAACCATATACACGGAAACATTCTTTCCCCACCACGTCTCCCCTAATACGCCTCGTCCCCCTTTTTTCAACAGTTACATTCACTGTAACCTAGAGGACGACTGCTCCCCTTTTCACAGCCAAGTAGAGACTCCCAACTTGGAACCGCGCTGCTCAATTCGACCGCCCAGTGGTTTCGGATTTCCCTATATCTTGAAGGTTAAGTGCAGTCTCCAATCTAGTATGAAAGACATTTCTTGATGCTTTGTGGTGTTAGCGTTCTTTGATGGCGCCTTTTACACCTACAGCTTATCCACTGAATAACCAGTGTCCATGGGCGTCCGCAGGGGGGGGCAAGGAGGGGCGCTTGCTCCCCCTTGGATCACCCAGCCGGCCGCCTTTTGTCCGTAATTTTGGCCTCAATGCCTTGACGGGGCCGCCTTGCACTCTGAGCGCAAGAGCAGCTCCACCCCGCCCATTGTAATTCTGTATGCAGCTGATTGCCGCATACAGAATGACAATGGGCCAGTCTGGCTGGTAAAGCGTGTGGTGGGCCTCCTCCAGCCTCGGGCATCCTGTCAGAAGGAAGAAATGTACGAAAACGCCCATGCTGTTACGAGAGAATCCAGTTAATCAAAATAAGGCGGTAAAAGAAGTAAAAAAAAAAAGGGTTATAGGTCTTTCACAGTCTCATCATTTTAGAACTGTAGCATTTTCAATATTATATTCAACGAATCCATGGTTGCTGCTTTTTTATTTTATGCAACTAACAACCATTGACAAAGCCTATAGTTCTGGCTTGTTGTAGGTGTAACATTACCTGCTGTATTATATATCTGAATGCAATGACAGAAGCAGCAAAATACCAGTCGGGCGGCACACTATGCTAAGCACAGAATTTTAGCTTGGGTGTTTCAAGCTACGCCCTTAATTAAATCGAACAACCCCTTTGGAGAGACCCCACCACTTAAAGCCCTGGAAACAACACCATGCCACAGCCACCTCACGTCCTGACACTGTGCATCATGCATGACTCATGACTTCCAAAGTTTCAGATTGACTGTGTGCAGGGGCGTCTTGAACCCCCTCCCTTTGCTTTAGGAACTACATCGAGGGGTGAGTTCCTGATGGGTCTCTTCTGTCTGCAACTCTGCAGAGGAAGGCTCAGCTCATACTTAATGTGAAAAGGTGGGTGAGAGAGTAAGTGAAGGGATGGGTGGATGGCTGGATGGATTAGTGAAAGGGTGAATGGATGAATGAAAGGGTGAATGGATGGATAATGAGAGGAAGGATGGGTGAATGGATGAGTGAAATGATGGATGGATTGATGAATCGATAAGTGAAAGGGTGAATGGATGGACAGATGAATGAAAGGGAGGATGAGTGAGTGAAAGGGAGGGTACATGGGAAAAAGGTTGGATAGATGAGTGAAGGAGTGAATGGGTGGATGGATGAGAGAAAAGATGGATGGATGATTGAAAGGATGGATGAGTGATGGGGTCAATGGATGGATTCATGAGTGGATGAGTAGATGGATGGTTTGGTGGATGGATGGCTAAGTGAAAGGGTCGATTGAGAGAGAAAGGGAGTATGGATGTGTGGATGACTGAAAGGGTGAATGTGTGGAAGGATGAGTGACTAGGTGGATGGATGAGTACGTGAAAGGGTGGCTGGATGAGTGAAAGGGTAAATGGCTGGATGGATGAGCAAGACAGAGTGGTCAAAACGTTGCCAGATTGGTTTTATTCACACCCAAACACCTTAGCGCCAACAGACTTTCCCAGTGAAGACAGCATTACTTTCATTTTTCTCGTCTTTGAATAGCATTTTTTACTCAGGTGAGGAAGTTCACCATTCCTGGAGAGTACTGCGATATCTGGTTAATGCGTGAGTGTAGAAAATGTTTCATGTGATCCTTATCAGCTGTTTTCCTTTTAGTAGTTTATGAAATGTGTAGTGTACTGCAGCTTTATGTTCATGAATGTGGTCTTTTAAAACCATACTCCTTATGTTTTGTAAGGATCTAAGCAATGGACATTGAAAGCGGGTCCCTTCCGGGCCCTGTAGTCATGTCCTTAGCTTTTCAGGCAAAAACACACATTGATTTCTGAATAACAAGTGCACAAGCATTAAGGTAAGCATGTTGTTCCATGCTTACATTTCACATACCTTACTTAGTCTTGCATTCCCTGTGAGTGTTTGTTTTTCCAGGAGGTTGTTACTGTTTTTCAGACAGAAGATTACTCTTGTCTAGTGCATAATCTGAATTGAGTTGCTTCCAGGCATTTATAGCGGGACACAATTGGATTGCATCTAAAGGCAGTGCGAGTTTCTTTTAGTGGTAGAGTATGGTGTTCAGTGGGGGAGAAGATGTGGCACTATGGCCAGAGCTGCCGAATTTGGAACTGGGGTACAGAATCCTGCGGGCTGCTTTCTGTGCTTTGTGAAGCGAAGTGAAGCTGTGGTTCAAATGAAACCTTCTATGGGATTTTTTGGGAGTAGCGTTGAGCTTTGGCTGTGATTTAGGTTTGTGCAACCACATTTTTGTGTGTGTGCGCAATGCAGTCTAGCAGTATCTGTCTCTAATATATAGAACGAAGTGTGTTAATGGTCATACCACAAAGACCTTAGTGTCAGTTACATATAGCATTCAAACTCAGTGGGTCACCACTTGCATTCATCCTTTTGAGGATGATATGGCCACACACCATGTCGGAGGATGGTGATGGCGTTAACATTTTGCCCCCCCCCCTGGAAAAATTTCTGCGGACGCCCATGCCAGTGTCTGCTCCAATTGATTACCCCCTGGGCAGAGGACCTGCGTCATTTCCAACCATGAGAGGAACACACCCCAACGTCGTGTTAGCCTTTTGATGGTTGGCAGCTATGGGTGAGTGTATTACTCCCACTCCTCTTTATGGAAATCCCTATCTGTCTCTGCAATCACGAAGGCATTTCCCTCCTTTATAGATGCCTTGACAAGATGCCCATTTGCACTCCATCCAGGATTGGAGGAGTTCAATTTTCTACGACTCAGTGAGTCCATGTATAATCCCTTAAGTCTATTATTTTATTTTATTCTGATGTTCAAAACACACACATCTAAACAAATCGTCCCCTTTCTTTTATTAGGCTGCCACATTCCCTTTTGTCCTGAAGAAGACCCTTCATGATGTCCTTATAATACAGACATTTTAGGTCAAAACGTCGACGTATTGTTCTCTCATGTCCTAAACCAGTGTAACCATAATAAGTTGAATGTTCAGGTTCCTACTGGAATTATACATCTGGACAGAGATTTAAATATATTGGGCACTAATTTGCTATTTATGTATTGGTGTTTTTTATTTCTTGCTTTCAGTTTTTTCACTTCTATCACCTCATGTCACAACAGTCACTATTGAACCACTAATTCTTGTATTGTATGACTGCTTTTTTTCTACAAAAAGAAGATGATATATATGAAAAAAGAAAAAATAAAAAATATATATACATACTAATCTAAAAATCGGTGTTGTGTGTTTGTGCTTAAAAATCTATGTTTATCTGTTAATTTACTATATTACTATTGCATGTCTAAAGGAATTAGGTGCTACCCGACGGAACCATTTTGTAGACTATAACGTTAATGCCCAGATTCAGAGGGAAACTGGGTTACCCCGTTGACTTTAATTGTTCATGTTAATATAAAAGTGGGCGCCGCGCTGAAATTTAAAGCGCGGCGCCCGGAGGCATGAGGGGGCTGCGGGCGGCAGGCGCCATTGTTGAATTTGCGCCTGTGTAGTTAATTTATATTTTAAAAAACAAAGTTTTGGTGCGGGCCCGGTCATGACTGCATGCCCATGTTAATGTAAAAGAGGGCACCGCGTTGAAATTTAAAGCGGCGTGCCCGGAGGCGGGAGGGTGCTGCGGGCGGCAGGCGCCATTGTTGACTTTGCGCCTGTGAAGGTAATTTATATTTTAAAAAAACAACGTTTTGGTGCGGAGTGCACAACAAAGGAAAGGCGCGAGTGCGCAATATTAAAGACAAAGCTTGTTGTGAAACAAAAAGAAACAAGTAGTCCCCAAAGAACCCACAACACTTAAGAGTTTAAGTAAACTGTAATTTACTGGTGCTCCTTGCGTGAAACCGGAAATGATGTATCTGCGCAGGAGCAAATAAGGAGCCAGGAAACAAAAGCGACATAGGAGTAAACCAATTGCAGCAGCAGGCGGGATTACACTCAGTACGAGTGATTACAGCAGGTCTTGCAGACAGTGCATGTGCACTGATGCTGGAGCTAAAAATGTGCAAAGGTTTGAACGTAAAAATATGAACAATTACATTCAAGAGCGAGCTCGAATGTGAGATGAGTAATTAGGTGCTTATTCAAAGTGGAAAGTATCTGAAGCACCAATGGGTCAGATTGTAATTAATAAGATTGAAGTTCAGCTCACGGTGGACTCAGGTTTTCCATACACGATAATATCTGAGAATGTTTAATATGAAAAATGATATAGCATTAGATTGCATCCTGGAGCAGTCAAACATTTACCATATTGTGAAAGTATTAAATATATTCTGGGGTATTCTGGGAGTGATATTTGTTCCAAAGGGAGAACTGTACATGGTGCTATGTATGTGATACAAAAAAGGTCAGAATCTTTTAGGTTTTCACCACTAAGAAACACTGGAAATAGTTCATTGAACCCCACACCACAGATCAGGTGTTTGGGTAGGCGAGAAGACCATTTTAAATGCTATTTTGCAGACTTTCAAGGAGTTGTTTGCTGAAAGTCTTGAGTGTGACAAAGGTTTTGAGCATTACATTGTTATGCAAAAAATACTATACCTTTATGCCTTTAATAAAGAGGGTGCCATACGAGACCGAAATTATCAAATCTTGAGCAGCAGTTGTGTTATGATGGTGTGATTGAGCCAGGCACCTCAACTGAATGGGTTGCCAGAGTGGTCATCACTAAGAAATACAGGCAATTTGTTTATGTGCGGATTTGTAGTCATTGAACAAAAATATTGAGGTAAATTGTCAACCATTACCCAAAATCCAGGCGATGTGCTCACAATTTGGGTCAGTGAAGTATTTCGCTACTATTGATTTAAAAGCAGCTTACCATCTGCTAGCTTTACCACCAGACACATGCTCGTTAAAGTACAATTGTGACCCCGGGTTTGGCTGTAACATATTTAGGATTAACATCTGCTGCTTCTGTATTTGTGCATCAGCTGCTCCCTCAGATAACATGTCTGTGATAAACATCTGTTATTTCAGCGCCAAGAGACCCAATACTTGGGTGAAGGTGTGTTTTACAACTACATATGTTCTAGTTGAAAACTCCCCTTTTCAAGAAATAATGAAAGAACACAGCCGCTTTTTGTGTGATGTTTTTCATATTGTAAGAGAGGTTGGTATGACTGCAAATAGAGAAACAAGTGTGGGAACTGAATATTTAGGATGCCGTTTAACGTCTGAAAGGATCAAACCTAACATAAATGTATTGCTTTCTATTACTGAGGCTCCATTTTGAAAGGACAAAGATCACTTCTGCTCTTTTTTACAATTATGTCAGTGCTTTTCACGATTTGTTTATGGTTTCCTGTACTTAGAGAACCACTGAAAAAATACATAGATGTACCACATTTAGGGCCAGATTTTCCAATTTCGCACACATCGCAGTGCAGCAGCTGCAAATACTGCACTGCGTGAGAAGGCGAGAGCAGGCGAGCGCCAAATGTACTGAAATATGGCACTATCCTCGCCTCTCCCTAGTGCCGGCTCTGAAATTAGCTGCCGTGCGCCACAGAGACATCTTTGCACCATAGTGCAATGGTGTCTCTGTGAGTCAAGCATAGACTTTGTACTGGAAGGATACCCTTTCAGTAGAAAATACCCAATTCACTAAATAAAGTAGAAAATACCCAATTCTCTAAATGAAGTAGACAGGATTTTTGCATCAGAAAATACTGCACCCTTCAAACAGGCACTATGAAGGAGTAATACTTTTTTCTCCTTTATTTTGGGACTTTGCATGTGTGCTGCACTGTACTAGGTCATGGAGAGCCTCCCTCTATTTTACCTCAGACCAGCTGATCACTTCTATACTCTTGCATATTTTTATCTGGATATCAAGCTTATTTTGATTTTCACTTTTACAAGTATAACTCTTATATTCTCTTTCTTTTTTCTTTTTCCTTTTATCTTTTTTTTTCTGCATGAACTAAGTCAGGATGGATGACTGAAGTAAAAGTCGTCTCTCTGTTTTTTCTCTTGTCTTACAGAAAATCCTCTGGAGAAAAAAACCAAGACAGGTGAGAGCAGTAGGCCTCACAAGTGTGCATGGTGTGCGTGCACAAGACAAAGCAGGGATACACAAAACACGGCCCTGATGAAGGCCCCAGACCCGATTGGGCTCCTAGAGAGGGCCGAAACATGTTGGCACAGAAACAAGGGTATAATTAAACAATTGAATTCAATAGAACCCTAAAAACTCACGTTTTTATCTATACCCCAGGTACCCTCCCAATAAAGAAAAAGAGTTTGGGTATACCTTGAGGTATTTTTAAAGTATCACTCTTCTGGATCCCTGCTTATCCAGTTTTGCTTTATCTAAGAACTCCCATTCCATCTATGGTTGAGTCCGCCCGGGTAGTACCATCTCACCCGGGTGTGGATAGGCGCCGATGATGAAGCATGTCACGACAAGTGAGTGAGGCGTCTACTCCAATATCTTTGGATATTCCAAACTTGTAGGACAGAGCAGAGACAATATCAAACATCCTGACACAACAGGAAATTTGAAGTTTCCTTAGTAGAAATCTTAATTCATCAGTTGCTATTGTGTGTAAGCATCGACAGCGGGAGAGTGCAACTGATCTGACTTTATCTCGCTCTCCCAGCAGGCCACCATCCCTGGGAGTGCTAGCCATTCCCAATGGGGTCGCAAATTGTGCTTGCCTCATAAATATTAATGAGGCATGCAATTTACGACCCCATTGGGAATCGCAAACAGTATCTGAGACACTGTTGTACATTCACTTTTGTGAGTCGCAATTCGATGCAATTTGCTACTCGCAAAAGTGAATGGTCGTACATCAGGCCCTAAAAACCTTCCTTTTTGACCTACATCTAAATCATGCACACTGAAACGTTCCTACTTTTAGTGTCCTGGTTTTCCCACCCAATCACTCTACAAGTTTATCTTGTGATTGACGCCAGCTTTTGTACCCACCTGCCCTCCCCTTCTCTCAGTTCCTTGCTATTTGCTCTCTAAATATCTAGGGTTGCCACCTTTCTCTGTGCATCCCTTTGTAGCATTACCCTTTTCCAGGGGAATAACATCCTATATAAGGAAAATGGAAGAGGCTGTTTCCAAGAAAGAATGGCTGGATGTGTATGTTGAGGATGAGTGTTTGAGGAAAATTAGTGCACACATCACCAAAGGGTGGCCCCAGAGGATGTATAGTTGAGTCGAGCTTCCTTTTTTGGAGCTAACGGTAAACTATTTACTCCATTTATGCTTAGAAAAAATTCATATTGTGAACCAATGAGCAAATGGTCTGTTGCTGCACCAATAGAAGAATTCAGCACAGGTCTTGATGGCCTGGCATTGACCTGCACTCAGAGTTCTGTGAGAAACTACATGCTTTCTGAGTGAGCTGATGAAGGGCTCTGTGCTGTTTGACACCTTTGACACCAGTTGGTTTTGCGGATATGCACTGGGAAAGCGTATCAGTAAATTCCTGGTACAGATGGAATACGATTAGTCTTAATATAATAGTTCTTATGATTTCTTTTTTCTCCAAGTGGCCTAAATTGTGGAAGGTATTTCTCTGTGAGGGGGCACCACTGTTTTGGTTAGGGATAATGCGGTACAGTTCCTGTTTGAGAAAATAAGCAAACACTTAATTAGGTTTGGGAGTGGAACACAAGATGACGTTGGTGCATCAACCCGGTGGGAAGTGCAGCACAATAGCAATGAAAGAGCAGCACGAACACATTACTTTGTTTGCTTTCTTGCCATGAGCTCATAGCAACTTACTAGAACAGGTTTCCTATTTCATTAGGTTTTGCCAAAAGAGCACAATTTTAAACCCCTTCAAGAATCTGAAGTGGCCATGCAGTCTGCTGCTCTGGATTCAATTTGCTTCCTGTGTCTGCTCCATCTGGATATATCAGACACAGTGAAACTTCCCATTAATGTGAGACAGAGGCTTCTGCTAGGGTTTGAGGCACGACCGTAGCCTATGGCTCTTATGTGATGCTAAATATGATGAGGTACTGCAAAAAGGAGGTAGGACATATTCTGCTCTATACCCAATATGTCATCCAACTAGGTTCTCTCTCCTGTCTCTAGACTCTGCAACCATGTGACTGTGCACTTATGCCAACACCAGTATGGTTCGCAATCCCAAAGTGTTTTAAGATCAAACCTTTCTGATATTTCACAATTTTATGTGTGATTTTCGCCAACAACTGTTAGGCAGGACACGTTTTCGTGCAAACCAAATACAAGACCCAACCCTTTAAACATTCTCTAGACTTGAACTGCTACACTTGCATGTACACCCAGTATGGCACCCAATCTTAATACACTCTCTAAATCCTCAACCATGTGAACGTGACCTGACGCCTGACCTGAAATCATCCCCATAAAAAATGTCCCTGTTCACACACTGCACAAGGACATCTTGAATGTCTATCACAATAGTAAGAAAAGCACTTGTTGCCTTTTGTTTAGTACCTTCCAATTTGCTCATAACAATAGTGATCTACAGGTTTCTTCAGGGTTCCTACTCTTGCCTCATACCAATAAACAAAAGAGCTTATAAACACCAGACCAGAGGTAAGAATATTTTTTTTCCCTCCCTTGTATTCGTATGCAAGTACTTTCTAAAATCTCTTTCTTCCTCTCCCCTCCCCTTATTCTGACACCTCCCAGATTACAAAATTGGGACTCCATTAAGCAGAGGCGGCTCCTCCATGTGGGCAGAGGAGCGTCGCCCCAGTGTTTCTCGCACTGCGAGAAAGCAGAAGTGTTTGGTTGGGGCAGGTGGGTGGGCGGGTCTACTCTAGTGCAGGGGAGGAGTGGCTTGCCCACTCTGAGTGCGCTGACTGTTTGGTCGGCCCCAGGGCCGACCAAACCAGTCATACGCTTCTGCATTTTCTCCATGTAGGCTGCATGCAGCCTACATGGAGAAAATGGCCTCCCCATAGACGCCTGTGTGGTTGGCATCCCAGCCAATCCTGATTGGCTGAGGGGAGGAGAGGGAGGCTGCCTGCTTCCTGTCAGGAGCAGAGAAGCAGTGAGACGCGGGACCGGACTGGCCAGCTGGCTACGGTAAGTTAATTTTTTTATTTAAATTACAACTCACCCCCCCTCCGCAACCTCCCACCCGCGAGCTATGCCGGTCGCAACTGCCATTAAGGTACCTTTCTCTAATGTACAGCTCTTTATGAAGAGCGTTCCGTTTACCGTTATGGTACATGACGCATCTAATCCTCTACCCCAAATAACAGTATTTAAATAGACATTCACCTTTTTATATTTTTTGTCTAGGTTTTTTGACGTTCTTCACACAACAGCACTAAGGGCCAGATGTACGACCCTTTTTTGCGCTCGCAAACGGGAGATCGGACCATTTGCGACCGCAAAAAAGGGTCATGGCATGTACAAACGCTATTTTGCGAGTCACTGACTCGCAAAATAGTGTTTGCGACTATCGCTATTAGGAAGGGGTATCCCTTCCTAGTAGCGAGAGTCAATGCCATTTGCTATTGTTTTGCAACTGCATTTGCGATTGCAAAACACTTGCTGTTTACCACCTACTTCAAGTAGGTGGTAAACCACTCGCAAACGGGAAGGGGTCCCCAGGGGACCCCTTTCCCTTTGTGAATGGGTGCGTAAATATTTTTTAAGAGTAGGCTGTGGTCCCAGGGACCACTGCCTGCCCTTAAAAAATGAAACTGAAAAGTTTCATTTTTCTTTTTTAAATGCATCCAGTTTTCCTTTAAGGAAAACGGACTCCATTTAATAAAAAAAAAACTGCTTTATTTAAAAAGCAGTCCCAGACATGGTGGTCTGCTGACCCCAGCAGGCCACCATCCCTAGGTGTGCTAGCCATTCCCAATGGGGTCGCAAATTGCGCTTGCCTCATGAATATTGATGAGGCATGCAATTTGCGACCCCATTGGGAATCGCTAACAGTGTACATTCACTTTTGCGAGTCTCAAATTACGAGTCGCAATTCAACGCAATTTGCCACTCTCAAAACTGAATGGTTGTACATCTGGCCCTCAAACACCTATCGGAACCCCTGTGTGCTATGTTACACACATTGCGGTGCTTCACAAACATTTCAGCAAGTATTTGTGATTATATACTAATATATATGGTCTCATATGTTTTGGTGATGTTAATATGGATTTTGTACACATATCAGTCTACCTTCAGTCTTGAAAAAGCCCTAGCCTTGTACACCACCAAACAGCGAAACATGCGTTGGCTGATAAAGACGTTTAATGAACCCTCGAGAAAGAACATCACAACAAAAAAATTGTAAGATGTAGATGCTCACAAGCACTCTGTATAGATTAAAAGTGCGCACCTATGAAATTTTGTTTTTATTGTATTCATATTCTTGGAAACAAATAATAAACCCCTGCACCCTGGGAGAAAGCTCCCAGGATGTGGAGGTAAATAGTTAGTTTTTAGTGTTTCTGAAACAAACTCCCACTTTGGAAGTTTGTTTCTAAAAAAAAAAAAAAAAATGTGGTGAATGGTCATCAAAACCGAGGTGGTCCGCTCACCAAACGTTTTGTTCATTGAAGGGAACATGACTGGCGTTTTTTTGCTTTAGGCTGATGTTTATGAGCACACATACCTTTGTAAAAAGGGCCTGTTTTATGTATCTATTTTGCTACACTTTGCAACAATTACACCAAATCTCCCCTGAGCTTTGTCATAGTTGTACTCAGGGTTTTGTCCCTTGTGTGGATTTTGTGCAGTTAACTTGTTTCTGTCCCCCAGTACAGGGTTACTAGCTTAAGGGGTTTCTGATTGTGTCAATGTTATCTCTTACCCCCAAGAATCTGATCTACTGCTATGTTTACATGAATACACCATTGGGATCTAGGAAACTCTACCTCCTGCTCTTGCTACTAGCCTAAACACTTTTGTCCACCCCCTTGCAAGAACACCTCCATATAGTCTATAAACATCCAGAATTATATGGAAGACACATGCTGCCAAAGGATCTGAGCTTTGTCTAGTCTTAAAACATATAGATGGACTATGGTTACTACTTGCCTACGTCCTCGGACCCAATTGAGACATGATTACTTGCTGAAATGCAACGCTACCACTCTTTGACCTCCTCTTACGGATGGTGAATCTGCACTTTCTTGGGCTGCATTGTATTGTAGCATATGTGTAGCACCTAATACCTGTGATGACGCTCCAAAGAGCTTCAACTCTGTTTGTTGTGCATGGTTGGTAGAGATTGGAATTATAGACTGGCCTTTGTTGGAAGCATTTGGATATCATTTGTTAGGTTCTGATGGATTCTACCAACGTGTCATAACAAATTTGTTGGTGTGCTTAAAAATGAAGTGTTGCCCTTATTGGAATGGGCATTCTCAGACATGGGTCTCATGCGCACTGTATCGCTGGAGCTAAGCTATTCCTGGCTGTTGAGCCCTAACTAGGGCGAAACCAATTCTAGATTGCTTGTGTTCTGGTTCAGAGAGGAGCTGGCTTGGCTGTTTGGGGTGGACTGTTCCCATTGGAGCAGGATCAAGGTTAATTTGCATATGGCTGGGCCCAAACTGAGATGGCAAGGTGTGCAAAATACCAGTGGACTGGGATACAGCCCTGAATAATTACCAGTGGCTGAGATTAATTCAAACATTCCATCCATCACTTTTTTGTATACATTAGTGTGTCGCCCTAAGTGGGACGGTTATGCCCAGATTTGGGTCCCGTGCACACTGCACCACTGCAGCCAAGCTATACCTGACCGATGAGCCCTAGCTAGGGTGAAACCAGTTTTAGGTTGCTTGTGTTCTGGTTCAGGGGGCACCTGGCTTGGCTGTTTGGGCTGGAATGTTTCCATTGGAGCAGGGTCATGGCTGATTTGGTTATGGCTGGGTCTAAACTGATATGGCATGGTGTGCAAAAAATGATGGACTGGGATGCTCAGGTGATTTGGGTGAGAAGCTATCTATGTGTATGTGTGTTTGGTTGGTAGGGGGCAGGTTTGCGTCTTGTCCAAATTGAGATGAAACAAATCTGTATGAGCTTCACCTAGGACTAGTGGAGGCGTAACCCACTGGAAGGTCTACCAATGACACCCAGAGTGACAGATGTACATACCACTGGACGTCACAGCATCCCAAAAAAGTCAAGGCCCTGATTACAAGGATGCTGATAAATTCTTTTATGTGTTATATGAGATAACTCCGATAACCGTACACATGGGAAATCTGAGTTTTGCTGTCACTACCACGCCCATTGCAGTTTTCTCCAGATACATTTTAGCAGGTCAAATCTACTGTTATTTAATGGGGGAATGCCCGATTAAGACCGGTACTTGCCGATTTCGGTGTGGCAAACACAGATCTTCTGTTATTCCCCATGTTGAGAATATCAACTCGGGACAGGAGGTATTTACTGGACCCAGTAAATGCCTCATCCCACAGTGTTGATATTTACCTGGTGTGGTAAATACCTCAGCCCCATCCAGGGTACTTGTAATGCAGGCCCCAGTGTAGAATCAGTTTATTGGGGGATGTAGAGTGATGGTGGGGAAGCAACCAACTGGAAGAAACAGCTTCTTAACCCCTATGAGTGATATGAGTGTCTAAGGGGTCCACCTAGTAGCAACGAAAGATGCATTTTCCCAGTGGCGGATGAGGTGCAGCTCTAGAAGTAGCAGCATCCCCAAAAACACCCAGTTGTACAGTTTGTCTATAGGGTCTATCCAGGTGAGGTGTTGGCACAACTCACTTGAAAATACAGCTTCAGCCATTGCTTGTAAAATAAGTCTACGAGTTTTACCATGAACAGTGAAAATAGAATCCTCTGGAAAGGACTAGCTGTACTAACTCCAACAAGATTAATAAGGGTCTTTGATGGTCACTCATGAGTGGCAGTGGTGCAATCCACCATGAGATGCAGCCACACAAGAACCATCAATTACTACAACTAAGAAGGGTCCACCTGGGGCACATGAGCAACGTGCAATCTCTGGGCATCAAAGCCACTGCACGTCCTTCACCGATGGAAGCTATGCTCCTTATTATGAGATCAATGGGGCAGGCGGCACAGAGGGGCTACAGAACTACCATACTTGAACAACTCTCCATGGATTAGTGCAGGGAGGGCGGATGTAGGATTAGGCCCAGGTGGTAGGTCTACTGCTCGGTGGACAAAGGGTCAGGCTGCAGTTCACGAAATACGGGCTGATGCCCAGGACACAAGCAAGAACAAGTCAAAGCAATGTACTTTGATGTAGCTTTTCAAAGCTGAGTCATGAGTTAAGGATACATAGGCCCGCTCCCTCCAGAAAGACAAATATACATTCCGCTTTGTGTAACTGTGCTGAGCTCAGACTAATTGAGAATCTGCGGTCTGAATACCTGTTCTAGACACATTTTGTACTAGGGTACAATGCCCCGAACACAGTCCAGCATGATCAGCAATGCTGACCTACCCTTAGCCTCACATCCCGATATGTCATCTCAAAGCATGACAGAAT
This sequence comes from Calotriton arnoldi, assembly GCA_963921515.1. NCBI lineage: Eukaryota > Metazoa > Chordata > Amphibia > Caudata > Salamandridae > Calotriton > Calotriton arnoldi. The sequence continues at coordinate 2,078,887 of CAWUFW010002116.1, forward strand.
GTTGGGAGCTTTGAAGTTTAATTCTCACTCCAGAAAGTAAAGCCAACAACTTTCTTGTGTGTCACTTTTGCTTCAAACTCTTACATTACATTTGGCTGAGCGCTCTGTCTATCATAATGGGCGAGTTAGGCTGGGTTCTCTCAATTTCTTTTCAGTGAGCTTAGCTGGGCGCTTTATATGTCTTTGCAGCGAATTTTGCTGGGTTCACTCTTTTTACAGTGCGTTTGGTTGGGTCCAGTCACTGTTTACGATAGGTTTGGTTGGATGATGTCTCCGTCTGTGAACTTAATTTGCCGGTTGCTCACTATCTTCACAGTGAGCTTGTCTGGATGCTCTGACTTTGCAGTGGTTTTGGCGGAATTCACCCTCCTTTACAGTGCTCTTGGCTTTGTGCACCTTCTGTCTTAGCAGTGCGTCTGGCTGCATGCTCTAGCTTTCGCTTTACAGTGAGTTTACTTGGGTGCTTTATCTATCTTTGCAGTGAGTGTGACTGAGTTCTCTCTCATTGCTTACAGTGAGTTTGGCTTTGTGCACCTTCTGTCTTAGCAGTGCGTCTGGCTGCATGCTCTAGCTTTCGCTTTACAGTGAGTTTACTTGGGTGCTTTATCTATCTTTGCAGTGAGTGTGACTGAGTTCTCTCTCATTGCTTACAGTGAGTTTGGCCGGGTAACGTATCTACCTTTGCAGTGAGTTAGGCCAGGTCTTCTGTCTCTCTTTGCAGTAACTTGGCTTTGGTGCTTTATCTTTCTTTGCAACTCTCCCTCTTTACAACGAGTTTGCCTGGGTGATCAAAACGTCTCCGCAGTGAGTGCGGCTTGGTTATCTCTTCTACTGCCTTTACCATGAGCTCGGCCAGGCACTGTATCTATCTATCAGTGAGACTGGCCAGGTATTTTCTGTCTCTATTCAGTAAGTCCAGCCGGGTGCTCTTATCCGTCTAAGCGGTGAGTCTTGCAGGGTTCTCTCTCACTCTTTACAGTGAGTTTGGCAGGTTGCTGTACCTGTCTTTGCAGTAAGTTAGGCCAGGAATTATCCCTCTTTTACAATACCTTTGGCATAGTGTTCTCTTGGAAGTGTGCATTTTACTTGTAAATAATACCCATAATTACTGGACTTAAGTGTCTGCCCCCCATAGGTTATCCGACCATTGGCAGTACTAAAGAATGAGAACCAGGCTCTGATAAAAACCCACATGAAGCAACCATGGCTTGTCTTCCACTGACCCTCAAAATCATTCCCAACACTATTTGACAGGAGAGTAGTATTAACCTCTATTTTATATAGTGCTTCATATCACACTCCTGCTATTTCTATGTGCTGTAAATAATACATGTTATTATTAACCAGCTGAATGCTACTCATTGTACCAACACTGGAAAGATGTTCTGAGAGGATAGCAGAGAAATTCCCTCAATGCATTTCCTCTGCGTCTGCTGTGATTTTGGATGTTGCAGTTACGTTGAGTGGGTGTTCTCTCTCTTCATAGAGAATCTTGCCAGATAATCTCTCTGTTTCTAGCATGATTTTGGCTGGGAGCTCTCACTGCAGTGAGGTTGCTGGGTACCGTTGGTCAATGCGTCATCTATGGTGCAGGAGTGTCCAGCAGCGAGTTAGTCAAGGTGATCTGTCTATTGCTACATTGAGTTTTTATGTTAATATTTATTAAACAGATTTGCAGACTGTGTATATATGCCTACTGTCCTCTTGCGTTTTTGTGTGAAGCATTAGTGGTCACTGATAGCACATATGTTTTGGGTGGAAAATCCAGAGTTTGGCTGCCGGGATTCAATAGTATTGGCTGTCCATTGTTTCTAGGTGCAACCTGGCAGTTCTAAGAAGGTGGCCTGATCCAAAGCATCTTTCTAGGCATGGGTGACAAAGCAAGAATTGAGAAAGAATGGTCTTTGCTTATAGAATGTCCTACTTGTTAAGCAGGATAGTCTTACAGCACCCCTTTCATCAACAGGGAGCTAGTGGGACTAGGAATGAACTTGTTTTTAAAGGCTGCCATCCAGTCATTTTGTCACCAATTGCATTTCTTAATTCACAATGAATTGTTCTCTTTGATAAATTCAGGGGTGGACCAATTGTGATGTCAGATTGTCAGATTGTTTTCGTATTCTTCTATATCAATGATTCAAGCACAAACTCCTCCTAAGTTATAAGGGCTAGATGTACGAAGCAAATGAATATGGATTCCTAAATTTCAATTCTTACTGAATCGCAATTTACGAACCAATATTTGGTATGTACGGATATGAGCGTCTGGCCATTACTGATCTGGTAGGAGTCGCATTCGCTATTTAAGGAATCGCAAATAGTGATTCGGTAAATAGCGAATCAAGTCGCAAATACCGAATTTTTACCTGGCATTCAGTGATGACAGCACAAACAAGAAGTAGAGCAGCAGCAGACCTATCAGAACATTGGAGAGCCTTGAGACAGGTGATAGCCAACACAATCCAATTGGGATCTGCAGCAGTCAAAGATATTACCCCTGGTAAGCAGGAAAATATCCAGGAAGAATCCTGAGAAGGAGAAGGAGAAGAAGCTTGGAGGGAGGAAAAGAAATTTAGAATTCTCAGAAAACAGTTAGAAATACTCACTGAGGAGTGTGTGGCAAACCATGATGCCTTGTTTGGGAAAACATCCCTCTCTGTGCCAGAGGCACAGAAAAAGAGAATCTGGATGAAAATGTCACACAGAGATCCACTGGAGGTCACACAGAGATCCACTGAAGAGATCCGCAAAAGGTGGTACGACCTTCGAGCTAGGACCAAGGAAAAGATGGCAACCTGTAGAACTGAGGCCTGTGCAACAGGAGGAGGACCTCCAACCCAGCCACCACCAACTCCCCAGGAGGATATGTGTGAGCCCACCCTGGAGGCAGAAACGGGTTCTAGACTCAGCAACATTGACACCTCAGAGGCTCCTTCTACTTCAAAAGGTAAGAGTTATACATACACTTACAGTGTCACAATGACATGTATGCAGGAATATGTGAGGTAACATTGTAACCCTGTTAGGCTGGGAAATGTTTAGCTATGATAGAATATAAGAAAAACATCATTAGAAATGTTAGGCCTACCCTGGCAGTGCATAATGGGATATTTAGTACTCCAACATGAACACCTATAGCACAAATCAAACCTATCATTATAAAATTGATACAAACAAAAGTGAACATAACATTTATTTACAAATATTCACACACTGCATCTCAGAACATGACTCCGAAGGACAGGGTCAGGAAAACATATAGATGTCCAGTCAAGAAGGCAATGAGTCTATAATGCCACATACATCACCCCAGAGGCCAAGTAGCAGTCCTGAACATGGCAGTCAGACACTACTCATCGAGGAAGTCGATGATGCAGGGAGTCCAAATGTCCCAGAAGAACCTGCAGTGAGGCACAGACAACTGCACAGGGGTACACAGGTTTGACATCGCAGTGTCGTCAGGCAGCCTCATCCCAGGCCAGAGTCCACACAAGCTATGGGCAATACTACACCGGTGTTTGTTGGTCTTGAAGCCTCCATGTTGAAGGTACAGCACCTACAACACAAGCAAATGTGCATCTTTATGAAAAATGTAACTGCATTACAAAGAAGCATCACAACTGGCTTCCAACATGTAGCAACAACCACTGAAGATTCCCAAAAATCTCTGGAGGCAAAAGTAGACTCAATGACAGAGGCTAAGCACAATCTATGTGGCCAAATGAAAGAGGACAATGCAACGCACAGGCGTACTCAACACCATCTAGTCTCCCATATGGATATGTTGAGTCACTCAATAAATCATCTTGCACAGGCTACATCAATCCTCTCACGCCATACTGTAGGGCTGCAGGATGAAATGGGCCTTTATAGTGGCAGAGTTGCACGGGCCTTGTGCAAGTGACCACTACAGTAGAGGGCTTACAGACCGCTCAAATAGCACGGAGCAGAGCAGCTGGGCATGCCGAAAGTGAGGACCTTTCCAATATAAGCAGTGTCTGTGAATGAGGCAACGAATGTGCGTCGCAGTAGATCAAGAGGTGTTGTTGTTACACAAGGCTCCACTACACCAGTGCGACAAAGTTCAATTCACAGTCGACGCAAACAGTAATAACTTTTACATTTGCACCACATTGTTTTGTCATTTTGTGCTATTTCAGTATCGTGTACTGATGCACTTTCATTTGAACATTCTAAGGAGTGAAAAGTATTTTATAAATCCCTTTACAACCTGAGAACTAAAGGTAATTTTGTTTAACACTGCACTTATTGTGTTTAGCTTTGTGCAAAATGTATTACACAGCATCATTCACATACCTTAAAAGTAATTGTTTGCAATGGCTGTACGTCTGGCTCTTCCTTCTACTGCCAATGTACCTCCCTGTGTTGCCTGTGCTGGTGAGTTTTGTGGTTCTTCTGTGGAATCTGATTTCTACATATTCTTTGGCAATCCTCTCCACATTGGAAAATTGAGGAGAATTACACAAGTAGCAATTATCTTGCAACTTGAATATGGGGAATACTGTAGGACACCCCCACTTTCGTGTAGACAGCAAAATATACTTTTCAGTAGACCAAATGACCTTTCTATTACAGACTGTGTTCGTTTGTGTGCTACAATGTAGCATACCTCCCTTTGGCTTGCTGGATGTAGATGTGGTGATAATATCCATGACCTCAGGGCATATGCACTGTCACCTACAAAACATTTGGGGAATGTGGTTACGATATATACAATTTAAACATATAGGACATTTATGTCATATACATAGGCCATATTTACCAAGTAGATAGCCATCGTCAAACTCTCCTCTGAGAAGACGTGAGTAAATGTTGCTATGCCTGAACATGAAAGTCATGTGTACTGCCACGGTACTTTGCAACAAGATCTGTGATGATATATTTTGCATCACACACCACTTGTATAATTAGTGAATGGATGTTTTTTCTATTTCTAAATATATACTCATTGTAAGAGGTAGGGCATATGGGAACATGGGTGCCATACATACAACTAATTACATGTGGGGGACACATGGACAATGCGGTAAAAAGTCAATTTTGCTACCTGCAACTCCTGTGGTGTGCTGGGGAAAATAATATGGTGACGTATTCTCTGTACCATCGCATCTAGACAATGATTAAAAAACCTAGAAAGGGATCTCTGTGATACCCCACCTGCAGCAGCAATGACACCTTGGTTACTTGCAGAGGCTAAAAGATGGAGTGAGCATAGTACTTGCTCATGGTTGGGTATGGCATTGCTTCTGAAAGTGTTTCTCTCAAGCTGAGTCCTCATTTCTGTAATTAGGTCTAAAATAACTGCACTACTCAGCCTGTACTTATCAAAAATGTCCTCCTCTGTTTGTTGGAGAAATGTCAGCCTCACTTTGAAAATACGTTTTTGTTTCCTCCTCCTCTGCAGGGCATTGAGAATCTGCATCCTCCTCTCAATCACGTCAGCGATGCCATTGTTGAAAAATGATGTATTTTGGGCCTTTTTATATAGGTTGCACCTGATTATCACATGATGGTAATATGCATGTGCTTAACCCACATTTTGTGACTATTTGGTATTTGCTAGTGGTTGATACAGACTATTTGCGATTCGGTATTTAGGAATCGGTAACAGCGACTCGCAAGCTCTGGTAGTTCAAATTCCGATTTGGTAACTTGTGGGTTCTGAAAAATAGTGCTACAAATGCACATTTTTTGTTGTTGGTAACCAGTTTGCGAATGGTTACAGATTTGGTAACACTTCGTACATCTAGCCCTCGATTTCTTAGTACTACAGGGCTGTCTGTGCCCCTGGGCAACTGATCACATCCAAAGTGTGGTGTAGCCTAAGTGTGAGGCCTTTGGTCACTAGCTGTACACCCATCAAGGAAGATGTGTCCGTGGTGCAGTTTGGAGTTCAGCGGAGTATCTCCATTCAACACTAAAATCACTAATGCAGTGAATTATCACATGGAATTATCATGTATACAGTGGGATCTGGAATAATATTCTGGTTGGTCCTGTGGCTTGAAAAGACCAGGAGCCCAAGGTAAAGGTATGTGACTTGGGAGTGTTTGAATGAGTGTGTAAGAGGACATATATAGAATTCCACACTGGCTAAAAAGCAATCTCTGGGTAATGAGAACATTTTACACCTCACTTGAACAACCATTGTTTGGGCATGATCAGAACACTGTTCAGAGCTTAATTCTAAATTGTAGTTGTTAAGACCGCAGAGTTTTAGGAGCCATGCAAAATTGTGTCTCGTCCTAGAATGTAGGACCCGTCCCATGTAGAGACTTGGGGCCAGATGTAGGTAAATGCATGTTTGCGATTCCTTAATAGCGATTTTTAGGGAATCGCTATTAAGGAATCGCAAAATGCCATGTAGGTAGGAATCGCAATATTTTTAGCGATTCCTTAATATTCCTTAATTTTGAATCGCAAATTGCGATTCGCAATTAAGGAATACCTTCCCATTCATTCCTATGGGCCAAGAGGCCCATAGGAATGAATAGGAGCTAGCTCCGCAATTTGCGAGTCACCAAGAGGCACTCGCAAATTGCAGACGCAATTTCAAGGGTGCCAGGGTTCCAAAAGGACACCCTGTTGCACCCCTGAAATGTGCATGTGTGCACATGTGGCGCACATACATGCCCTAAGGGCATGAATGTGTGCCACACGGCACTTAAAAAAAAAAAAAGCAAAAATGTGCTTTTTTAAAGGAAATTGCTAATTACTACCAACTTGAAGTTGGTGGTAATTAAGCGATTCCTTAAGGCTAAAGTGCACTTTCTTTTGTGCTACTAACATTGCATTTAAGGAATCGCAATTTGCGATTCCTTAAATGCAAGAGCAAAATAAGGAATCGCAATTTTGCGATTCCTTATTTTGCTAGTAGGTTTCAACTTACCTACATTGCTCGCTGCGAAATAGCGATCGCAAACGCTGAAATTCTGTGAATTTCAGCGTTAGCGCTCGCTATTTGGCCACCTACACCTGGCCCTTAAATGCCAGTCACTCTACTTTGAATAGAATTTTGTAAGAAATGAGCCTGTGATGGGGTGAAAGACCTGCGATACATGCTCCCTTCCGAACAATCCACACGCCAGCCTCAGATTGGCATTGTGCTCAAACTGGAGACAGAGACTAGGGGGCAGATGCATCAAGGATTGCGTTTGCGATTCCTTAATAGCGAATTTTAGCGAATTGCTATTAAGGAATCGCAAAATGTTATGTATGTAGGAATCGCAATAATAATTGCGATTCCTTAATATTCCTTAATTGCAAATTGCGATTCGCAATTAAGGAATACCTTCCCATTCATTCCTATGGGCGTAGAGGCCCATAGGAATGAATGGGAAGACATTCTCAATTTGCGAATCGCAATTAGAGAATCGCAAATTGAGAATGCAATTTCAAGGGTGCCAGGGTGTCCTTTGACACCCTGTTGCACCTCTGAAATATGTATGTGTGCACATGTGGCGCACATACATGCCCTAAGGGCTAAAATGCTAAAAAGTTCATTTTTCAAAGAAATCGCATATTACCACCAACTTGAAGTTGGTGGTAATTTGCGATTCCTTAAGGCCAAATTGCACTTTTTTGGTGCTTCTTACATTGGATTTAAGGAATCGCAATTTGAAATTCTGTGAATTTCGGCGTTTGCGAACGCAATTTTGCTTGATACACAGTGGCGTAGCTAGGCACTCTGCCGCCCGTGGCGGTCCCTGCCTCTTGCCGCCGCGCTGGGGGGGGGGGGGGTGCTGGCGATGATTTTTGCCGCCGCCGCCGCCCCCGAAACTCGTGCCGCCCGGGACTCACCGCCCCCTCCGCCCCCCCCTTGCTACGCCAGTGTTGATACATCTGGCCCAAAGACCCATAGTTAGTTCAGAATAAAGAGCATTACAATAATAAAACTAGAATTAACCACCAATCCCACTAGCAAAGTTTGTTCCGACAGAAGACCAATGGCATGCACTGTCTGAATTCTATACACTATACGTGCCCATTTGTTACTACAGCTGCTGCATGGTTTTAAAAATTTATTGTAAGGGCAAGAAGGACGCTGCTTTTTTACTGAGGAATAAGGGTAAGTATTTCAATCAAGAGGAGTTAGATACAGAGTAGGCTAGATAGAAACTTGCCACCAATGGGTCCAAACAGAAATGCAACACTACAGACATTAAGGTGGATGTACTTCTTCACCATTGAGTCTCAGGTGGCATGTATACAAGACAACAGAGTGTTTGTTGATCCAGCATTATGAGAGACAATGAAATGAATCTGAGTATTATTAGTGTATGACTGTATACACAATCGGCCAAATCTGGGCATATCCATTGGCATTAATTTGTGTTTAAAGAGTCAGTCCACCAAGGTATCCAAAATGTGTTTTTTGCAATTTAGGACCATGAAATCTCCATTGCCTTTTAATGATGCCCACTGTCACATGACGGTGATCAATGGCTTAATCAAGTCCACGCTGGACTTAGTTGTGCTCTGTATTAAGCCGCTCCTGAAACTCTTTTGCATCAACACCAGCAAAATGCTGCTCTCAGTTCATTTCCCATATTCCCAGTCATACACTTAAGCTATTAAAATTAGTGTTATCTTCAAATCCATGGAGATCGTAAGTGCTAGCCACCAAACTTCCCCTGACTTCTTAGCTACGATGTTCACATGCTGTGTGTCCAATTGAACTCCTTGCTCAACACAACAGTGTTTATTCTTTCTTGCAAGAACCTGTATTGTCACATACGGGGCACTGCTGTCTCAGTCACCTTTCTGCAGAACTTAATCTTTTACAATTTAGGAGACTTCTGAAGCCGTTTCTATTAAATGCTTTCAGCAAGTCCCTTCAGTTAGTTCTGCAGTTGATTTTCCTTAGCTCCATTGTAGGAAATTACCACCTTTTGCTTAGTGTACTCCCAGATTTTTGCCCTATGTGTTTTTGCTGTCTGTAGAATTCAGTGCACTTTACTCCTGCTAACCAGTAACAAAATGCCTGTGCATTTCCTTCTAAACCTGGTCAAATTGGCATAACCCAAACTGGCATTTTTAATATAGCTATACGTCCTAGTATATGGTAGAAGGTGCACCCAGGGTCTGTAAGTTAAATGTCACTAGTGAACTGCAGCAACGATTGTACCCAACACAAGAGTGCAAATATGGCTGCCTGCCTACCACTGTAACCTGACTGTAGCAGCATGAACACTGCAATTCGACCTGTGAAACTAAACCCTTTTAACAGGTTGAAAATATTAATTAATCACACCTTTATAGGCCTTGTAGTCCACAAGGCAGGGTGCATGGTATTTAACAGTAGGACATATAATATTTTAATGTTAACATATCCTTACACTGACTAGCACCCAAATACTATTTTCACTGTGGCAGGCCTCTATATCCTCTATGTAGAAAAACAGAGTACAGATTAAAATACTAATACTGTAGCTCAGAAATGGAACCAGCTAGAAAAATACTTAAAACTGTTATTAATAGTTATTAAAAATCCAATTCAACAGTGAAGTCATATTTGTAATAAATATTAAGGAAAATTGACTTTTAGAAAGTTACCTATTTCCTGCCTGATGTTCCTGGAGGCTAATCTGCATTGGCTCTTCAGCCTCTCTCAGTCAGTAATTAGCTGTGAACCGGAGTGATTAGGTGTAAAATGTCTCCCAGGAGCAAACAATAGGCAGACCTAAATAGGCAGAGATGATTCCTCTGAACCCCACAGAATATGCAGGGTGGGACTGTAGGCATCCTTTTAACACTACAGTGTCAAATTCTGCTTCAGTGGCAAATCCTGGTTGACAGGTCTGCTGGGTTCACATATACATGTGGGGCACACTTGAGAACAGAGAGAACAGGATACCAAGACAAATGTTGTGGATGCACTGTCTAGTTGAGGAAGGACTCTACTTTTGTCCTACCAGACTTCTGTCTCTCAGTTTATTGTAGGTACAATGGCTGCTTCAAAATGGATTTTAGTGTTAGATGTGGGAGGATATTATAATTACCATGGTACACTTCCTAATCACACACCCAACCCTCAGAGCCCAAGTTTAGTGTTGCCAAAGACTTTTGACATCTTGAAAATGGCCAAAGTAGGTAGGGTTGGCCCCATGAACATTTACCCCATTGGTTAGGATGTGTCCAGGAGTCATACCCACTCGATATGAAGTGCCAGGCATAAATGTGGCACCTCCAAGCACCCACTTTAGAAAGACCAGAAGAGGACTAGACCTGCTCTCTGTGACCTGAGGGGAGCCCTATGGCCCTGGACATGCTCCGTTTTGTACCCAGGGCAAGGAAGTGGACTCTTAAGAGTCAGTTGGCTGCTCTCTAGCATGGCTACAGAAGACTGCAAGCTGCAAAAGGCCTTTTTTGCAGAAGTACCCAGCTGAACAGTGGCAACTGGACTTGGACTGGACCCTGCTGTTGGCCTCCAACTGACATCCTGTGAGTCTTTAAGTGCCTCCCTGATGTTCGGGTGGGGGGGGGGAGGGGGGTTAGAATGGTACTCCTGTAGTTAATTGGTACTTAAAGGACTAAGTTAGAAAATAAAATCTTTGACCAGGGCAAACCTGGCTCATTGTGGTCAGTCTCAAATTGTGTCTTGGTAATGGTCTAACATGACCATTGGTACTTTGTGTTTTTTAGCACTATTTCTACTTAAAACTTTAAAAATTCAGATTTCTGGTCCCCTTGTTGGATTTTTGTCATTTTGGTGTCACTTTGTTTATTACATTTGTATCTATTTTAAGTTGGTTTAGGATTTTTATTGTTCTGCATTTCGACTGTATTACTGTTTTGGTACGGAATAAATACTTTACATTGTGCCCTAACTTACGCAGTCTACTCTGTACCATAGCTACCAGGGAGATTAGCTCAGATTAATTTAGTGACTTTTTGGGTTTACCATGACAAGGGTTGTGATTGTTCCGTGAGGTGAGTAGTCACCCACCCCAAATAATAATCTCATTTCTTACAACTATGATGTTTTTATGAACAAGAAAGCACAAACAAGCATGCCAATCCCAAGAGGTCTGAGGTTGTTTGACCAAGCATCTCTCCATGACCTTTTCCAGAAAAGGAAGGCTTTTGAAATGGTGATAGCCAGCGGCGGCTCCTCCGTTTTGGCGGAGAAGCTTTGCCCTCCTTTCCGGCAGCAAAGAAAAGAAAAGTAAAACAATGATAAACTGTGGTTTATTATCGTTTTATTTTGTCTCCCGGAGTCTTGGGGCGGGGCCAGGGGAATAACAGGTACCCACAGCGAGTGGTATGCACTGTTATCAGTGCACCAGACAGTTTGGTCGGCCATCTCAGACCGGCCAAACCGTCATGCGCTCTTTGCAAGTTCTCCATGCAGGCTGCATTACAGCCTGGGTGGAGAACATGCCCAGGCTCCCAGTCCTTGGCTGAGCAGCGAACCACGGTGCTCAGACCAATGACAATGCTGCTCTGCAGCATTGTGATTGGCTCAGGGGAGCCTGGGTGCTTCCTGCTTCTGGCTGGAGCAGAGTGACGACGAGGACGGACGACGAGAAGAGACGCAGCGGCAAGGAGGTAAGTTTAATTTTATTTCTTTACTACCCCCCTGCCCCTCCAGCCCTGATCCGTGTCAGCCGCCACTGGTGATAGCTGACTGAAACATCTATTTTTAACAATAGTTACATAATGTCTTCTTGAAACAGAGTTACCTACCTCTCCTCAAACAATGGATCAATATTAGCTAAATTAAGAGATTGAAAGTCATATAGCTTGATTTAAACATTATAGCCACATAGCCAGCTGTTAGTGAGGCATAGAAAGTGACGTTTGTGGAATTTTGAAGGAACCAAAAACATCAAGGACATGTTTGGACAATAAATGGATGTCAATCAGTTGACACATTCACTTAGTGCTTGGAGGGAACCTCCTGAAAGATACATTTTGTCATACATCCAACCTATAAATGTTGCTGTTACTGGCATCCTTAAAAAGCAATTGGTGGGAGACAGGAGTTTGCCTGGGTGCTCTCTATAGTTAGTACTCCCTATTTTTGTGGTTAGTGTGGCTTGGTGTTGTCTGTGAGGATCATTATGAGTCCCTCTGGAATTACGATAGGGCCGGCAACAAAAGTTGCAAGCTCATTGGAATCATGAGTACAGCAGAAACCCGGAGCCTCTCTTGGTGAAACTCTGGGGTAAAATGGGGAATTATCACAAGAAACAAACTGGTAATTACTAATTTCCCAGTATTTTTTCAATTATAACGGGACCCTCAGGATACCTCTTGTAGTCTTTCTGTTGCAATGAATTTGGCCTGATGTTATTATTCTATTATTCTGTTGCAGTGATAATGACGGGATGTTCATTCTGTTTTTGCAGTGAGGTTGACTTTGTATCCTTTACACATATAAGCAACTGCTGCCTTGAGAATTCTCCTTGGGAACTCTGGAATTGTTTCTTACCTCAACGCCACCACTCCGTCTGCCGCCGTGTCACACGGCGGCGGACGGAGTGGTGGCGTTGAGGTAATCCCGCGGTGGTGAACCTTTGACGAATGTGTAACAATAAGGCAGCACCTCCCACCTGATCCGCATGTCCCTGAAAAAAGACAGCAGTGGAAAATCTACTGCGGATGAAAAGAAGACAGGTGAGAGCATTAGGCCTCACGATAGTGCCTGGAGTGCGTACACAATATAGCAGCAGGGATAAGAACATATATAAATAGCCCTGACGAAGGCCCCAGACCCACGTGGGCTCCGAGCGAGGGCCGAAACATGTCACTTTAAAAGGGGTACAACTGAACAATTACATTCAGTAAAACCCAATAAATTCACGTTTTTATCCATACCCCAGGTACCCTCAGAATAAAACATAGTGTTTGGGTATACCTAAAGGTATTTTTAAACATCACTCATCTGGATCCCTGCATGTCCAGTATTGCTTTATCTAAGAACTCCCATTCCATCTATGGTTGAGTCCGCCCGGGTAGTATCATCTTACCCGGGTGTGGATAGGTGCCGCTGATGAAGCATGTCACAACAAGTGAGTGAGGCGTCTACTCCAATATCTTTGGATACCCATACATCGAAGCAAAAGCGGAGGGAGTCCATCACATCCTGACAAAGTTCTTTTTAAGAAACAATTCCAGAGTTCCCAAGGAGAATTCTCAAGGCAGCGGTTGCTTATATGTGTTAAGATTACGAACTTGAGATTGCAACTGACTTGCTCTTCTCTCACTCTCTAGTGTGTAAAAAAATGACTTTGTATTCTGTCTGTAGTCAGTTTGGTCTCTTTGCCTTGATCTTGTGTCTCACTTATTACAGGAAGTTTGGTTCTATGTAGTCTCTAAGTGCAGTGATTTCGACTGGGTGCTGTTGCTCTGCTGTGTCATCACATGGCAGTATCTTAACTTATATTATCAAGTGTCAGATCCCTTTTGGCAAGCCACAGGACAGATAAGGGCTTCTGGGCCCAAGCTGTGATTATTAAGGGGACTCACATCTGGTGTCATGGGATCTGTACTAGCCTAGAGAACCAAAGAAGGGGTTTCAAAGAGTATTGGTGGTTCAGCACACCTACCCCCAATATTATGAAATAATCACAATCAGGTGTGCTGTTCCGATAAGTGGTTAATACTTCATTGGTGTTGGTTTAGAGATAGAGTAAGGGGTCAGACAGAGGAAGCATCCAATATAGGATGTGTGAGCCCTCGCACCCCCACCAAAGTGGCATGCATCATTATTCGACAGTGCTCTTCGCTGGGCGGGTGTAGCAATGACCAACGGACCCCACAAAGGGGCCTCTTTGCTGTAGGTATTTTACTTACTCAAAACTGACAATGGAAAAGTAGTCCAGTAATGCCCTGCACCTAGCTTGGGAGGGGGATATGGGAGTGAGTGGTAGATTGGGAGTGAGAGAAATTAAAATTGGCTATGGGTTATCAATAGATTATTATGTATTAATGATGAAAATTCATGCCAAGATTGAAAGTAAATAGAGAACCTACAAGGATATCAATGAATCCCAGGTTGATAAAAAGTTCAGCATGTTTCTTGCCTAAGTCTGCTCACAACTAATCAATATAATAGGAAACATTGGTTCCTTAAGGGAAAAGTGTGAACCTCAATTTAACTGCAAACAGATCGGACGTGTGAGTAGGAGCTCTTTGTAATCTGACTACGCGCTATTCCAGTTGACATGAAAAGCATTGCCAATAGGCCTGAGCAACACACCATTTGTCAAACGGGATCATTTGTGTATTCAGGGTTACCATTCCTGGAGAATATAGACTGAATACTCCAGCTACACCCCACCCCTTGGGGCTTTGTGATTTTTGTGAGTACCCCCAGGAAATGTTTTAAGAGATTGTCAATCACGTTGCAGTCTATGGACCTTGGCAGTACCCTGCCCCATAGAGTCTTCCAATATTTGTAGGGGGCTTGAGTTAACTCCTCTAGATTTCAAGACCTATGATTTGTGGATCCAATCCTGAATGTACTGTTTATCATTTGCTGCATGAGTACTACCTAATGGGTGTTTCCCATTCCTCGTCCTGATGATGACCCTGTACAAATAACCTCTAGAGGTCGAAACGTTGACACAATAATAGTGTACTATACTGTTCATGTAGTTCAGAAGCCTGCAGCTCTGTGTAGGAGTCTAGAAAAAACTGGGCATCCTCCACAGTCACTCTTTATGTATAAATTGTATAGCACAAGTGCACGTTTTACTCACCTACCTTACTTTCACTATTTGGGAACACCTCTCTAATTCCAAATGTATATGTTTACAGAGCTAAATGAGTTCATTTCACTGAGATCCAAGTGTTGAGTGATCAAATAAAATGTATTCTTTCTAGTAAAACCAATCTATTGATGGTTTTTCACTAGATTATCGTGGAAGTTGAGGTTCACAATTCCTTCTTAAGGGACCATTTGTAGTATTCTGTTCATGTTAATGTTCAGCCATTATCTCTCCCCCTGCTCAGCCAGTGTGAATGTGCTGTGTGCTGCATGGAATGTTGGAGTGATGATGCGTATTGGAATGTTGGGTGCCTGAGAGGTGCAGTGGACAGTTGGAGAATGGGCTGAGCAGCAGGCAGGCTGCTCCTGGTGGGGCTGCTTTACAGAACCTAACTACCTGCTTCACAAGAACTTATCTACATGTAACTTACTTCAATAAATCAACTTAATCTACATCCTACCTGCGTGGACTTCATTACTACATTTATTTTGGTGACGAGTTGGTGACTACCTACGCGCTACAAGCGGATCTCCGGGACCTGGCGATCAAAAGAGGACCTGGAGATGAAACAATCTACAGATCGGACAGTCACAGGCAACACAAAGTACAAGAGGAGGTATCCACAGGCAAGGAAAAACTGCGAACAAGACACAAGAGTGTTCTTCACAGAACAACAAAGACGTCTACATGAAAGAAAGAATTTACTCACAGAAAAGAAAAGAAGACAACAAGATACAAGTAAAGATGAAGCACTACGCCTCTCAGCCCCACCAGTGTCATCACCATCTGACAGCCCTAGCCGAGGCGTGCAGTGTTCTTCTGGATTACTTATTTGAGACTATGAATGTCAAAAGGACTGATTCTGTCATCAAACATACCAACTTACATCTTGTAAATCCTTTTGACCCTGTGGTCCTTCAATAACATCATGGAGCATGGGAATACATTCCTGTCTACAAAGATGGGAAGAATGGTTTTTTTCCCACAACCTTTCACGGCAAGTAACACAGCGCTGTTGAATGCTGTCTACATTAGAGTGTTTGGTGCTGGCTATAACCAGTCATTTCAGTGCCTTGGTGTTTGGAGACGCGCAGCTGCACTTCGCCTAAATGTGTTTTTTGAGTGACATTACCAGCATAGTATCGTGGAGTCTGCCTGGTGATCTCTATCTCACACTGAGGAAATCCCAGGGGACACTCCAGACCTAGATGGCTGTGCTCAAGTAAGCGTCAGTTTCAGCGTGATTTTAGTCACGTTGTTGTTGTGGTGTAAATCTACATTTGCTTGAGTTTTGGCTCTCCACATCTTTTGTGATGTCTGAGGTAGCGGAGGACCGGGGGGACTATTTTCTGAATATTTCACACACAGTGCCGGTGACTCGAGCGGGACATGCTGGAGAGTTAGTTTTTCGTATGTACAGTTTCTCTCATCTGAGACCTGGCTCCCGTGGCAGTTAAACCGCTGCTTTGCAGATTGGAATCCTAACGGTTTAACAGTTATAGCGCGCGCATCTCACCTCATCCACGTAGCCGCACAGATCTTCACCAGGATCTTCTTTGACGTCATGCCTCCACTTGCTGTAGGACACTGTTTGGCGCCCGAGCACGCCGTTAACCATCCGGCACAACGTACCGTGCGTGCCGCCATCTTGTGTTTGGCATCAACCCGGAAATGGCGAGCATTGGTTTCTCCCGTTTTTCATCACCGGATCAGCGCCATGCACTAGCGGCATCTAGTCACCTTTGGGTGCTCACCCCGTCTTTGTTTCCAGGTTTCCTGTGGGACTCTGGCACTTCTCAGGTACACGAAAATGGTGCTTACACGGACGTGGGGTGAATTTCATGAGTACATTATGAACTTGGTTTTGACAGCCCTAACCTGGGTTATCAGCAGTTTCTCCTTCCGCGTTGGATTACACCATATCCTTCTATGTTTTGGCTTTTGGTACATTTCATGAAGGAACTGTCTTTCTCCACACTTATCCTGCATGGGATTGTTTGGTGGGTTTCGTGGGATCATCATTATACGTTCATGGACTCTGGACACACACCTTTAGGGGTTCATTGTTCATTTCACATGTGTACACCTTACACTTATTTCTTCCCTACGTAGGGACGGCAATGGGTTTTAGTCCTATTTGCTCAGAGTACGTTTGCCTACATGGGCTACTTATGGTTTCTACCCAAACACCGGGCATTGTTGTATGGGTGTTAGTCCCATTCACTGTAGCTAACCATCCTTATTTCTGGGGATGAGTCATGGGTTTATACCCACTCACAGTAGCTAACCATCCCTATGCTTGGGGATAGGTTATGGGTTCAGTCCCATTTACAGTAGCTAACCTCCCTTACGTCTCGGGGTAGGTCATGGGTTCAGTCCCATTTACATTAGCTTACCTTCCTTATGCCAGGGGAAGGTAATGGGTTCTAGTCCCATTTTCACGCACGAGTGGTCCATCATTACCCTTACCCAGGGTGTGCCTTACTGGGTGTCAGTCCCATGTACATTTCTTTCCTCCCTTACATTAGGGGTAGGTCATGGGTTTTAGTCCCATCTTTTCGTACACTTTTACCCTCACACAGGGTGTGTCTTATTGGGTTCATTCCCATCGTCTACATTATCTATCCCCGTTTGGGGCACAGTTTATGTTCAGTCTACACTAAGACTTTGCTGTTAGTTATACCTTACGTTATGCTTGTATTATTATATTGTCAATTTGAAAATGGGGAAGGATGTGTTATACTACTTGTATTTCCTTCTCATCTTCCCTGTTTTCTCTTGCAGTTCAGTTCTCCTTGTGATGTTACTAATTCTTTTCATCCTTGGATTCTGGACCACTTCAATTGGTTGTCGTTCTTCCTTTGTCTCCAGTCTTTCCCTCATTGTAGTGGGATTCTTTTCCTTCCATGTTCAGTAGGAGATCCTTCCAACCTTACCTTGAGTGTCTGGGTGTAAAGCATGTCTTCAATTTGTGTCGTGCTATGTCTTTCCTTCTTGCATGCCTGTCTGGCCAGTGGATGTGTTTGGGGTAAGTCATTGATGCTTTTTCGTCAATCTTTTTCACGTTGTTTCTTATGCCTTACATTAGTATTCTTTTCTGTTTATATTTACAGAAGGGGAGGATTGGTCATAGCAATCTGTTTATATTTACCTATTGCTTCCTCTTCATTTACTTCCACCTATCTTTCTGTTCTCTCCTTTTCATTCACTTCTTTGCATCCTTTCTGCTGCATTTGTGTTCCTCTCTTTTATTCCTTTTCTTGGTTCATAGTGTTTTATCTTCTTTCAGGTAACCCCATTAATTCTTCTGTTGTATAAGGAAAGGGGATATGTAGTATCCTGTTCATGTATTGTTCAGCCATTATCTCTCCCCCTGCTCAGCCAGTGTGAATGTGCTGTGTGCTGCATGGACTGTTGGAGTGATGATGCGTATTGGAATGTTGGGTGCCTGAGAGGTGAAGTGGACAGTTGGAGAATGGGCTGAGCAGCAGGCAGGCTGCTCCTGGTGGGGCTGCTTTACAGAACCTAACTACCTGCTTCACAATATATATATGTATATATGAACACCACATCCGATCCCTGTAAAAACCACCGGACACGGGGAGTTTTCTGGCAATAAAGTTTTTATTCCAAAATTACGCTGCGACGCGTTTCGGCATCCACTGCCTTGATTACACAGTGATCACTCCTTCTTAAGCGCGCTTTTAAATAAAAACCAACAGAGTGATCCGATCACATGACCGTAAACTTTTCAATGAATCACGAAGACAGACTTTCTTATCGGCACATCCTAACATTTGAATCACTTATTTAGTGTATATATATATATATATATATATATATATATATATATATATATATATATATATATATATATATATATACATATAGTGAAGTTTACAACAAGGCAAAATACATGTTTTTTCAGCGTGGCTGAATCAAGTACAAGAAAGATTGATACTTACTTTTGTTCCTAAGAAAGCATGGTGGAAGACGTACTTACTCGCCGGCATGGTGAGAATGAGCAATGCAGCTCAGGTGCCTGCATTTAGCAGTGCAGGTAGCGGAGGAAATGGGATGAGTGAAAGCCATTCTTATGTATCATGAGGAGGCGTCACTTTACATGACAATAGTATTGAGCATGACTGTCAACGCACTCAGCTGAATGTTTTTGGATGCCATATTGAGTGAATAGGAGGGCCAACCGTCAACTAAAAAAAACTGCATATGGTTTATAGAGACTCCACAATATATAGTTTATAAATTCTGGAATGCGCACAACATGGCACTTATTGTGAAAGAAAAGATTTTATTGGAAGATTTTGGGGGTTAATAAAATGCCAAAATAGGTATATAGGATCCGCCTATTTAAAATACTGGTCCGAATATTGGGGAACCTAAGTCCTATTCCGAATATAAAGAGCAGAAGCCCTTGTAGGCTCAAAAAAGGGGGATTCAAGGCGCTTTACCAAATTGATTCCATTATGTAATTATACATGGTTTACACGCTATGGGCTGGTCATCAATGTGGCCTCAATCTAGTGGCCTGCCCGGTGTACGTTTTGTAAGGAGAAGTTATACTGTGAGAGATTGAGGGCTTGTCAGTTTTCATGGAGTTGTTGGGAACCTGTTACTTGGAGAGTGTCATCCATGGTATCTCACCATTAAGCCCATTACTATCAGTGGTTAGTCTGAAAATCCAGCATTGTTCTTTGTTCAGAAGTTTCTTTTGTGTATCGGGTTCCTCATGTAAGTTTACGAGGATGATCCACTTCATATCATTAGCCATATGATTTTTCATAATGTAGTAGTTCGTAAGTTTTGTTGCTGTATATCGGCACCTGATTGTACATCAGTGTTTGTTAATCCTGGTCTTGACTGGTCTTGTAGTCATGCCTATATAGGCAGGTTGCATGGGCCTCGAATCAGATAAATACTATTGTTGATATTACAATTTGTATGTTCCTGTAGTTCCCATTTGTGGGGTAGGCCTATGTCAATTTCCTTTGTGATTTCAGTGAGATGACAAATATTGCAATCCCAACAAGGATAGTGGCCCTTAATCTTGGGAAGATCCTTTGTCAGGGTACATTGTGCGGTCATGGGTTTCTGAGATCTCGTATGTACTAACTGATCGCACAAATTTTTGGATCTCTTAAAAGCAAACAAAGTTTTCGGTAAACCAAGTTTACCGGTATTCAGGATATTCCATTGTTTGTGACATATCTATTTATATTGTTGGATCTTTGGGTGAAAGTGGTTACACAAGTGATTAGATCATTCGTTGGTTTGGAAAAAGTCTCTAACAATGTTCCCTGTAATTATTTCTTTTTTTTTTTTTATTAAGCAAATCCAGAAATATAATTACAATTTACTTAAGAATCAAAGAAAAGGAGAACAAAAAACAAAAGAAATCAGCAACTAAAAAAGAGAGTGATAGCTACAAATAAATATTAGTAAGTATTACTAAATATTACAATGGGAAGATCACATAGAACAACAGATTATTTGGATACCGTTTGATATGAATTATACAAAGTATGTAACAAACGGGAGCCTAGGCCACGACCATGGCCACATTGACCAGGCTTAGTAATATGGTACCGCTGGTGTTATGCCCCCAGCTCCCTCCTTGTGACCCTACTCCATTTGGCCATATGAGCCCAGATCCTCCTCCCTCGGGCTCCAGCCTGTCTGCCCCTACAGGCATAGATTGCCAGCTCTTGTTTGTATATTCCAAGGAGCCTCGCCAGCCACATATGAAAGCTAGGTGGCTCAGCATCTTTCCACCTGGCGGCTAATAGTATCCTAAATACCGCTGCCCCCAGAAACACACCATATTCCTGTTCCTTATTAAGACCCAGAGTGCTATCGTGTCCTAGAATTAGCAGAGTGGGGGTTAGTTCTAGTCTGCGACAGAATAATTCCTCCCAAAAGCCCAGCAGGCCTTCTTTCAATGGAGCCAATTTATCACAGTCATACAGCATATGTATCAAGGTGGCTGGTCCTGACCCACATCTAGGACATTTATCGTCAGCCCTTTTGCCCCAAAGATAAAGTTTAGCCGGAGTGAAATAGAGATTAAATATAGTTTTATAAAGTTGAGCTTTTAGATTTGACGACAAGAAAATTTTAGCAGTTAGGGAAAGGCTCATATAGATATCAACATCCGGGTTTCCCAGTTTTGTTGCCCAGGATGCTTCAGTTTTTCCAGGTCGTCGGGGCATTTGTCAAGAAGTATTTTATAAAAATCTCTGATCCTGCTCGATTCCCTGGTTAAGGCTTCCAAAAGTGGAATCTTGTCTAACGTAATCCTAGGACTCCATAAAGTAAGAATATTACTAATCTGGACAAACTTAAAGTAATGGTTGTCTAAAACGCCAAACACCCGTTGTAGCCTTAAAAATTGAAAATCGTATTCTCCCCCACAGAAATCCCCTATTGTTCTTACCCCATATTTTTCCCACTTTTTCCCCATATCATCGTTAGCCAAATATGGCAATAAAGGAGAGCGCCAGAGGGGGAATATCTAGACAATTTAGAGATTGCCATAAATTTAGAAACCTGCCTCCAAATTTTCCAGGAACTATAAATCACTTTAAACCGTACTTTTTTATAGTAGCTAGGTTCCAATTGTCTCAGCAGTAGCCCTGAGGCTTCCTTCCCCATCGATAATTCATAAATTGTAGGTATTTTTATGCCCTGTACTGGTTCCCTAGTATGGTTCACTGATAAAAGGGTGGTCATCTGATGTAAAAGTGCTGCCCAATAATATAGGGTGATATTAGGAACAGCAAGTCCTCCCCTGTCTTGAGGTAATGCTAAATACCGCAAAGCTCTCCTAACCTTTCCATATTGCCACATAAAATTGGAGAAGGCTGATTCCAATGTCCTTAATAGATTGTCGTCTAGAGCCAGCGGGATTGCCCGAAACAAATACAGTATTTTGGGTAACATGGTCATTTTGAGGTAATTCCCTCTCCCAATAATAGATAAGTGTAGCCCATTAACCCTCCTTAATTCATCCCCTATATTTTTTATCAAAGGATCAAAATTAATCCTACAGATCTCATCCACCTTAGCACTTATTCGAACCCCGAGATACATTGCAGATGTTACTCTCTTGGGATCATTGAAAACTATGTTATCAGTGCATAGTACTATAGTTTTCCCAGAGTTCAGCGCATAGCCTGAAAAAAGACCATAATCCTCAGCA
This sequence comes from Calotriton arnoldi, assembly GCA_963921515.1. Lineage (NCBI taxonomy): Eukaryota > Metazoa > Chordata > Amphibia > Caudata > Salamandridae > Calotriton > Calotriton arnoldi. The sequence goes on from CAWUFW010002116.1 coordinate 2,100,841, forward strand.
ATCCTACTGATCTCTACTATTGCCTCGGCAGGATTAGGGGTTAACACCGCGATATCATCGGCGTAGGCCAATACTTTTGTTTCAAAACCTCCGGTAATTATGGGTTTAATCTTCCGGGTCTGTAACAGCTTAGAAACTAGGGGATCGATATATAAAGCGAATAGAATGGGGGAGCAGGGGCAACCCTGTCTAGTCCCTCTAGATATATTAATACTACCTGATTCCCTCCCCATAAGTTGAAGTCGGGCTTTTGGCTGATAATACATTGCCTTAATAGCCTTTATAATCCGAGGGCCAAAGCCCTTCAGTTCCAATATCTGCCATAGAAACTCCCAAGACACCCGATCAAAGGCTTTTTCAGCATCCAGGAGGATCATAGCCATCTGGTCCCCCCCCCTGGTTATAATATCAAAAAGAGAGATAACCCTACGGGTATGGTCCGTTGTGCCTTTACCTGGGATAAACCCGTGTTGCCATGGGGATACCAGATGCTCTATGACCCCTCCTAGCCGATTGGCCAAAATTTTAGAATAGATTTTGGTGTCAGAGTTGATCAAGGAGATCGGCCGATAGGAAGAAGGATTATCCAATGGCTTCCCTTTCTTGGGAAAAATTATAATGGCCGTCTCTTTCCAAGATTCGGGGGAGGTCCCATTATACTGTACACCCCTGAAAAGATCCAAAAGCATGAGAATTATACCTGGTCCCAGAATTTTATATACCTCAAGAGGTATCCGGTCAGGGCCTGCCGCCTTCCCTGTAGCCATTCCTGAAAGTGCACGTTGCACTTCTTCGAGTGTAATTTCTGCCTCTAACTCCTCACTAGTATGCCTATTCAGGCTCTCTCCAATGTTAATATCGGCAAAGCTCTCTATCATGCCTTGAGATACCTCCTCTCTGCTTTTATTACCGTCATCTTGATACAGAACCTGATAGTAATTTTGGAAACCTCTAATTATGTCCTCGGGATAAGTATAGACTTGCCCCCTATCCTAATCATAGATATAGCACTAAAAGATAGCTTCTGCCTAGTACAAAGCGCTAGTCTCCTGCCGACTTGTTCCCCTGTTTCATAAACACTGTTTCGATGAGATTGATACTCTTCAGCAGATTTCTGCGTTAACCAGTTGGTTAACTCTGCTTTCAGTGCGATTATTTGCCACTGAATTTGAGCTCCCTCCTGACCCTGTGCTATCCGTGAAATATGCTCTTCTTCAGCCCTGGCTAGATCCCACATCAATTGTTGATTCTTATTTTCTTGCTGCTTCCTTGCCCTGATAACAAAAGAGATGGTTTCACCTCGGAAAGCAGCCTTAAAAGAATCCCATACGGCCCCTCTGCTAGCACTGAACCTATTTATATCAAAAAATTCTTGTGCCCACTTCCTCATATATTCAACATACGCACTATTTACAAGAAGTTTCCTATCGAAGGTCCATTTGCTCCGTAATCTCTTAAAACCGGCTATATCAAGTTCTAGTATCAGAGGGTTATGGTCTGAAATTATTTTAGGAAGTTTTAAAATCTCGGCTTGCCCTACAAGATCTTTTGTGCAAAAAAAATAATCGATCCTAACGTATAATTTATGTGGACAGGAAAAATACGTGTAACCGGGGTTGGCCGAGTTCTTTGTAGCCCATATATCAACCAGACCATGGCTAGTTTTTAAAGAATTAAATGCCCTATACACCCGAGGTTTCCGGCCTGAATACCCCCCAGGCCCTTGGTTCCCCAATCTAACATCCAAGGAGATGTTGAAATCACCGCAAAGAATCAAAGGAGTCGGCCAAGTGGCCAGTTCAACTTCCAAAGCCTCACAAATCTGAGGATCGTCTTGATTAGATCCATAAATTGCACAAACAGTGCCGCCTATGGCTAATTCAATGATTACCCATCTGCCCAGGGCATCCACTAATTTACGTTTGGCCGTACCCAAAGAAGATTTTGCTAAGATAGCCACACCGCGTATATTAGATGTCTGAGTGGTGCATGCCAACAGATTATACCCTGTGATTCTCATTACTTCCCTTTTCCGCCATGGAATGTGTGTCTCCTGTACGCATATTATATCGGCGTGGTTAAGTCTGATTAGTTCACCAAATCTTACCCTTTTTGCCCGGTCATTGAGCCCCGCAACGTTCCATGAACAAATAGTTATCTTCCCCATCTTACACTGGGTTCAGATTCTCGAGCTTCTCCGTGGGACCTTCGGAAGTTTTTTCCCCCCAAAAAATCTCGCTTCATATTCAGCCATCTAATTATCACTTTTAATTGTCTCCTTATTTTATTACTGTTTCTGGACATGCTTTTTTCCCCCTTGTTTTTAACCCACATCCTTGTCCACCCCCTTCCCCCCCTACCCCTCCCCTGAGCACCCCACCCCCTCCCGACCATCCCCACCTCCCCACGTGAGGCATACAGACTCAGGCATGAGTCTGATTGTGATGGGTGCGCTACACAACAGAGCGTGAGAGCCTAAATTGTGGGATTTTCATAGAATGCTGCGTCCTACAGCCGACATTCCCAAATTCATAGTGCCTCTGCCAGGATATTTTTCAGAAAGGGGGAAAATGTGTTTAGAGTTTGTTGTAATATTTCCCCCCCCCAGAGTTTTTTTTTTTTTTTTTTTTCCCCTGCCTTCCTCCCCCCTTTTTTGTTTTAAAAAAAATAAATTTTACTACCCCCTGTGTGCCATCCTGTACTTTCCCTACATTTTGTAGCTCCTAATACTCATAATAATTATGAGCCTGGGCCTAGCTGGAAAGCCCGTCCAGAAATTCCTTAGCTTTTATTTCTGACAAAAAAACCTTTGTTTGCCCCTCAAAGATCACTTTGAGACGAGCTGGATTGTTTAAAAAGGCTTGCGCCTTTTTATCCTGAAATGGTTTGATAAGCTGCCGTAGTCGCCACCGCCTTTCAACGGTGGAGTGACAGAAGTCTGGGCGAACAAAATAGGTAATATCATTGCTAGATCGTTTTGCATCGGGTCTTGCTTTTTCAAAAACGGCTTGGCGCAGCAGGAAATTGCCAAAATATACAAGAATGGCTCGGGGGAAGCCCCCTGCCCTAACGGGCTGTCTCTGAACAAAGGGGACCCGATGGGCCCGCTGAATCTCAAGTGCCCAATTCCAATCAGTTAATTCAGGCAGGGAGTCTCGTAGCAATCTCACCACAAATAACCGTATATCGTCCCCCTCAACCCCTTCAGGGACTCCAAGAACCCGCAGGTTATTCCTTCGCTGGCGGTTCTCAAACTCCTCCAGCTTCCATCTAACATCCACCAGCTGTGCATCATGGGAGCCCACCAGCGCAAGATTAGAGGCTAGATCAGATTCTGTGGTGACTATCCTGGATTCAAGATCAGTTAGTCTTTCTCCAAATACACTGCAAGTTTTTGTTAATTTTCGAACAACCCCTTGCATCTTGCGCATGGCATGGTGAGTCTTGCGACTGTCTTGGCGAGTTTCCTCGCGGTGCATAGAGATGGCCTGAAAGATGGCATCTAAGGTTGTCTCGGATGGATCAGAGACGGCCTGGGAAGTAAGCGTTTGGGAAGCAAGCGTAGGATTAGACAGTTGGCTTGTGGGGGTATAGTCCCAAGCCAGCTCTTTCCCACCCAGCCTTTTTTTCTCTTTTTTCTTCAGCACAGTTTTACTTTTAATGCCACCTGCTACCTCCACATCGCTATGACTTAGATCTGTGCTACCAACAGAGGAATCCTCAGACCACTCATCCCCATCGGAAACAGAGAAAAAAAAGTCGCTAGGTTCCTTATCGAGTTCAATTTGACTACCAGTACCACTGTCAAGGGTCCCACTGGGGTTAATTTCATGTTGGCAAGCTTGATAATCAGAATCGACATTAACTGGTTGCGGGAGATTAATACCCATAGTGCCAGGATTATTGAGCTGTGCGCCAAGGGCCCTCCCATCAGCAGCAGCAGCAGCAGATTCTGACTTGTCCGGGTCTATCTGGGCCCCCCCAGCTGCTTGCACAGTTAAAATATTCATAGTGTTGTTTTCAGACCCCCCTGAGGGATTCGGAGTCGGCTGCTGAGGGAAAAGCCCCACGGGGCTATCTTCCAAGTTTGCCGATTCGATAGTATGACCGTTCTCCTCCGCTCTCACCTCGATTTGATCTCCCCGAGCTGAGTCTCCTAGTTCTTGCCGGGGTAAGTCTCCTACACGATCTGTGGTTACTGTGGTTGCCACGGTGTCGGGGGAGGCGTTGTCCTGAAGCTTCTCGTTGCGACCCGGAACTGGTTTTCCGGGAGGAGCTCGCAGGAGGTCGATCACTGTAGGGCCGGCCGGGCGTCCCCTCTGCATTGTCCCGCCTCTTCCTCTTCCTGGATCCTGGTCAGTCGCAGCAGCGCGGCGTCCACGCCGTGGAGTTAGAGCTGGAGCTGGAGATCCCAGGGTCGGGGCTGGAGCATCCGTGGCCACCGCAGCGTCTCCCGGCACCGCCATCCCGCCTTGCAGCAATCTGACCGCCCTGGTCTTGGCAGCCCCCGCCGCGCTCTTGGGACCCATCTCGGCGGGTCCAGCACTCCCAGATGTCTCCACCGGATCAGGCCCAGCGTCCGGAGCCTCCACCAGGTAGGAACCCGCTAAATAAGTTTTTGGATCTTCCACAAATGTCCTAGCGATGTGTCGCAGAACAGAGAGCCCAATTACTGTTCCAAACAGTCGTAGGTAATCTCTGCCGGTACGTGGGGGGTAGTGTAAGTCCAAACTGAGTGTCTCGTCCTTCATATCCCCGATTGCACTACTGCAGCATTTTTAAATTCTTCTGGCTCTCAGTGCTCCGTGTGCACCTACGGTCTCAAGCGACCGCCATCTTGCCTCCTCCCTGTAATTATTTCTTGCTCGTTTTCTTGTATTGTGGATAATTTTCTCAGGGTATCCCTTATTTTTGAGTTTAGTAGACAGTTTGGCAGCTTGATTTTCATAGTCTTGCAAGGAACTGCATTTCCTGCATAATCGTAGGAATTGTCCATATTGTAAATTCTGTCTCAAAGCCCTTGGATGATGACTATCAAATCTCAAAAGACTATTGCGATCAGTTGTTTTTTGGTATGTTGTAGTAGTTAGTCTTCTATTGTCATTCTTAATAGTGAGATCTAAAATCTTCTCCATGGAGTACGTCTTGGTGAATTTCAAATAAAGTTCAAGAATATTAATCCAAACAAAAAAGGATCGTGCTCTTTAAATATCTCCTTTCCAAATTATCAGAATATCATCGATGAATCTACGCAATAGAGTTATTTCTTGTTTGAATTGATTACTGGCGCTGAAGGTAAATGTATCCCCAAAATGATGCACCTAGAGGCTCATGCATCCTATAAAGGATGCTTCCTCTGTCTGACCACCTTACTATATCTTTAAACCAGTACCAATGAAGTATTAACTACTTATTGAATGAGTCTGTACTACCTTGCCTTTCAAAACTGGGCCAAGTACATTTGGGCACTTGACTCTCAGGGTAGTGAGGGCAAGCAGTCAAAGGCTTCTCAAGGAGATGGTGTGACTACAACAGCTCAGATCTCAACAGCCAACTAACAGACACAATATCTGATTATCCAGGGACGTGGTCAGCAGCTCATAAAGTAGAGCGTTCTTCCTGCCCAGCCGGCCGCCATCCCCGCTCACCTGAGGTTGCACAGACTTGACACCCCACTTCCACTCCTGGCAACACACAGCGACGGTGGGAGCAAGGCAGTTAAGAACAGGTGGAACTCACTGGAGTGGCGGGTGGCAGGTGCCCAAAGGAGGACTGTGCAGAGGGCATCATGTACCTGGAATTCCCTCTTGTTCTCAATCCTTGCCTATCTCACTACCTTTCTTTATCTACTTACTCCAGCCTCTTTCTACCTTGCTGTATTTTACTCTTTGGCTACCTCACAATTCTGTCTTTGCCTATCTCTCCTATCACATCTCTAACTCTACTTCCTTTCTTTTCTTCCCCTCCCTCGCTATAGTGTTCCCTTTACTTCTATTTTTCTCCTATTTTTCTCCTATCTCCCACCTCTTTATTTTCTCTTTTTTCAGCAGTGTCAACGTCACTGTCTAGCCAGTGAAATGTTCACAAAGATAAGAGAGAGGAAGGGCAAGGCAATGAAAGAGATTTAAGAGTACAATTCTGAGACTTCATACAACATGGAGCACAGGTTTAACTTTTACTGTTGCACAGTGAAAGCCAGTTGTGAAGGGGGATTTATTTGTGATTAAGAATTTCATTAAACTAAAACTACAATTTCAAGTGCTATGCGTATATGTTTATTTTAATGGTATTTAGTAATCTACTAGATTCCCACCAAGACTCTATCACTGTGTGTTTTCTAAAACGAGCACTGACACTAAAAGACAAAAGACAATTCTATATTCAAGAACAAAAACAAATGGCTTCACCAAATCTGGCTGAAGGTTTCTTTTGGTACTATTTAGCTTGCTGAGGTAAGCATCATTTTCGTGCCCATATTTCGGAAAGTGTAAGGTATAATTCAAAGTTGTTTGATATCAGATAGGGCCAAATTAACAGTTGTACTGAACGAGGGCCCCCAAATACCTCATGTCTGAGGCCCCAAAAAGTCTTTAGGATGGGACTGCTCCCACCAAGTCAACTAGCCAAGTTCACCTCACCACCCTCTGTCATTCTTTTAGAAGGAACAGCCTTTGCCATTCAGTTGCCTTTACCAGGTATGTCTATACCACAGATGCCTTTACAATGCCTGCATTTGCCACAAATGATTAGGACAGGTAAGTATGGGGACATTCACGTTTATAATAGTAAGTTGGTACTTTAATATTAATAAAAAAAAGTTTCTAGTTGAAATTTTATAAAATATGTAACTTAACTTTTAGGAGCAGGAGGTTAGGGTTTTTGGGGAACGGGGTGGGGGAGTTCATTAATACTTATTTATTCATTAATATTTTTATCATTACTTTTTTGGATATGTCTAATAAAAATCACTGAACTAATTTCTTGAATTAATTATTTTATATCTTGATAAATTATTATTAATTAAGATCTTAGAGTAGTAAGTAATTTCTTTTAAAAATGTAGAGCGAAGTAGGGTAATTGTTTTCAATTGTTTGAAATTAAATAATTTTGTAAAATAAATACAGTTGCATTATTTAAAAAGTTAATTGAAATAAAATTATGCATAGATTAAAATATTTTTTAATAAAAATGTAGCAAGATTACAATATAAAATGAATAATGTATACAAACATTTAAAATATTTTCTTTAATCCATATATAAATATTTATTTTCAAATAAACAATTTACAAAAAACATATTTTTTAAAGTTTTTTTGCAATTCATAAAATATGTAAAAAACATAACGGACTCAAGTACTTTTTATCAACATTTATTTAACTTTTTTTAAGCAATATTATATTTTATTTACCATTTTCCAGTGGTTTCCATAGACTTTCATTGCAATGATTGTCCTTTTTTACTTGTTATGACCACCATTTTGTTTGATGTTCTCTGTTGTGCATCTGTTTCTTTAGTCTGTTTCTTTAGTCGATAGTTTTCCGCTGCCGAGATCAGATCAGATGGAAATGGGAGCTGCTGTCAGGCAACACAAAACTTTTTTTAATAATTTTAAATGTTGGCTGAATAATTTACTAAAAGGAGGAAACAAGGGAGGTAGTAATGTGTTAGAGAGTGTTGTGATGTTTCTATTTTGTTTACTAAGGCTTAAATCTCGGAACTGTGTTTATTTTTTACCAACTGATTTTTTTTAAATGATAATTTTTAGTTTTGTAGTAGAGTCCAATCTTTGGAAATTGTTTATTTAAAATTTTGTTGTGCTTTTTTGTGAGGTGCATATTTTTTGGATAAATTATGTTTTTTAAATTAAACTGTGTTTCTAGTGATGTGAAACATTGTTGTTAGGAGGTGTGGTGTAATATAATTGACAATAATTCCTCCTTCTTTCTAACCCTTTCGCTGTGGGTTGCATTTTATTTATTTTTTAATTTGAAAAACTATATATATTTTTAGGGATTGTGATGGAAAGCATTTTAATGGTTTAGTCAAAGATCATGGTGAGTGGATACATAGGTTTTCACCAAGAATTGTTACCAATTAATTTATTGATATATTTCAAAACAGGAGAGTAATGTTTTCTTTATGCTGTTTTAAAAAATAAAATAACATGGTCAGAAATGTAAAATGTAGGCAATGTTTTCCAGTTAGTCTGCACCTCCCGCATTGAAATTGCTGGATTTTGGTCAATAGTCGTTCGCTCATTTCTTAATTTTTTTAACTTATTTTAGGCTGCAGACTGCCTGCTAAAGATTGACCCTGTCTCGTTTCCTGGAAACTTTGTTCTTTTTTCAAAAAATTCCAGGACATGATATAAGTTAATATGAACTTTTCCAGTTGCACTATTGAATTGAGTTATGGAACCCCCAATGGCATTGTTAGTCTTTGCACCTCCCTCTAAACAGGTCAAATAACAGTTTCATCACCCGATTGGGAAACCTAGTTTTCTTCTGTGACCCCACATGTTTAGCTGGCCTATCCAGGGTTTTTCAAAATAATTTAAGAGTGGAGCCAGTTTTTCCTTGTGTTGTGAAAAATAGCCAGATTGTATAATTGAGGATCTGGAGGTACAAAGCATAAAGTTGTTAGTTTTCTTAATTCAAACTATAATTTGCTATTAGACATATATTCTTCTGCTCAGGATGTTTTGTGAATTTTTCCCAATATGCCTGGGAAAAATGAAAAAATATCCTTGAATATGGATAGCAGGATATTTTATTAAATAGAATTTAACATTGTTAATTCAAAGTCAATTATTGTTTTCCTAGGAATTTTCTTCACAGTTTTTAATTTGATTTACATGACAAAACTTCAGTGTAAGGGGCCGATTCCGATCTCGGCCGGTAGTGCTCCGAATCGGATTCGAATTTACCGGATCCGATTCGGAGCCCTGTTTCCCGACCGAATCATACGCGGGTCCGGCCGAGCGAGTACGATGCAAGCTCCCGCAAAATCGCCGACCGACTCGTACGCGGCTTCAACACGCTCCGACCGACTCGCACGGACACGACTCGCACCGCGCTATGGAGACGTTCCTCGGCCGGGCAAGTACGATGCGTGCCGCGAGCAGTCCGACCGACTCGCGCCGTCCGGCTCGAAAGAGCTGTCTGAGCCGGACTTTGGGGGTCCGTGTCGGACCCCCCTGTATGCGTAGGCGCGCGAGTCGCACACAGGGGGGAGCCATGGGTCCCCCCTACCTGTGCATGTACGCCGCGATGCGCATGGACGCGTACCCGCTGTAGGGGGCGCTCTTGTTCGCCTCGCACCCATTGAGTCAATGGGAGCCCGCGTGCGCGTTGTACGACCGGCTCCCATTGACTTCAATGGGAGTCCGACCGAATCGAGTCCGATAGCATGCGAATGCATCGTACTCGTCCGGTCGGACTGCTAGGGTCCGATTCGGTCGGAATTCTCTCCGGGTCCGGCTCGGTCGGAGAGATTTCCGGCCGGAATCGGAATCGGCCCCTAAGTCTAAGAATGTTTGCCTGGTAGCAAAGCATACACCAATGGTACAGTTGCATTATTTATGTAAGTGTAAATTGCGCAAATCTGTGAAAATGGATGGGGTGTTGATTTAAACTTCCCACCCATCATGCAGATTTCACTATTTTAAAAAGTAACTGTGTTATGTGGAGTAGAAAATATTAGTATTTATTTCCGAGGGCCTTTGTTATTATAAAGGAGAAAGGGTTCATGGTTAAATGATTCAGTTAATTCACTGAATATTATAGATTTGGGTAGTTGGACATTGCTCACCTGTTTCTTTCCTTTGAACCATTCTCCTTAGATAATAGGTATTGTGTGCATATTGCTAGCAACGTACAAGGGAATGTTTTGTGCTACTCCCATAATACTGAAACCACAAGGTTCACACATGGTTGCACCTATTGTTTTGATATTCTGCACATTTTCTCTTACTTCCAAGTCTGTTGCAGAGGCAAAGTGGTTAGGTTTGGTTGTTTTTTCCAACAACATTTCTGAGTGTAACAGCTTTGAGAAGTAGTCCACACACCACAAATGACCCCTGGGCTCAGTATGTTTCTCATTGCAGTAAATATATTCCCCTTGTTTAAGCAACTTGTTACCATGTTTTGACTGGATACAATTGGCATGGTTCATGTTTTCTATTTTCTGTATTTGAAACTAAAGAAAAAAATACAAACTATTTGATTAAAGATTGTTTATTTTGTTTCCATTGGATTCCACAAAATCTTTATTTGCATCTGTTGAGAAGTTTCTAAAATAAATTGTTAAAGCTGTGAAGAAAGTCAATTATTATTTGATTATTTGTTAGTGCTGTTATTATTTACTTCAAAGTTTGCTAATTTTGTAAAAATGTTTATATTTACTTTTCTACGTAATACGGTTGTTTAAACTTTTGCACAAATTGTTTTTCCAAAGTTTAAAAAACAAAACAAATAAAATATTGTTTTGATATTTCTTTTTTATATTATAACTTTGTCTTGGGTTCTTGTTGCCTGAAAAGGGTTAAAAAAATCTTTAGTGCTGTTTGAAAATGTAAAGTTATATATTTGATGTTTGCCTTTATTCATAGGAAAGCATTTAATTAGTTATTTTTTAGAAACATTACTAAGCTAATCATTTATTTACCTGGTGGAAATTTTCATTATTTGTCAGGCTGGTATTTTTATGAAGCTAATGCACACATTTTCAAGAATGTTAAATGTCTACAATATTAGAAAAACGAATGTTATATCATGTGATTTATTTTTTATAGCTGTGTTTCATTTTTGTCATTTTTACAACACATTTGTAGTTAGCCTGTTTGAAAAGAAAAATATGTGAATATGTTTTTAAATTAAATATGAACTTATCATGTACCTTTCTATAAAAAGACAATAGAGATTCTGTGCTGTACTTTTGGTAGGCTGTGCCTGAGAACATATTTAAATAGATTTTATAAGATCCCTGTGAAATTAAAAAAATAAATACAATTTTTCTGGTAATAATTCAGGGCCTAATTACAATGGCCGTCGGTTGGCAGCCGACCGCCATCGCAGCGGGAATGAGACCAGTCGACAAGCAGCCGGTGGTCTCACCCGCCATATAATGTTTGGAATGTCGTGTAGGCGGTTGGAAACTGCCTTTTTCTACTGTGGCTTATGGTGCGGACCAGGAAAAGGGCCGCAAAACAAGCCACAGTGAAAAAAAGGCAGTTTGTGCACATCCATGCTCCGTGTGCTAGGCACCACAGCCAGGCACCATGGGTGCCTGGCACACGGTTCATGGATATGTGCAGTGGCCTACGAGGGGAGGGAGCCCTGCGTGGGGACCCCAAAGTCCCTTTCCGGCTGCCTTTTCATGGCGGTGGGAGCGCCATGAAAAAGCAGTCAGAAAGGGATATGCTAATCCTTACGGCGGTGCCTGCGCAGGCACACCCCCCATTGTAGGGTTAAGAATCGGACCGCTGTCCTGACGGGATCTTCAATCCTGTTGGAGGCGGTGGTCCTACCCCCGACCTATGCACTCCGACTGCCGGTATTGTAATCCAGCGGTCAGACCGATTCCCAGGATGTCGGGTGGACCACCACAGACGGCCTGTCGGTGGTGGTCTGCCCGACATCGTGATGACCCTCTAAGTTTTTTAAACAGTATATGTCACAGGTGGTGTTTCATTAATTTACTTACCTTCACATGTAGGTGCCACTATACCTTTGTATGCTTTGCTGTAAGGAGAGCCTTGTGGCCAGCTGTGAGGCAATTATACCACTGATCACAAAATGGTCGACCTCGCAGTTTATACTGCATTATTGATTTAACTATATTTTAAAATAAAAAATGATTTGTTAATCACACTTTTTTCACTTTAGTTTTGCGAATAAAAGTGTGTTTTTAGTGATAGCTATTTTTTAACATTATTTGACCTTTATTTGGTATATCTGGCCGCCATCTTGGTTGTGGACAATTTGTTTTACAACAAAATAGTTTTATATATTTGTTTGTTTTTAAATTAATTTACAAGTGTGCCATATAGTGGTCTCTAGTAGTACTCTTAAACTGTGTTTAGTCCCTATGTGAGTTATAATCGGTGACATTTATAGAAATTATGTTTACAGGGGTACCTAGGAACCCACAGATAAAACTGGTAGGGTAAATGGTGAAGAGTGAGAGTGTGTGTCTACTTTTCAAGTTTTTCTGTATATAATATAGAGAAAAGTAAATATTATAAAAGCATGATTCCTTAACTCCACCAGTTTTAAACATGTGATGTTTTTGTTTAAGTTAGTATTGCAGTGGCATGCAAGGATCATATTTAATAACAGCCGAGGTAGTGGGGCACAAAGGGAGCATTTGGAGCACAGAAATGCTTGATGCTCCTGCTTCCCCTGAGACCACAGTGGTTTAATTCTGTTCTCATATCCCCTGACCTTTCTTTTCCTTCACTATAGGCATGTTTACACTACTGAGAATGCTGATTAAAGCCTGCACCTATTTGGATGCCAATCTCTGGGCTTTTATCCATCTGCCTTATTTGTTTTGACATTATGTACCTGCAAAAGCTTGATACATTGCTCCAAGTGATCCCTCAAGGTGGACACAATGCTGCAGGTGAAGGTTCCTGAGCTTAGAACAATACTTCAGATGAGACCTCTAGAGTAGGACATTTGACTACTGATGAGGCCTCCAGAGTTGGATAGATTACAGCAAATAAGCCCTAGCCAGGGTTTTGTGGTCATATACTCCTGTCTGCGCATCAGCAGAAGCCTCTTGCTCCCCCATGTTTTTGTTAAAAAAATTCCTACTTCAACAGGATCCATTAACAGTAACACAACAACCCCTCTACAGTGTGGTGATAATTAAGATTACACCTCCATCCTGTTCTGTTCCTCAGAATTATTCTTTATAATGCACAATTTACACTTAGCGCTATTTTATTTCACATATTTTTTTATATGGCACTCAGTGGCTTTAGATCGCAGCTTTAGTGTGCTTCATGGCGCCAGATTGAGGGCGGGTTGGGGATTCAGAAGTTGGTTGATTACTGGGCCATGCTGTCTGTTGGGTCCTCTGCCCAATATATGAAGAGATGGGTTTTTAGTTACGGAAGAATCGCATGAATTCTGCTACACGTCTGAGATGTATGGGAAGGAGTTTCTAAATGGACGAGCAGGGTGTGTGTGTGTGTGTGTGTGTGCGCGCGCACCTGTGTGTCTATGACTGTTTGTTGTAAAATGAGTAGGTGGTGGAGTGCAAACCTCAGGGCGTGGCCAGCTGGTAGTGTGAGAAGATTTTCTTGTTATGAGGTTTGTGGTCATGTAGCGCCCAGGGGCCATAGCAAAAATCCTCTGTGGTCTCTAGTACACTGGGAGTAAACAAGACACTTTCAAAGCAGGGATGATGTAGGTGTGTAGTTTAGCAGAGACATGGTCAGACCATGTGAGTCTGGGCCCTTACTATTTACATAGTGTCTGAGCAGTGCAGACAGAGTTGCAATAGTCCAGCTAGGACCACAACAGCCATTTGTGGTCTACTCAGTAGTTGGAGTACCCCAAGTAGCATCCGTTGGTGTGGAACAAACCTATAAGGACCTCGGACTAGGGTATATTTAGACAGAGTTTGTTCTGGTGTTTCCAAGCCTGGACTATGCAATATAGTTATGTCCTTTTAGTCAATCCTTCAGGTCTCTGTTGGGCTTTCAGATAGAAAATGGGTACTATTGTAGTTGGACACATCTATCTAAAGGGCCAGAAGACTCATGCCCATCTTCAAAGGGATCAGGGAGACAGTGGATTCCTGTGGGATTTGGCATACAATCTGCTAGCATACTTCTGAAGTCTCTGTTAATGTGTGCAGGAGAATCATGCACACATTCAAAGACATCAGAGAGAAGGTTGATCCCTGGGAACTTAGCCTGCAGTATTAGAGAAGGAGAAAAGCTTAACTTAATGGGTACAGCCATTCAGAAATAAACTGAGCAGAGCCAGGGTCATATCCTTAATACTGCCCGCCTTTTCCTACCATATAATAAGCAAGACTGTTAAGGTCCCCCAGTGAGGGCAAACTCAAGGAGAGTTGGTGAGTGGCTATGGTTTCAAGTGACGAGAACATTGGCACTAGGGATGTCTGTTCGTAATGCCATCAGTTTAAGGGAGGACCGAGTTTTGGATATCTCCGGCTATTCAATAGGATTACAATCCGTGAGAACCTTGGCAATGGGGATATCGCTCATGATGACATCATTGTTAGGGAAGACAATATTTTAGAGATCCCTGAATCATGAATAGGAATACAGTCTGTGAGGGGAATGGTTTTTCTCCTGATGCTGTCGAAATCTCCTGCTTAGTTTGCCCAGATGCAGTTGATTCTTCTCTCTGTGCACAGACTTTTAGTCATCACAAAGGGATGGGTGTTGTCTGTAAACCCTAAGAGTTTGTCTGCAGCTTTGGAGACTGAAAGTATAATTTCTTGGTTGGAAAAGGGCACTTGTGTTTCCAGGAGACTCTACGGGTGTTAGACCGATGAGTTGTCTTTCTTGCTGAGGAACCTAAGCTACCACCTTCTTGACCTCCCTTCTATTTTTTCTGAATCATGTTACTCGGCACGATTCCTTTGGGCCATTTATTGTTTTGCAATGTCAGTTTCCATTATAATCTCCCTTACAAACCACGCCCATCCAAACAAACATTTACAATTCCACTCTTTATTGCAATTACAAAATTCCAGTTTTGACAACACAATATATATTTATTCACTGTGCACCAAGTCACTAAAAACCGTGTGGTGCCTACAATTCACAATAAAGTGCATTTATGGGGAAACTAGACCACCAGTGGGCACAGACAAACATGCATAAAAAGAGCAGACAGGCTCTGAAGTACACACACGTTGGAGCACACAACTCTGTGAATCCGAAGGCATGGACCATCCAGGGAAGTTGGAATAGTGACTGTAACAGCTGAACATGTTGGAGGAGTCTCTAAGGCTCCCTCAGACATATTTTGTACTACGGGGGTAGATAAGGGGGAGTTGTGAAAATATTGCTTTTCTGTCACAAACAAAAAAGGATGTTGGTTCTCAGTATTTGTCTTAACTGATTTAGAATATGATAAGGTCAAAGACTATATTTGGACGTATAGTTAATGGAGGACTTTTTTAACTTCTTGTAAACATGGCCAATTTAAATATATGCATGTTTTTATTCATCCAGTGATTTTACTACAAATAAATTAGAAGATGGCAAACTCAGGTTGTGGGACCCAGCACACTCGCCAAATGGCTAACAAGTAATTGCCTGGCAGCTGGGGGACAGATCTATCAATTGTAAGTGGGGTTACTAAAGAAAAATGGGTCACGTCAATGAAAGGTTTGAACAAAAATGCACCACAGCCAGAGAGCAAAAGATGTCTTTGGTGCTAGTGGAATGCAGCGAAAAAACCATGAGCTCACGGGTGTCCATCTCCAAAGCAACATTTTCATTTCCCAGTTGTGCTCCTCCTAGTCTGTTGTCTCTGCCTTTCTGCCACTCCTGTCCAGAGTGGTGTGGTGCAGCGGCCAGGGCAGCTGACTTCGGAGCACAGGGTTCACGGTTCGATCCCCGGCTCCGGCGGCAGCTCAGCTCAGCACCATGTGACTCTGGGCAATAGCTCACTTAATTTCCACTCCGGCCCCCAGCGCCTTGAGACCCGTAAGGGTGAGTAGCTGCGCTATATAAAAACGGACTTTTTTTTATTGCTTTACTTCTTTGCCTTTGGCCGCTCCTGTAATCAGAGCTCTTTGGTTTCTTTTCTTAATTTCCTAGCTCTCTCCTTAAACCATTGAGACTTCTCTGTGTTGACCAGTGGGTCGGCAGTCTTATCAATGAACAATTGCATCATAGACTGTCCGACTGAATTTATTAATAAACATTTGGAAAGAAGGGAAGAAAAGTTCACAAGCAACATTTTGATCTTTTAAAACTAAAAGTCTTGCGGATCGTGCTCTTTCCCTTGGTGGGTTCACTTCAGAGTGGGTGCCAGATAATGTGTTTAGAACACATTATCTGTGGGACTGTTCAAGCCTTCCCTCTTTACAGCGTCTGGATTGTCTGTGCTTTTGCCGCACTACTGTACAGTGGAAAACCCAGTTCCTCCCTCACTTCACAGCTTGGCTTTCTCATCGGTGATAAGCAATGTAAAGCCTTTTTTTCGACAGTGGCACTGGCTAAATATTGTAGTAAAAAATGACTTGGAGTGTATAATGGCAATTCACGAGGAGGGTGGCGCTTGATTGTATTTCACGCACACGTTTGTTAAAAATATATATATTTTCTGACGTGACAAGATTCGAGGGCAGGAATTTATGTGGCAAGCTTTGAGTGCAGGGAATTATGTGGCAAGCTTTGAATTCAGGGTTAAAGTGACTTCAGGGATACAAAATCTGATAAATGTCTGATTGCTGGAAATGTAAAATTAAAGAAGCAACCAATAGGATAAAGCGCTAAACTGGCTCTGTATCCAGGAGATTAAATTTTGAAACCAGTGTAAATTACCAACTGTAGTTTAAGAAGACCCATCTATAAGTTAATAAGGGTTGAACAGGGCAGATCATCACTGGACCCCACGGGCATTCCTCCAGAAGAGGTCCTAATGGTCCGTTCTGTGGAGGGAGCTACCTCCACTGGGTCTGGAGGAAAGGGATTGGGCTTTGCTGGATGCTGATGGTTTGGACTCTTTCTCCTATAGTCATTCATGAGCTTTTTCCCTTCCACATCTCACTTAGCCCTAAGTTTTTCAAGAGTCATTTTCTGTTCTGTGGCTTTCTGTTTTAAAAAAAATATATATATATATAGTAAGAAGTCTTACTATAAAAGGTGAAAATTGGATTTTGGGCCTATGTTTGAATGGGCTGAACTTTTGGTATTATGAAAGGGACCTCTTTACACTTTTCAGGATTTTGCTCTTCTTGGGAGTTCTTGCGCCACATAAAGCAAAGTCCTAAAGCATTGTACTAAATGAGCTTAGGTCCAAAGATAATGCTGACAGTATACGGCAGCACCAGTAGCCAGTTTAGAACTAAGATAAAGTAATCTGTACTCACTAGTATCTCAAGATTCATATACTGCACCCACTGAAGCAAAGACCCAGTCTACTGTAACAGTCAAGGCCAGTCTTTATACATATATGCTGTCTACTGTATCGGCTAAGCTTAGGTTACTCACTTAGGGCCTCATTACGAGTTTGGCGGTGCGGGACGGGACCGCCTCACTCCCGCACCGCCAAATCCATGGTTGAACCACCTGCCAGATTAGGTGTTTTCTGCTATCTGGCAGGCAGTTCTTCAGCGTTCCCACAGCAGTGGCTATGAAATAGGCACCGCAATGGGAATGTCAAAATCAGTACCTGCACGACATGGACTGCTGGAGTCCATGCCGTGCAAGTGCTGAGGTGCATGCACACACAATTGGGGCACAACATGTGCCCCCCTGCATGCACCCCATGTCTCTGAGGTAGCAGGGGGGCCTGTAGGGGCCCCCTTTGTTTCCTCCCTGCCACGGTTTTCATGGCGGTCTCACTGCCATGAAAACCGTGCCGGAGAGGAAACTTGTAATATACTTGATGGAACCGAGGTGGTCTCGCCAAGCATATTGCGGCCTCATGACCGCTGCACCACCGCCAGAGATCTCTGATCCCTGGCAGTTGCAGTGGTCCAAGGGCAGCCCGACTGCCCTGGTGGTAATAAGGCGGTTGGAAGACCACCATCCGCCATGCCCCCACGAGTCTGGTGGTCTGTGGACCGCCAGACTCATAATGAGGCCCTTAGACACATTATACTCAACCAGTTGATTTGACCGTATAGTTATATGGTAAGACATGGTATACTGTACAAACTGCTATTAGGTTATTTGTTAAAGTGCAGTAATAGCTGTTAACTAGTGACAGTAAGACACAGTGTACCCTATCCAGTGAGGCCACGTAAGGAGCTGAGACACAAACTGTAACAGCTATTGCCAGCTGCTGCACTATATTCTCTCTGAAACTGTGTCAATATGTGCCTATTCAGAACCTGAAGTCAGATAAAACCTTGTAACCACACTCAAACCTTCACCTGCAGCATCTATATTGTGATCTGTTCATCTACAGCGGTCCCGGCACTTAAACTCTGCCCCTGCTGAAATGTCCTAAACCTCTCTTTTCACATAATTCACAACTGCTCTAAATGAACTCCACATGTTATAAAAATTGCCTAAATTAATTACATGCTAGCTACCTCCACACCAAATCTCTCACAGTAAATATGTCTATATGATCATTTTATTGACATTTCAGTTCAACATCCATCACCTGTAGAATTATTTCTCTTTATGCATCCACTCAAAACTGCTCATGCCCTGTGTATGACATGTATACATATATACTATACCCGCTGAGACAAGGTTACAGCAAAGGGCCTTATTATGACTTTGGCGGTGTGGCAGCGGGCCGCCACGCCAGCACCCCGCTGCCACACTGCCAAAGCGATAATGCGACTGCCCGCTTGGTTCCAACAGGAATCCAGGTTGGGCGGTCCTGCGGCGACTGGCCCACAACAGTGCAATTCTAAGGCTCATACTCATACATGAGCCTTAGCAAGGCACCGCAATGGGAACGCCATTGAACGTACCTGCATGGCAAGGGCTGTCAAGTCCATGCCCTGAAGGAACTGGGGATGCATGCAGAAAGGGGCGCACACCAAGTGTCCTCCTGCATGCATCCCCTGGCGCAGAGACACCAGGGCCCACTTTGTTTCCTCACTGCCACACTTTTCATGGCGGGCTCAGTGCCATGAAAACTGTGGCGGTGAGGAAACTCCTAATATGCTTGGTTATGCCGCAGCGGCACCCCCAGCAAATCAGGGGCCTCAGACCGCTGCAAGACCGCAAGGGATCGCGGATCTCTGGCGGCAGCACCAGACCTATGGTGTTCCGACCACCCAACTTGTTATAGGGAGGTCGGACCTCCACCGTGGGTTTGGCTGTCCATCAGTCCACCAAACTCAAAATAAGGCCCTAAGACACATGGCAGAGTACTGGCTACGCCTGGTACTGTGCCCTGCTCATCTGGCTTAATTTGTTCTTTACCTACCCAGCCCATGAACTGTACCTCAGTTAGGGCGCGAGTATGTGATAATGAGATTATTAAATTAGCATTCTTTAAACAAAAGGGTTTAGAATTAAACATAAAAAAAATGTGGAATAATTACCAGGCACTGAAGGGAATGTATTTCATGTTTACTGCTTTAAGAAGGAGCACGTTTGAGAGACAGTTGTTTTTTTCGAAGTCTCTTTAGAACTTTGTCATAGTATTTCAATAGAGGGTCCCAAATCACTACTCACGAAAAAGCTAATTTAAATCAGCCTAAGAACACAATCAAGTACATCTGCGATGGCAGAGGTGTTTGAGTTTTTTTCTACTCTGGGATACTTAATATTACATACTGGAGTGTGCAGGGTCGGAGGCAGGTAGAAGGGTCTCAAGAGATAACATTGGTTTATTGTTTATAAAATTACTTAAAATCTGATCCAGCAGGTTGGATGCAGATTCCTTCTTTGGCATTATTCTATAGTGATTCTCAGGTTTTAGAATGATTTTTTTCTATGCAAACGCCACCCCGAAGGAAGACCCTGGAGTTAATAAGTTTGCAGTACAATAGTATGTTCCTGACTTTAGACATCTTTCACTGTCCACTGTTCTCCATGAAGGTACCACAAGTAGCATGGGGGCTTGTCTAGAAGCATCACTCATTCCAGAAACCATGACATGGACCGAAGATACACAGAGAACACTTACAACACTGGCTTTTCATAAACCAAATAAATACAGATTTGAGGGTGCACATTACACATTTCAGGATAGATTAGGGCTGAGCCACTTCACACGTTCAGTACAAGAGGTTCTCCACAGAAGCAAGTATGTTCTTAGCCGTGGCACGGCGTAAATACTAAGGAGCACCAGCTCACTCTAGCCATGTCCATTGACCTATCATAAAGAAACAGAAAGGCAGAGGACCTTCAGGGACACTTCACATCAACACTCACGCGTTTAATTCGAGTAGCTAAAAATATAACCTGACCACCATCTCTCTGCTCTTCCGGTCAGCTTACCCACCTTTTACTTTCCGAACAGCTCAGAGCTGGTGGACCAATGACTCGGCCCTGAACTACTCGGATTAATAAAATAAATAGTTGACATTTGTACTTCTCCCCACATGTAATCTTTCACACACATGTTTCTGGGTTAGTTACAACTTCGCCGTTCTTCTGCGGGTCTTCTTTCAAAAAATGTTCCACTTCAGGAGAGACCGCCTTGGAATCTACTGGCGAGTTCGCCTCACTTTTTTTCAGCTCCTCGATCTCTGCTGCCACTTCGATTGCCTTGGGCTCCTCTGCCTTTTTACGAATACAGAAGAAGTTCCCCAGAGCCAACACCAGAGCCGAGGTGACCACTTCAGTTCCAGCAATGATGAAAACATAAAAATATTTGCCGGTGGCATCGCGAACTTTACCTGTAATCAACACAAACCAGTGTTAATGTTCGTCTGACAATAGTTCCTCCAAGGATAAAATAGATGTAAAGTAACTGACCAGCAAGATACATTTTTTATGATTCGAATTTCGATTATGCTCCACTTCAATATAGCCCCTGTTGTTTGTGGGTGTAATGCCTAATGAGAGGAGGTATAACCTGTCGGATGAGAAGGTAAGAACTTCATGCATGCCTGGAGTTGTAATTGACCTTCCTTTCGGTTACAATACCAGGCATCACGATGAAAACTACATTCCACATAACTAAGTAGCCCTCATGCTCCTCATTAATATGGCAGTATTATTACGTTTTGGGCCTTTCACCATTGAGCTTCACACTTTCTTCTACCAGAACCTGGGATACTGGTGGGTTCGGGCAAAATGGCATCCAGGATGGACCACCTTATGCCTCTGAGTGAATGTGCACAACCCCAACAATTGCTATTTGGTGTAATTTAACCTTCGCATAGTGATAAAACAGAGCCATGCTTCCTAACAGATGTGCACTTGTGCTGCTGTACTCCATCTGTTCACCTGCGTCTAGTGCACACAGCACTGTGGCTGCGCCGGTCATACACGGTGCAGCTGTTTGGCTGGAAGGCTATCCTTTTCAGACTGAATTCAGGTTTGAGTTTCTTGACAAATCTAGGTGAGCCTCAGTTTTACTGCGTTAAGTTACAGATGACTGAACTGGAAACGTCATAGCTTTCACATAGGGCCAGATGTACGACCGTTTTTTGCAGTCGCAAACGGGAGATCGGCCTGTTTGCGACCGCAAAAAAAGGTCCTTGCATGTACAAACGCTATTTTGCGAGTCACTGACTCGCAAAATAGCGTTTACGACTCTCGCTATTAGGAAGGGGCGTCCCTTCCTAATAGTGAGTTTTAATGTACTATTGTTTTGTAACCGCATTTGCGGCCACAAAACACTTGCAGTTTACCACCTACTTCAAGTAGGTGGTAAACCACTCGCAAACGGGAAGCTCTTCCCCTTTGTGAGTGTGTACGGAAATATTTTTTAAGAGCAGGCAGCGGTCCCAGGCCTGCCCTTAAAAAATTAAACTGAAAAGTTTCATTTTTCTTTTTTAAATGCATCCCGTTTTCCTTTAAGGAAAATGGGCTGCATTTTTAAAAAAAATTGCTTTATTTAAAAAGCAGTCACAGACATGGTGGCCTGCTGACCCCAGCAGGCCACTATCCCTGGGAGTGCTAGCCATTCTCAATGGGGTCGCAAATTGCGCTTGCCTCATGAATATTAATGAGGCATGCAATTTGCAACCCCATTAGGAATCGCAAGCAGTGTCTGAGACACTGCTGTACATTTACTTTTGCGAGTCACAAATTGCGAGTCACAATTCGACGCAATTTGCGACTCGCAAAAGTGAATAGTTGTACATCTGGCCCATAGTCCCATGTTTTTAGATGTGGCCTGTGCAACAGCTTTAGCTGTTTCTCCAGAGTATTGCTTTTCCCAAAATGTCATCCATAGTATACATAGAGGAGCTTTTGGTTAGTGGGCTTCATCTAATGGTCTGTTAAATTGTCACATTTTGCTTCTGCTCACACATGGGGCAATGGGTCAGCCCATTGCACCCTCTAGCTCCGTTCACTTTGAGTGACTTCATTAAGCCTGTGCACATTGTTCACAACTGCCTAAAAATAGTTCCTTTCTCTTCACGTGTAAAACTAGTACAAAGTGAGCTAGTTCAAAGTGGCTGAGGTATTATTTGCTGTAATTCTTGTATATTCTATTATCAAATACAAGCAACTTCGAAAACATATTTGTTTTAAGTCTGCATCGATAATACAGCAAGACAATTTTGCACACCTTTTATTTCAAGAATCATTCACATCACAAAGGCATAAATTATATTACCCATTTCCGTAACGTGGTCCATTCTTCAATGTAGCTCGCAGTAGGGATGCAGAAGTATTGTCACATTAAGTGTACATGATGGCATTACGGCATCGGTAATAAGGATGCACCATTATTCCATGGTGTGAACACATGGAAACATTTCAGGATACCTGGTGTCCCTGACTTTTGTCATCACCAGATACACGAAATGATCGGAGGGCAGGGTGTCTCCTACATCCAAGATTGGATCCGAGAAGGTTGATGAAAAGAAACATGGTCTCTCCTACTTCACAATACGATGAAAGTGGTGTCTGTAACTTCATGTGCTTCATTCGAAATTAGCTACAGGCCTAAATTGGGGATGGGGTGGATCTCTTTTAACTGAGACACATCACACAGTGCTAATTAATAGGTTGTCAGTAACGGCACTTCCTCCATGGTGTGCACTGGCATCAGCATGCCCGATTCTATGATGTGGTTGTTGAGACACATTCTAGCATTCAGTAACCCACCGTCTAGCATGTCTTCAGTAGGCTTTGGCTTCTGCCATGAGAGGTGCATTGCGGTAGTAGTTTTACAAAAAAAACACCTTCCAGGATTAGAACACTAGACGAGGAGGCATGGGGTGTGGTCAGGCTACTTAACATGGCTGCCACTCCTATTTAACTGTGCCACCGTTCCACACCCATCCGACATTTCCAACAGACTGGGAGGCCCCCCAAAACATCTGAAGCCCCGGTGCAGGGGGTCAGGTGCTGTGGAGAGGGCCCGGAGACTCCGCACCCATACTGCCGGGGGCTCAAGTGCGCGAAGCGAGGGAGATGCTTCACGGCCTACTCTGGAGCGGTTAGGGCTGAGCTGGAAATCTTACGGCTCCTCTTCTGGCAGCTGGGAGGCTCCGGCGGCCCACACTGGCCGAGGAGGGCCGGAAGGGATGCTGGTGGGGGCCTGAGTGTTGGGCCCTCTTGAGTTATGGCCCAGGGACCTCCATGGCGCTCCATCCCTCGTTACTAGAGTGGAAGTGTATGCGGCTGACCATGTGGACCGTCTTCTTCTCTTTTCTTTTCTTGGTGTGGGTGACTTCCGGGGTTTCTAGCGGAATGGTACAGAGGAACATGGTTGGGGTTTGGTCAAATGGTTGGCGGCAGTTCCTAGTTTATTCCACGACAGGTACTTCATGTTTACGAGGTATCGGGAGGGGGCTGGGAGGTTTTGGTAACTTTTTTGTTTTTCTGTTGCCTTCACACCTTCACCAGACATGGTTACACACAGAGAGGTCTGACTTTGAGCCTGGATCACCTCTTTCACTTGACTACCGATATAATATTCTCAAACAACCGAACAAGTTGACACCAATGCTCCCGGCTCTGATCGTCTCTTGACCTGAAGTGTTAATGGGATCCTGGATCTTGTCAAGAGAGGCGCAGTACTGCAGCAAGCCAAGCGTTACTCAGTGCCCATTCCACCCCTGTATGGGATACACGCAGGTGTTCCATGCAGGCTTCACAAGGGGGACAACCATTCTGATACATCTACGCTGTCCTCTGGTAGTGGACAGTGTAATGTTGGAAACCTCGAAGGGCATTAGGACCAGCACAGTAAGGGTAAAGGTGGGAGGAGAGCCGGGAGGCGGAACAGGAGGAGCTAGGTTAGGCAGTTAGGAGCAGGGGAAAGAAGCGGGCAGACGTACGTACAAAAAAGCTCCCATCAGATTACTTACCTTGTGTCGGTGTCGTCTGTTCCTGTACCACGACACTACAGACAGGATATGGCATGACAATCTTGGCTGATACAGTGAGATATCCAGAATTCTTCATGGGCATCCCATCGCACTGGCAAGCATCTACGCACCTCCACCACTTACGCATGAGTTCTTGCAAACCTTGGGGCCTCTGGTGACACAATTCCAGACTGGGCACTGGATCCTTGGGGGAGACTTCATTGGGGTGGCGGACTGGGGAATGGACCGAACCTCCACAGCAGGGAGTGCCAGCCGGCGGCCAACTCCTCTCATCCTCTCACCCGTTTTATTGAGGCCATGGTTTGGTAGGCATGTGGTGCATCATGCATCCAGGGGAGCAGGGCTACACTTTTTACTCCGGAGTCCGTAGGTTCTTCTCTTGGCTGAACTATTTCCTTATACCTGTCTTGGATTCTAATAGGGCACAGGACGCTCACATAAATGCCTGAGGTCTCGCAGAACACTCTCCCCTGGAACTATGGCTGCAAATCATCCCACAACATTCGCGGTTGGGCAGGTGCTTGAATGCGTGGCGGCTTCAAGATGCTGAGGCTAGAACCACCGTCCACACAGCCATAAAAAGGTATGTGGAAACCAACTCTGGTGCTGTCTAGTCCCCTGAGACCCTCTAGGAGGCCTTACCGGCCACCGTCAGGGGCGACATCATTGGCTAGGCTTCGGGAAGGCGTAAGAAGCACAGGCCGGAAATGACTGACTTGGAGATCTGTATCCTAGAGCTAGAGGCAGCTCACGCTGCGTCCGTCTCCCCCCCCTGTCCTAAGAGATTCCCTATATCAGTAAGAGATACTTCGTCAATTGATTATGGATGAGGCCAGAATGTCCTGGCTCACTTCACAGAGTCGCATCTATCATTGGAGCGACAAGACCAGTAAGACCCCCTCCGCCGCCGCCTTCGACACTGTCTGCCACCGCACTCTACGCGCACGCCTCCACAACGCAGGGATCCGAGACAAGGCCCTGGAATGGGCCACCTCCTTCCTCGCCGGCAGAACCCAGAGAGTCCGCCTCCCACCATTCCGATCCGAAGCCTCCGAGATCATCTGCGGCGTACCCCAGGGATCGTCCCTCAGCCCAACACTGTTCAACATCTACATGGCCCCGCTCGCACGCATCGCCAGACAGCACGACCTCAACATAATCTCCTACGCCGACGACACTCAACTGATCCTCTCCCTCACCAAGGACCCCCTCGCCGCCAAATCCAACCTCCATGAAGGAATGAAGGCCGTCGCCGATTGGATGAAGATCAGCCGACTAAAACTGAACACGGAGAAGACAGAGGTCCTCATCCTCGGCTCCAACCCCTCAGCCTGGGACGACTCCTGGTGGCCAACGACGCTGGGAGCAGCCCCGACACCCACCGACCACGCACGCAACCTGGGAGTCATCCTCGACTCAACGCTCTCCATGGCCAAGCAAGTCAACGCAGTCTCATGCTCCTGCTTCAACACCCTCCGCATGCTTCGCAAGATCTACAGGTGGATCCCGACAGACACAAGAAGAACAGTCACCCAGGCCCTCGTCAGTAGCAGACTTAACTATGGGAACGCCCTCTACGCGGGAGCCCCGGCCAAGCTCATCAAGCGACTGCAACGCATACAAAACGCCTCTGCACGCCTGATCCTCGATGTACCACGCCACAGCCACATCACCCCCCACCTGAGGAACCTGTACTGGCTCCCCGTCGACAGGAGAATCTCCTTCAAACTCCTCATCCACGCACACAAGGCACTCCACAAGACTGGCCCAGCCTACCTCAACAGACGACTCCTCTTCTACGTCCCCAACCGCCAACTCCGCTCCGCCGACCTCTCCCTCGCCACCGTCCCTCGCATTCGAAGAACTACCACCGGCGGCAGATCCTTCTCCCACCTCGCCGCCAAGACCTGGAACACCCTTCCACTAAGCCTACGACAGACCCAAGACCTGCTGACCTTCAGGAGGCTACTCAAGACCTGGTTGTTCGACCAGTAGCAGCACCCCCCCCCCCTTTTTTTCCCTAGCGCCTTGAGACCCTCGCGGGTAAGTAGTGCGCTTTACAAATTCTGTGATTGATTGATTGATTGACCCTGGCGTGGCTTGGCATCATGGCCGCCTAGACGTGTCTTAGCCGAGCTCCGCGCGGCGGCCCGATGTAAGTAAGAATCCTGCATAATCCTAGCCCTATAATGAGCCCAGGCCGTTTCCTGATCTACTGCAGACTCCCACACATCTACAAGCGGAGGTCGCGGAGGAGAGAGCAACGTTGTAGATACCGGAGTAGCGGTATTGTCCGTACTGCGTAGCGGCGCCATCTTGTCCTGTGGGGAGCTGAGACGCAGGCTTGGAGAGGAGGGTCGAGTGCCGGAGTGTCCTGGTGCTCGCCCCTAAGATCTGCCGGAGTGAAAAGAGCGAGCCCGGGGCTCCGAGGCGGCGATCCCGAGTCCGGGAGTGTGTGGAATCAGAGGCTGCGACACCAGCGGGCCGCCGTGACGCAGCAGTGGAGCCCTACACTGAGGAACGGGAGAGTCTTCCTGATCCCGCCCCTGAACGGAGTTGTCGGGCGAGGCGCCGCTTCGAGGGCCAACGCCTGCTGCGGAGTGACCCGGACCCAGCGGGCACAGACGGTGAGAGCCCCTGCCTTACACGCCCGGTTGGTGGTGTGCCCCCGCTCGAGACCCCCGGGGGAGGAGGGACGCTACCCAGGCCTAGGGCACGACTGGACCATAAGTGAATCCCCTGAGCGGAGGTCGTGGTGACGGAGGGACAGATGCTGGCGCCTGAATCCCACCGGCCCTCGAGAAGCAGATTACCAAGCGCAGCACAAGATACCAGTGCGGTGCGCTGGGAGCAATTCAGATTCCCCCGGCAAAACCCTGTAGCGGACTTTGCCCGACTGTGCTGAGGTACTGCAAGTACCACACAGCTCTCAAGTTGAATTTCTCTACTCTGGCAAGACTCAGTGGGGCAAAATAAATCTGTGATAGCGGAGGCGAGTTGCACCTAACACAAGGCGAGACCCCTAAGTGGGATTGAAGTACTACGACCTGCACAGTATAATAAGGAGACGCTAACAGCACAAGTGGGGGAACCTAACAACGGTTTCCGCATGTGGTGAGAACTCTGTGGTGTAGACTAGAGGACTGATGAATCCTGGAAAAGTGAGATCCCAGGGCAACGACTAGCTGCAGCGCTATGGTGACTGAAAGGAGAGCAGCCTGAATCTTGTGGTGTCCAGAGGTGTCTGGTGGAGGAGGGCCTGGACAGGGGAAGAGACGATTTGGGGTCCCACCCCTGTGGCTTGGAAGCGGGACGAAGGGGTCTGGAGAGGTCCCACGGGGGAACCTTATACAGGTGGTCGCGGACGGCCTGATTGGACTCGCCACCTTGAATGACGGCGAAGCGGTGAAGTGGCTAGGAGGCTCTCACTCCGGAACTGAGGATAGTAGAACTGTTCGCTTTTAACTGGTGTCCTGCCTACACGTGTTAAGGAGAGAGGTACTTCGTGTGAGGGAGTGCAAGACCTTTCGTGGAGCACGAATCAGTGGGGAGAGCTACAGACTGGCTGCACCTCCCACGGAGAGGGACCATATAGACAAACTCGCTGCAACTCGCGGAACAGTATGGGGAAAGATAAAACAGTGAAATCGCAATCCAACAAGATATCAAATTATGCTCAACCCATATCCCATGGTCCGGAGAACAGAAGTGAGGACCCTATAACGGAAAAAGGAACAATGGAAGAAGCTGCCGCGTTTGCACCAACACTGATGGATGTTATCCGGGCCGTCCAGTCCACCAGGGACGATATGATCAAGAACATCGATGCTGTGGCCGTAGATGTTAATTTACTAAGATGCGATCTCAGGAAAGTCTCTGACAGAGTGACGACCACTGAGAAAGACACGGAGGCCCTCAAGAAAGAGGTAAAGAACCTTAGCGAGACAGTGGTGGAGTTGAAGCGACAGATGATCAAGCTCGATGGCCGGGCGTAGGATTCAGAAGGTCGCTCCAGAAGAGGGAATCTAAGATTTGTGGGGTTTCCCGAGAAAGCAGAAGGGCCGGATGTGGGTCTGTTCTTGGAAGGCTGGATCACTCGAGAAATGGTTCCCATACACTTGTCGAAGTTCTTTAGTGTGGAGCGGGCACACAGAGCGCTGGCTGCCCCCCCTAGACCTGGAGCGCCTCCTCGAGCCATAATTGCAAAATTATTCAACTTCCGGGATAGGGATCTTTTGCTTCAACTTTCCCGCAGTGGCAAACAATATTTCTTTGAGGGACATTCCATAGCAATATTCCCGGATTACACCCAAAGGGTCCAAGAACAGCGGAAAACCTTCATCATAGTGAAAAGGAGACTGAGAGACTGGAACTTAAAATACAGCCTCATGTTCCCGGCGAAACTCAGGGTGGAGAGTGAGGGGCGAGCGTTGTTCTTCTTCTCGGCAGGGGAAGCGAGTGAGGAGACGCCTGGACCCTTCTACGAGTTCCATTGGGACACCGTCTTCGTTGTCCTCCTCGTGGGGCCGGAGACAGCCTACACGTCAGAAACCACAAAAAAGAACGAAGAGCCTGGGTCGCATCACGGTCCGACACGACGGCACGCTGCAGGCCTCCGACAGAGGTGGTTCCAGATTCGGTGGACACGACTCCAGACATTGAGCGGGGGGCCGATGGACCCGGCAGTGGCCACAAATGAACTCCATGCACTGAACACTACCTGCTGCAATGTAGAGATAAGTTCTGTTTGTATTACAGATAGGATGGCAATCTAACATATCTGATCAAAAATGATACATTATGGGTCCATGGGAGATCTCTAGTTTCTTGATTGAGGGAGCGGTACCCCTGACTGCTCCAATAAGTTTCTCCTTTGTGGCCTATCCTTAATTTCTATTAGATATAGGTTGGGGGTCTGATGACACGTTTGATCTGCTGGGAGCACGGGCGGCTGCAGGAGCAGCGACGCCCCCACTAGAGACCAGGGCCGTCGGGGAAGCTTGAGAGAAATCTCGCGCCCTGGCGTCACCAGTTCTCTTGCACAGCGTTTAGAAGACGCAATTAGTGACATATTAGATAACGAAGGCTTGGGTCAATGCCTTAAGCAGAACATACTGATCTTGGAACGTCTAAGGGAGGGGGGGTGGAGGGCGGTTTGGGGCAGTATGTATCGTTTGGTGTGGGGAACAGGAGATGCGAATACCAATTTATACTACTGCCCACGGGTGGGGGGGGGGGGGGGTAAGGGTTTGTTCATTTCTTATAAGATGGTTTTGTTACGAGGGAACCAACAGAGTCACACAGGATTACACTTGGATACACAGGCTGGGGAACCAACAAGATGGGCGCACTGACCTCGGGGGCACGTATGGTAGGTGCTTAATGTCCTATTGTCATGACAGTACGAACGTTGAAGGTCCTTAACTGGAATGTCTGTGGGATTGCAGGCCTAGATAAGCGTCGAAGGATACACGCCTTCCTGAAGAGATATAGGATAGCAATAGCGGGATTGCAAGAAACACATACATGGGGGAACACACTACTGAGCCTATGGAAGAGATGGAGGGGCAGATCTACGCCACATCATATTCTGGTTTTGCATGAGGGGCACTTATATGGGCGGCGCCAGGGGTCCCGTTCCAGCACCTTCAACATGTCCTAGACCCTGAAGAACAATCTGTTATCCTGTTTGGGAGGTGGGAAGGGAGGGAAATATGTATTATCAATGTCTATGCCCCCAATTTGGACTGCCCCGATTTCTTCCCAACAATCTTAAAGGCGGCTACCCCGTACTTAGGGGCTGAGGTACTTCTTTTTGGGGATTTTAATTGTATATTCGACGGGGATTTGGATAGGGAACCCCCTAGAGATCCTACCAAACCTCGCATGCTGAGATCCCTCACAGGTATCCTTCACGGTGTGCAACTCCGAGACGAATGGAGAGCGCGCAATCCCAAAAAAAGGGAGTTCTCTTGTTATACCCCCGCAGCTCATACCTTCTACTGCATTGACCATTGTTGTCTTTCCGCAGGCCTGACCGCTGCCATGCAGCCAATTTCCTATTTACCGAGATATCTCTCCGACCATGCGCCATTACTCTTGACGCTATCCAGCGGACCGGGACGTCCACCTATTCCGCTGTGGCGGCTTCAAGCTGAGGCCCTTACGGACCCCCCATATGTGCAAACCGTAACAGAGGCACTTGGTCATTACTTTGGGGAAAACTGGGGATCCACAGCCGCTAGATCCTCGGAGTGGGAGGCAATGAAGGTCGTTATTAGGGGGGTTTGCATGAGGACTACCTATGGAGTCCGGCAGCAACTCAGTGCTGATATTGACATTTTAGAAAAATGTCTACAGACCCTAGAGCATATACTATATAAGACTCCCGCAGATATGCTCGACTGTGACACAGACTCGGCTGCATACATTGCAGGATTTTTTGGGGGACATAACATTTCCCATCCTTGAGCATGAAGATGCTGAAGCTCTAGGGACGCCACTCACAAGGGGAGAAATATTAGCAGCGATCAAAAAATTAAAACCAGAAAGTGCCCAGGGAGTGACGGTCCCCCGCTGAATTTTATAAAAAGTTTGCCCCACAGCTGGTAGATCATTTGCTGGCGGTGTATAACGAGGCTCTAGATAAGGGGATCCTTCCTGCCACCATGATGGAAGCACTAGTGACCATGATTCTGAAACCAGATAGGGATCTTCTCTCCCCAGGCTCCTACAGGCCCATCTCTCTGCTGAACATTGATGAAAAAATTCTGAGTGGTGTGTTAGCGGCGCGGCTCTTGCCATACATGACCTGATTAGTCCACCCAGACCAGGCTGGGTTTGTTCCCGTCGGAATACAACGCATAATCTGCACAGACTTGCACATGTCTGGCATGCGCCGCACCTGCAGGGGGAGGAGTGGGCTCTGTCTCCTGGATATCCGACAGGCCTTTGACTCTGTTGAATGAGATTATATGTGGATGGTGCTTGGACGGATGGGACTGGGAGATAGATATTTGAGATGGTTGATAACGTTATATAATAAGCCAACGGCCCGGATCAGCCTTCGCAATCAGGTATCAGATAGCTTAGAACTCCAGAGAAGTACTCGACAGGGTTGCCCCCTGTCATCGCTCCTTTTCGCTCTTGCGATGGAGCCCTTGGCGGCCTCCCTTAGATGTAGGATGGCACACCGGGGGATTCGGTTGGGGGCGACAGTTCATGTGGTGTCAATGTATGCTGATGATACCTTGGTATTCCTGAGGCGTCCAAAAGAAGCGGTCCCCGAGCTCCTTAAGGAGCTAAATGGCTTTGGCAAATTGTCAGGGCTTTGCCTTAACCCAGGGAAGTCAAAGCTTTTCCCAATGGGGAGCCTGGTGGGCAAGGAGGAGAGTGAGTTACCCATGGTGGGGATGACCTGGATTAGAGACTCGATACGCTATTTTGGGATTAAGCTGTCGCACACACAGGAGACCTACCTGGAACGCAATATGGAGAATTGTGTGGAGGGTATCCATAAATCGATCAAATTCTGGAAAGATTTACCCCTGTCCCTGATGGGGCGAGTAGCCTTAATAAAAATGGTGAGTCTCTCGCGTTGCTTACACACTATGCAGAACTCCCTCTACCGTATTCCATGGACATACTTCCGTAAGCTGGATCGCCTATTGGTGGATCTTTTATGGGGGTCCAAAAGGAAAAGGGTGAAACTGGATACACTACAAAGGACATGGGGAAGGGGAGGATTGGAGGTTCCTAGGTTGGGCTTTTATTACATGGCAATACAGCTGCAACACGCCGCCCAGTGGCTAGATGAGAATGACAACTGGGAGAGGCGGTTGTTGGAGGGTACTCACGGGAGGACCCCTCTCCCGGATCTTCTTTTGATGGGATCCCGAGTACCAGAGAACATCCCATATATTATCAGACATGTGGCCGTAATTTAGGAACTCGCAATTAAAACTGCGGTGAAAAGAGCACCCTATGCCCCGGAGGCCCCGCTATGGGCGGTGGTGCCGTTTAAACAAATAAGTCAAACCATGTCCATTCTCAGATGGACGGAGGGGGGATGCTGCACGATGGGGGATTTATATTTGGGACAAAAGTTCATCACCAGAGAGGAGGCGGAATCCACGTTCGAGCTAGGCAGGGGGCAATATCTTCAGTACGCCAAGATTTCAGCAGTCGCATGAGAGGTGTGGCCGACGTTCCCGGAGGAGCCACCCACTACCGCCACGCTTCGGGCTCTCGTGACCATGGCGGGGGGGCCGTAGACTGGTATCACACATTTATAGGGCACTGAGGGGGGACTTGAATATGCACCCGCTACTTATTCAAGCTAAGTGGAATGCGGTGCTGGGAGAGCCCCTGACCGACTCAGAATGGCAAAAGGTGCATGAAGGGGTTAAAAGCATAAGTTCAAATACCAGATTTAAACTTACACAATTTAATATAGTACACCAAACCTACCTGACACCAAGTGTACTCCATAAAATATACCCGGATCGCCCTGCTGGGTGTCCCAGGTGTGGGCACGGCGACGCCCAGTTCTTACATATGACATGGGATTGTCCAGAGCTGGGTCTCTTCTGGGAATCAATACTGGAGAATTTACGTCGAGTGACAGAGTGGACGCTACCCCAATCTATTAAAGAGATGTTGTTGGGATTACTCCCTAGACCTAAAGGGAAAAAGCTTTCACGTAGATTCCGCCAGTTGGGGTTGGTTTTGGCTAAGAGAAGGATCGCGATTAGTTGGTTGAGTCCGAGGCCCCCCACGGTTGAGCAGTGGACTGGGGATTTGCGGGAATGGGCGACGGCAGAGCTAATTCGGATGAGACAGGTCCGAAGGGATGATAAACTAGAAGAAGATGCGATGGCCTGGTATGTCATGATCACGGAGGTCCACACATGGGGAGGACCTTACCTCACAAGTAACAGAAGAACAAAATAATGGAGATGACAATCCAGACGAGGTAGCAAGTCCACAGGCCTCTCATACCCTGAGCGCAGTGTAGAAATGTCTGCACACACTCATCATCTGGCCTGTATTACAAGTAGCAGGATAGAGTTTTTCCTTATGTGACTCGGGGGGTGGGGGATGGGCAAGTTAAAGTTATGATGTTATGTTTTTCTTGATAAGACTGACCTATTTATGTCCCAGTACAATACTGTATGTATCAATATAAAATGTTGAGGATGTGCCTTTATTTCTTGATAGGATGGTATTATATCCTTGAGGGGCTACCTCTTATATATATTTGTTTATGAGATGTAACGCTGGCCCAAAGTATTGTATTATGTTTGAACGGCTATAAATCAATAAAAACATATTTAAAAAAAGACCAGTAAGACCCTGCACTGGCTCAGCACTAACATGGCACATCGCACACCTTTTGCATATATTACAGATGGGAAGGAGGTCAGGCACGTGGGGGACACAGTCATTGCCCAGTGCTTTGCCACCTACTACACAACGCTGTATAATCAACCAAATGGGGAGGGGGGGACCTTGAGGCCCTCTGGGACTCTGTGAAGGACTTGCCCGCACGCCCTCTGACGGACCTGCAATGGGACTCATTGGAGAAGGATGTTACCTGCGAAAAGTTGGGAAAGGCTCTGTCTCAGCTCCACCCGAGCAAAACCCCCAGGTCCCAACTGCCTCCCAGTGGAATTCTTCAAAGTCTTTAGAGGACTGCTTATGGACCCCCTCAGGAACATGCTCAAACGGGCCCAAGAGACTGGCACACTCTCCTTGTACCTCTGACTAACCGAAATAGTTGTTATACCCAAGCAGGGTCACCCACCAGATGACTGTTCATTCTACAGTCCTATCTCCCACTTAAACATGAAGATTAGGATCTGGGCTAAGGGCCTGTCTAATAGATTACGCTCCGTGATTATTACTTTGGTCCATTCTAAGCAGTCTGGCTTTATGCCTAAGAGGCCACGTGACATAACGTTCCTCAGGTATATAACGCATTGACACTATCACATAGACTTCCAGGAGCACACGCACTCTTGCTGGTGGAATTCCACAAGGCATTGATTCAGCCGGATGGGACTACCTATTTTGCATATTGCAGAAACTTAACTTCGGACCCAAATTTATTTCCTGGACACGATTGCTGTACACTGATCTTCAGGCGAGAGTGAGGGCAGGAGATTCACTGTCCAGTTCATTCTCACTGCACAGAGGGACGAAGCACGGCTTCCTGCTACCGCTCCTGTTGTTTGCAATTGCAATTGAGCCCCTAGAGGGATAACTGAGGGTGAATGCTCTGGTGAGGGGTCTGGAGTGTGCACCAGGGTTCTCAGACAGGATCTCGTTCTACACCGATTATGTCCTGATTTTTCTAGATGATCCCCCTAGCTTGGTCCCAGAGTCCTTCAAATCTTGAGGATGTTTTGGGGCCTTTTCTTGGCTCAGTATTAATAAATCCAAATCCTCAGTGTATCCCCTGGCATGTCCCTTGTTGGTGCTTGACTGGGCGGCCGATATACAGGTCCTCCGGGGGCGCTTCCAGTATCTGGGAGTGTATGTGACTGATGACCCAACTTGGGCTTGGGAATATAATATTCAGCCCCATTTTGAATGGGTGACTCGGGACGTAAGTGTTTGGTCGACGCTACAGCTGTCCATCATTGGGCATTCACCTACCTATAAAATGGTTGTACTGCCTTGCCTGCTATATCAGTTGCAGAATTACGTTTTCCCACTTGGTTTTTAGGAAACTAGATTCCTTGCTTCAAAACGTTCTGTGAGTACATCGTATCCCGAGGATCGCCCTATCCAAGTGTTATAAATCCTCATATGATGCTGGTATTGTGACCCCAGATATGCTTTCATACTACAGGGCGTCCCACCTCATTGTTATAAAAGAGTGGTGGTTCAATAACACAACCGATCCCGCCTACGCCATTGATCGATGCAGGAGATCCCCCGCCAGCATTTGCAGTACGGAGGAACCCCATGGAGCATCTCCCAGCAGCCACAACAGTGACTCTTTAGATTTGGCAGGAGACCCACAGAGCTCTCAGTTGGAGGGAACACTTCACATAAGAAACCCTGTTATGGCATGGGACCCGGCTGCTACAGGTTACGGCCTTTGAGGGCTTCAAATTCTGGGATGTCATTGGCATATCTAATTTGGGGGACCACCATGAAATCCCTTCTTGAGTTGCAGGCAGAATATGACCTAAATCGTTCACAATTCTGGGATGTCATTGGCATATCTAATTTGGGGGACCACCATGAAATCCCTTCTTGAGTTGCAGGCAGAATATGACCTAAATCGTTCACAATTTTTTAGGTACCTGCAACTACGGCATGCTCTCACTCAAAATATCAAAGGGCTCACAGACATACCTGAATACACTCCCTTAGAGGCCCAAATACTTTTGGAGGAACTAACCAATCACAAAACCTCACAGGTTTACTGAACACTAGTGGTCAATACACCAGACTTTTCTGACCAGTTTAGGGAGGCCAGGGTGAGGAACTTGGGGCACCTAACAGATGATGATTGGAGGGAGGCCTACGCCTCCCCCTCGAGACAGTGATAGCCTCACAGTTCCACCTCATACAGTGGAAGTATCTACACAGGGTTTATTACACCAGAGCGAGATTATGGAAAATAGGCACATTGGCCACACCGACTTGCTTGCGATGCCTGTCAGAAAAAGGAGAGTTGCTCGACAGGCCCCATTCTGATAAGGGGTGCTGGTGTGCTTGGAACGAGTGTTGGGCTGGGTATTGCCTTGTAACCCTAAATTGATTCTCCTTCACACCACGGAAGAAGTAGTTACAGACAGATATTGCACTGCCCTGCTGTGGCTGAGTCTGGTGATCGCAAAGAGGGACATTGCCAGAGCCTAGAACGATAGCGATCCTCCAATCTTAGAATGGTGGAACTAGGGACTGGACT
The DNA here is from genome assembly GCA_963921515.1 of Calotriton arnoldi. Classification (NCBI taxonomy): domain Eukaryota; kingdom Metazoa; phylum Chordata; class Amphibia; order Caudata; family Salamandridae; genus Calotriton; species Calotriton arnoldi. The sequence continues at coordinate 2,136,921 of CAWUFW010002116.1, forward strand.
GTTGTATGAGCCTAGAGGTTCCTATTTACAAAAGCAGGTGTTGCCCTCTTAAACACTGCAAGATATGGGTGGCTTGGAGCCAATACCGGGGCATCATCCTGCAAAGACCCGAGAATCCCGGCCTTTCCCTGGAGGATGAACTTTGGTCCTCCAAAGGCAGGGCTGAAATGGGGTAATCAGAGATGGGGAGGTGTGCATTGAGGGAAAGGTGTCGGCCACCGATAGGACTTGGGGAGAGGTGGTTTATCTATTTGTCTATATGCTTATTTCCACTAACTCGCAATGTCATAGTGTGGGCTCAACTAGTCGCTCTTCTGTCATTATGTACGATCATTTATGCCATGTCTGGTACATTAACTTTGCAAAACATAATAAAATGTTGTCAAAATATTTTTTAAAAGACAAGAAGCACTTCTCCAGCTAAGAACATCCAAACTGAACACCAAAGCACCCAGAATATGATTCAGTCTTGAACTGACAAACTTCAAGAAAGTGATTTGAAACCATACCACACCAAAATGAATGTCACGTTTGACCCCTCCCCCTCACCTCTCCATACAACCAGAGGATTTAAGCAGTTGCAAGCTAAGACTAACCACCAAAGAGGCATAGAAAGACACTACTACTTCTGAGTACCTTTTACACGAAGCCTGATTATGCCAGGTGGACTACTGCAATACAGTCTACGTTGGCACACACCAAAATAGAAATACAAAACACCCAAAGGATTCGTAACAAGGTGACCAAAGTACACCTGAATATGCAGAATATGGCCCACATTACTCCTGCCTTGACAGAATAAATCTAATTTCCTGTTTAACAAAGACAAGTTGAAACTCCTGTGCACCGCTTACAATGATTACAATGGAACAGGCTCTAATTACCTGCAAAACTGACTCTGCATTGGGCTAGAACCGTGGTTTGGTAATGCTCAGCTCTTCATCCAAGCCAAAGTTATAAGTAAACAAACCCAGAGGTAAAACCATAAGGATGCCAGCTACATTGGACCCACATCTAAGGGGCTTGACAAACCCCCACCACCTTCAAAAAGTCCTTAAAAATAGTCCTTTTGATGAAGTCCTTCGACTACTTTCTCTTTGAACCGCCAAAATAATCCTCACCATAAACTCACGTTACTTAACGCACCAACGTATTCATCAATAACAGGGATGCTACTGTGTCTGACATTCAAGCTCTGCGAAGTGTCTTGAGGGTGATATGGTAGGACCTTATGAAATGTACAAATAAAAAAAACAATCACTTACATTTACCACACACGAGCAATACTATACCAAAAACATCAAAATAATACCTGTACGATCAAGGATCACACTCAGAACTGCCATATACCCATCATAACAACTTCAGCCAGCCATCTTGGTGTCAGGATATCCCGAGGGAATAAAACAATTACCACCACCAGTACCACCACTGTTGGACTTGGCCCTTTTTGGCAGGTTCACCCCTAAACTTTTTGCCTTGTCTGGAACCTGGTGTTGGTGATTTTAGGCCTCTGGGCACTTTCGCACTGTGGTCCAGTGGAAAGTGCGTGCGCTCTCTGTGTTATATTGGTGAGCTTGGCCTGCCCTCCCATAGGAATGCATGGGGGATTCCCTGATCAGTGTGTGTCAGTGGTAATTCCTGTTATGAGAGGAACAGTATGGTCAAGTCTAGTATGTATGAATTTGTGAGAATAAATGCTGCGCAATGGTGTGCGCAGATTTATTATGACTGGTGTAGAAATGCCACTTTTAGAAGTTGGCATTTATGTGTGCTCTGTGTCTGCCTGCCTGATGTGAATTGCATGTCTGGCTTGTGAGTGACAGGGGCTGGGAGGTGTGTGTGGCTCCAGGAGGGGCAGGGTGAGTCAGCACAGTGCTGAATAGAGAGATCTGCATGTAGATGAGGGGAGGAGTTGCACCTGGGTCTGAATAGGGCTGTGCCTTCCCTCCACAATGCTGGCCCCACCTCCTGTGGTGCGTCTGATGTCCCTGGCCTGTCCAGTGAAAGGAAGGAAGGAGTCATGTACACAAAGTGCTCCTGAACCAGTTGTATCTGGTTCCCCCAAACCCTGCACCTTTAGACAAAGGAATTGTTTGTATAAAAAGAGGGGCTGTGACCCCATAAAGTTGTTCTTGTTCTGGTGCTTGAATCTGCGGGGGCGTGCTGCTGCTGGGGCCCAGGAGGGCTTGCCTCGCTGGGCACAGCCTGGCCCCCTTGCTTCCTAAAGGACTTTGTGCTTGGGACCCCTTTACTTTGCTCTTGATCCTCCAGGACCTTGGAGGAGCTCGCTCTGCATTTCTTTTTGCCTACAGGACTTTTAGTGCTTCTTGCGCCCTGTGAGCGCTTTATTTTTTTATTTTGCCAGGAGAGAGGAGCTGGCGTTTGCAGCACTGCGCTGCAGGAGGAGAACGAGGGAATCCCCAGCGTAGGGATTCCCCCGCAGTGTGCCCTGTTTGGCGGGTGCCCACCCCGCAGTGTGCACGCCGAGCGGGAGCCCACCCCGCTTATACTTTTATTTTGATAGCGGGAGCCCACCCCGCTCTATATTTTAAATTAGGAGGGAGCCCACCCCTCATTGTGCGCTTTTGTATTTTATTAATTGAACGGGTGCCCACCCTGCATCGCCGCAGCCGAGAAGGAAAACGCTGCCGGGCCGCTGCCCAATGCGACCCGGAAGCTAGGCGCCCGATGCCTGACGGTGGGCAGGGCCAGAGATGATGCCGGAGCTTCGCAGGCTCCACTTCCGCTTCCCCCCTGCCTTGGGGAAGCCATCCGGAGTGCGGCCGGGCGGGGCTCCCATGCGCGAGGGAAGCCCCGCGTTTTGATGCGCCGCCGAGAAGGAGAAGTCGTCTGGAGCCTAGCGGGCTCCCCGGCCAAGTCCCGGGCCCCAGGAGGGGGTCCGGGTGAAGCGAAGAGGAGAGCCGAGTGCCGCACGGAGAAGACAACGTCCTGCCCCCAGAGCCGGTGAGTGAGGGCTCGAGGGGGGGGGGGTTTGTGCCGTTGAGGCACAGCACCCATGCTGGTAGATTCTGAGCGGCCCCGTCTGGCAGCGGGCCGCTCCAACAAGGCACACCTATTGTTTGGGGGCCCAGAGTGACTGTGTCTCCCCCAATCTGGCCAGTTACAGCTGCCCCGCCTGACAGAGGGCAGCTGCACCGTTGGGGGCATTTCGAGGCACATTGTCGGTGCCTGGGCGGTCCCGCAGAGAGCGGGCCGCTCCAACATGGGGGCAAGCTTATTTAAAAGCCCCGTGGGGGCCCAGAGGGCACCGTGGTGCCGGGCCCCTTTGGCGAAGATCCCAGCTGTCCTGCGAGAGCGCAGGCAGCTGCAACGATGGGGCCATAGTTGTTTGGAGAGCCCCAGCGAGGCCCATAGGGCACAGTTGTGCCAGGGCCCATTATGGATTCACAGCTGCGCCGCACCAGCACGGGCAACTGCAAAATTTTGGCGCAGTTTTGTTGATAGAGTCCCTGAGGGGGACAGACGGGTACAGTGGTGCCCAGGCCTCTAATTGCTTCACAGCTGCCCAGCAAGTAGTGGGCAGCTGCTACGTTTAGGCCATTCTTTCTTTGGGGACATGTCTGTTGAGTAAGGAGTGAGATGCATTCCTCTGCCCCATACTTTCACAGCTGCGCAGCACTTAGTGCCAGCTGCAACGTTTAGGTTTGCGCAATTGCGCAGCACTTATTTCTGCTGCATTGGCAGCGCGCCCTGACTCTTGGACATAGGGCATTTGAGCCCCTTTTGAGATGGCCAGTTGGCCAGGGGGACAGTTAGGTTTATAGGGCGCCAGGCCCTAATGTGATTTATGTGCTGATGTGATTTTGGGTGCTAGGAAATGTAATGCATGTAGTATGATTTACGCACCCTGTATTATACCTCTAATGTGATTCATGATTATGAGGTGGTGCCTACTGTGGTTAGGTTTGAGATATTCTCTACTGGGTTTTATGCCCCTAATGTGAGTTATGCTTAGGAGGTTATTGTCTAATGCGCTTAGACTTGTGAGATGATTATATAATGTGTTTATGCTGATGAGGTTATGACATAATGTGGTTTATGTTCCTCAGGATTAATTGCATACTGTGGTTTATGCTAGGAAGTTATTACCTCATGCGTTTAGGTCAGGAGGTTGGCGCAGAATAGATTTCACGCCTAATGTGATGATGACTGCATAATATGATTTATGATTGCAGGGTGATGCTGAGTACGAGGTTTTGCCAGTAAGTACTGGTTGTATTCCACATCTACAATTTGTCCTGCAGTTATGATATGTCTTCCTTTTACTAAGTTCACTTTGTGATGGTTCTGACAGTGGTCCAGTGGGCCCTGCCAGTTGTAAATAATCCCTTGTAGATATGACCTAGTGCCAGGTGGCACGATGTATATTATGTGATTACTATTCTAATGTGTTTTATGATAATACAAAGGCTATTTTTATATATAACCTTGTGTGGAGTTCCTTTTTGTGGTGTGCCTAGTATGTTGTTGCTGTGTGTGTGTTGCGCAAATGCTTTACACATTGCCACCGGGATAAGCCTGACTGCTCGTGCCAAGCTACCAAGGGGGTGAGCAGGGGTTATCTTTGGCGTGTAACTCCCTCGCCCTGACTAGAGTGGTGGTCTCTGCCTGGCTTTGGCGCAAGCCTTAGCCAACCAGAAATCCCATTTCTAACAACCACCAATATCACTATCAGTACAACCCCACCATTGTCACTACGACTAGTACCACCAATACACCACAAATACCACCACAAGTACCTCCATCACTAATACTACCAATACCACACCATAGATACCACCATTAATGACCAATACTACCATTGCCACTAATACTGCATCAATACCAATGTCAATAGCAGCCCCACAAATTATACTAATATCATAACCACCACCAAAACCACTAGCAATACCATTTCCACCAATACCACTAGCAGACTACCAACACCACTTCCACCAGTACCACTACAAACTATTGGCAAAACCAAAAGGTTTTCCTGGAAAGCAAATTTACACGTGCCTGTGAATGCATTAGCTTGTTAAATTTAAGTCCATTGACTTTGACAATGCTTGTTAAATTAGGCTGCTTCTTTTGTAGAAACCACTACAGGAGGGCTCTGTGTTAGTTTGGCAAAGACTGGAGGCAGGACACAGTGGCATGTGTACAGGATATATTCAGTTCTGATTGGCTGATGGTGGCAGTTTAATTGTGTAATGTTTTGAGGCTTAATGCAGTCAGTGTAAGAGTTGAAAAGTAAGAGGCCTGTTCTTTAAATACGTTTATAAGAAGACAAGGGTACCCCAATATGTGAACCTGGGGAGGTAAGATATATTTAGAGAACAATGGTTCAGGTGTGGCCTTAATGGTCCAAAGCAAGAAGTACCCCAGAGGGGGCACCGTGTTTTTATGAAATTAATTCAGGTAGGAGCAGAAAGAAAGGATCTACAGAGGGTCATGTAGGTCATGGAAATGACAAGCATTTATTTACAAATCTGTATACAATTCAGGTGCTCACATATAAAGTGAAAAAAAGCGTGACGTGATGGGTGATAGTGAAGTTTTAAAAAGGCATCGCATTGACAACAGTATTAGGAACTCCACAAATGATTTATGCATAGTGAAAGGAGTTCATGTTGTTGGGTGGTCGACGGCGTTTCGAACCCAATTATTGGGGTTCATCTTCAGGACAAGGTGAGCAAGCTGAATCAATTGAGGTGCGCTGAGGTATTCAGAAGAAGTATAAAAGCCGGCAGCCGGCGAAAATGAAGATTACAATCGGCGGGCCTGAATGGTGACGGAAGTGCGTCTCAGAAGTTACTAAGGTTAACGATGCAACTCGTTGGTAATGACTAATCAGCCCGATATGGAGGCAGCTTGGAGGTGCATGATGTCACAGGTGTCGATTTATTATTTTTGTCGAGCAACAGGGCATTAATTGGGAGCCTGGAACCGTGCAGACGGGAGCGTCCTGCTGCTGCCTGGGTTGGCGTTGAGTGCCACTTGGTGGGGCAGAAAGCCCACTAGGAACCAGGGATTACAAATGTATGTAAATGTAGGGGTGGGGGCTGCCCAGAATGGCCATGCCAATGACCCAACCCCTAAACAAAATTGCCAAAATCTTTCTGCCCCCTGGGGGGCAGATGGGGGCAATAGACCCCAATCTGCCCCACCCAGGAGGCAGAAAGCTCACTAGAAACCAGGTATTTTTTTTGTGTAAATTTAGGGGTGGTGGATGCACTCACCAGGGATTACATTTTTAGTATGATTTAATGTGATTTTTTAGCAAAATTTGAGGTTTGCAGGGGATTCTGGGTAGGAAAACGTAGGGGGATTCATGCAAGCCACACCTCACTGGACTCCCCCGGGTGTCTAGTTTTCAGAAATGGCTGGGTTTGGTAGGTTTACATAAACGCAGGTGACTCCCTTGCAAAACCAGATAGTTTTGTGATTGATAATTTGATGTCTCCACAATACGTTTTAGGCCATCTCCTGTTGCAGGCACTAGGCCTACTCACACAAGTGAGATACCATTTTAATTGGGAGACTTGAGGGAATGCTGGGTGGGTGGATGTTTTGGGCTCTCTGCAGATTCCAGAACTTTCCATCATAGAAATGTGAGGAAAATGTGGTTTTGTTTTTACAAACTTTGAGGTTTGCAGGGAATTCTGGGTAACAGAACCTGGTGACAGCCACACACGTCACCCCATCCTGCATTTCCCTGGGTGTTTAGTTTTCAAAAATATACAGGTTTGCTAGGTTTCCCTAGGTGCTGGCTGAGCTAGGGCCCAAAATCCAAAGCTAGGCACATTGCAAAAAAAGGGTCAGTATTCACCGGAAAAATGTGATGTGCCCACGTTGCGTTTTGGGCCGTTTCCTTTCGCGGCCACTAGGCCTACCCACACAAGTGAGGTACCATTTTTATTGGGAGACTTGGGGCAATGCTGGGCGAGTCGAAGTTTGTGGCTCCCCACAGATTCCAGAACTTTCCATCACAGAAATGTGAGGAAAATGTTTTTTTTTCAAAGTTTGAGGTTTGCAAGGGATTCTGGGTAACAGATCCTAGTGAGAGCCACACAAGTCACCCCTTCCTGGATTCCCCTGAGTGTCTAGTTTAAAAAAATGCACAGGTTTGCTAGGTTTCCCTTCGTGCCAGCTGAGCTAGGGCCCAAAATCCACTGCTAGGGACATTGCAATAAAAGGGTCAGTTTTCAGTGGAAAAATGTGGTGTCCATGTTGCGTTTTGAGCCGTTTCCTGTTGCCGGCACTAAGCCTTCCCACACAAGTGAGGTACCATTTGTATCAGGAGACTTGGGGGAATGCTGGGTGAGTGGAAGTTTGTGGCTCCCTGCAGATTCCAGAACTTTCCATTACAGAAATGTGAGGAAAATTTGTTTTTTTTTTTACAAAGTTTGAGGTTTGCAAGGGATTCTGGGTAACAGATCCTGGTGACCGCCACACAAGTCACCCCATCCTGGCTTCCCCTGGGTGTCTAGTATTAATGTACAGGTTTACTAGGTTTCCCTAGGTGCTGGCTGAGCTAGGGCCCAAACTCCACAGCTAGGCACATTGCAAAAAAAGGGTCTGTTTTAACTGGACAAATGTGATGTTTTCACATTGCATTTTGGGCCGTTTCCTGTCGTGGGCACTAGGCCTACCTTCACAAGTGCGGTACCATTTTTATCAGGAGACTTGGGGGAATGCTGGGTGGGTGGAAGTTTGTGGCTCCCCACAGATTCCAGAACTTTCCATCACAGACGTGAGGAAAATGTGTTCTTTTTGACAAAGTTTGAGGTTTGCAAGAGATTCTGGGTAACATAACCTGGTGACAGCCACACAAGTCACCTTATCCTCCTGGATTCCCCTGGGTGTCTAGTTATCAAAAATGTACAGGTTTGCTAGGTTTCCCTAGGTGACGGGTGAGTTAGGGCCCACAATCCACAGCCAGTCACACTGCAAAAAAGGGCCAGTTTTCAGTGAAAAAATTTGATGTGTCCACGTTGCGTTTTAGGCCATTTCCTGTTGGGGGCACTAGGCCTACCCACACAAGTGAGGTACCATTTTTATTGGGAGACTTAGGGGAACACAGAGTAGTAGAACAAGTGTTATTACATTTGTCTTTCTATGCATTTCTGCCTTCCAAATGTAAGACAATGTGTAAAAAAGAAGTCATTTTGAAAAATACCCTCTAATTCACATGCTAATATGGGTACCCACAAATTCAGAGATGCACAAATAACTACTGCTTCTAAACTCCATATCTCGTTCCCATTTCAGAAATACATAGGTCTCCTAGATACCTGTTTTTCACTCTATATATTTTACCAAATGAATTTCTGTATACCCAGAACACAATGAAAAAGCATTGCAAGTTGCAGCTCAGTTATTGGCTCTGGGTACCTCGGGTTCTTGAAGAATCTACAAGCCCTATATATCCCCGCAATCAGAAGGGTCCCGCGGACGTAACGGTATATTGCTTTCAAAATTCTACTGCAGAAGACGTTACAGGTGAAAATGTAGGCATAAATGGCTGTTTTTTTCAACTTAATTTCAATATTTTCGTATTTTTATTTCAACTGCTACTTTCTATAGGAAAACCTTGAAGGAGCTACACAAATGACCCCCTGCTGAATTCTAAACGTTGTCTACTTTTAAGAAATGTATTGCTTTCCGCGATTCATTATTGGTTTCACACCAATTTCTACCACTAACTGGAAGGAGGTGAAAGCACAAAAAATAGGAAAAATAGGCTATGTCCCAGTATAATGCCAAAACTGTGTAGAAAATTTTGATTTTCTGACAAAAGTCTGGCTGTTCCTGAAAGCTGGGAATATTGTGATTTTAGCACCACAAACCCTTCGTTGATACCATTTGCAGGGAACACAAACGCTTTCTTCTGCAGCACTTGTTTCCCATTTTTTACCCCCCCAAAAAAAAAATTTGCTGTATTTTGGCTAATTTCTCAGTCCCCTCCAGGGGAATCCACTAACCCTGGATACCTTTACAATCCTTAGGATTTTGGGAAAAAAAGAAGCAAATTTGGCGTGGATACCTTATGTGGACAAAAAGTTATGGGGCCCTAAGCGTGAACAACCCCAAATAGCCAAAAAACGGCCAGGCACAAGGGAAAAGGCCTGGCAGCGAAGGGGTTAGGAGGACCTCATCCTATTTGGGTTGTGTTGATAAGGGAGCTCACACAGTCTAACAAGGAAAACAGAACAGATGTACTTAACATTCGGTGTTACGAGACAAAGGCCGCCTACACAAGCAGAGTAGACAAACACCGCCATCTATCGGCTAAAACACACAAGCGCGCTCATTAAGGCTCACTTGGAAGGAAGGACTCCCGATCAAACTAGCATACATACGTTTCTTTTTTGCCCTACTAATGTGAAACAGTGGCGGCTCCTCCATAGGGGCGTGGGGCGTCGCCCCACTGCTTTCTCGCAGTGCGAGAAGCAGAAACATAAAATGGTAAAACTACCAGTTTATGTTTCTGCTTCTCGCACTGCGAGAAAGCAGAAGTGCCTGGAGGGCCTGGTTGTGGGCGGGTGGGTGGGCGGTCCTGCTCGAGGGCAGGGGGGAAGTGGCTTGCCCACTGTTGTGGGCCCTGACTGCTTTGGTCGGCCTGGGGCCGACCAAAGCAGTCATGCGCACTCTCCCTTTTCTCTATGTAGGCTGCATGCAGCCTACATAGAGAAAAGGGCCTCCGATTAGGCTCCCGGCTGGGGCGCTGTGCGCCTGCACCGCACCAATCACAACACTGCCATTGCAGCATTGTGATTGGCGGAGGGGAGGGAGGCTGCCTGTGGGTGGCTTTCCTGATGAGAGCTGCAGCGCGGGACGGCGGGAGTCGGGACCCGGACAGGAGCTGAGGCAGCGCGGGGCGGTGAGTTTTATTATATATTTTAATTAAACCCCTCCCGCCTCCCCTCCTCATCCCCCCCGCGACTACCCCATTTCCACCCCCCCCGTCCATCATGCCGGCCGCGACTGCTTAGATCAGTTCACTGCTACCAATGCTAACTTGTACGGAGTTCCTGCATATATATCCTAACTCTTTCTTTGCTAAAGGTAGCAAGCCACAAAACCAGATTGAAAAGATACTGACCACAATTCTTGACTCAAAACTCGACACAATCACAAGCTAGACGGAGCGTTAACGTCTGTTCTGTGCTGCCCCCCTCACTCTTGAATGTGTTTACTTCTACAACTATTACATGTTGAAAGAAACAACCTACAAATGGACCAGGGAGCCTTGAAATGAGCTGGATTTAAATTGTAATGGAGGGGTTTATGTTTTCTTCAGAGGTTGATTCCACAGGGCAAAATATTTTTTTCAGATTTGAAGCAAAACACATTTACACCTTTTCACTTGAATCGGGAGATATTTGAATTTGTTATTAAGCGAAATGTCAGGTGTAACTGAATTCCATGTAAAACGCATTTCACATTCTTGTTTTATTTTATATAATTAAGAGTTGAAACGGGAAACTCCCCGGCACCCTACTAGTAGTGCAGCGGCCATTTCATGCGCACTATGACATCTTACAGCATTCCATGTATTCCCTACAGCATGGCACTAATGTCGTATTCAGCGTCTACATAATCGCTTTCTACGGTAATGTTCCGTTCCAGATTTTCCAAGTGTGTCATGTTAAAGCACCTAATTTCAGATTTTGTTTGCTCCTTTCTTGTATGCCAGGTCACTTTTTACACCACAGAACCATCGCAGATCTTTATTGTCTGTACAGTCACCATATCACTGCATTATTTCAACTGTGTGTGCACTGTCGCCTTCTGGAAATGGCAGTGTACAATGTTAGAACTTTATTGTGAGCACTGCCTCTTGCGATCGTTCTGCAGCGATGTAGCATTCATGTCCTAAATTCACCTCCTACAGCAGCGCTATAGTCTTTCACGCCTCTAAGCACTGCATCTGCAATAATGCATTATGCCCACAACTCAATGCGTGGACTGTCACTCCGGTGTGTGCACTGTCCTCTTCTACGTACGTGCAGCATTATCTGCACCGTAAACTCCAGCAGCAGAGTACCATTCCAGCCATTGAAGAACGTACAACATTGTATGCAGCATACCACATGGTTCAGCGCTTTTCCTCTCATCCCACAACAATGCTGCGTGTGACATTACTTCCTACAGCTCTGCACAGTCCCATCCATCCAGCATGCGTGGTGGCCACTTCTGAGGTGCACAATGTTCACTCTTTAGTGTGTGCACCTCATCTAATACTATTATTTATCTCCAGAATGTGGAGTTTCATCTTCGATTAAAAGTGTCCTCCTCGACCTTTATGTGCACACAGACACCGCTACTGCACTTCACCTCGACATGCCAGCCATACAGTGTGCACAGTTGTGTACACAGTCCTCTCCTACAGCACTGCACAATTTCAGACATTCAATAACGTCCTGTCAACTTTAGAAGCAATGTCACTTTATAGACTTTCACTGTGTGACCGACTGCTTCATACAACACTGCACCATTCAGACTTTCAAAGACTTCACTGTTCCTATGAGGAGCAGGCCTCGGAAGACAGGATGCCTGGTCTGACGGCGTCATTGTGCAGGTCAGGCGCAGCACTTTGTTCAGCCACTCATTGGTTTGAACATTGGCGAGGTGAAAGTGGACATTTGCAAATTAGTTGAGAGGGGTTTCTGTGACCTCAAATTTGCTTGAAAATGCACCATTTGTCCACTCTTTTTTCAAAATTTTCTCAGGGGGGAGAACCCCCCCGAAAACCCCGTAGTTTGTTCAGGCTCGCTCGCTACGCTCGCTCGCCACAGTGCAGTACGACAATTATTTTACGCTCACCACTTTCAAATGTCACCAGCCGCCACTGATGTGAAGTAAGAGCTCTTCATTGGTGGTCTACACAACCGACACCTCATAGTTAGAAGAACCAGAGACTGCAGAACACGAGGTCCACAGATCAAGCAAAAATCAGGAAACATTCAATCCTAGCTAACAGTAGTTTTTGCAAGATCACATTTTGACAGATGCTACTGTTGTCTATGGAAATGCCAATAAAGATGTTTTTAAAAAAACAGTTGAACAAGTCTCATTTTGCAAAGCATTGGCTCAATTTTATCATCTGAACCACCCATTGTTAAACCACATTAACCCTAAATGTACATTTTAGAGTGTATCTGGTCTGTGATGTTACACTTACAAAAAAATAGGATGTGTGAATAGAACCCCCCAGGTTGGATGCATTTCCTCTGATCTTATATGAGATGCATCAAGACGTGACATTCTAACTCGTATCTCATGAATGTTACACCTCATTTATATTTTAATATAATTTTGGGGAAAACAGATGAAGGCAATTGCAGCATTAAGTTAATCAGAAACAACCAAGTGAGCATTTACCTGCCGAAGGAGGACCGACCAAAACTGCACAGGCTTCTGCCAGGAGCACCAGGCCGATGGCACTGGAGAACCTCTTAGTTCCAACAATAGCCATCAGGACCTCGAACTGCAGGGCCCCCACCATCCCATAGGAGATGCCGAAGAAGATGCAGAAGGCCACCAGGCCGCCGTAAGAGGTAGCCATGGAGCTGATGAGGTCTGTGCAGCCGTTGAAAAGCATTGCGAAGCTGAAGAGGTAGACGCAACGGGGCCGCACCCACTCCAGGCCGGCGAGCATACCGCAAGCCGGCCGGGCAAAGATGTCAACAAAGCCAAGAATGGAGAGCAGGAAGGCCGCCTTGGTGTCCTGAGTGCCCATGTCCTTGGCATAGCTCACGACAAACACCGGAGGCACAAAGAGGCCGAGGACCATGATGGAGGCCGCGATGGTGTAGATGACAAAGCCCCTGTCCTTGAAGACGCTGAAGTCGAGAAGTTTCCTGGAAGGCTTCTTTTCCACGACCTTGTCATCCTTTTTATCTTCCAGGGTCTTCGGGGGCACCAGCGGCCTCATCAGCGCTCCGCAGGCACAGCAGTTGAGCAGCAGCCCCCCGAGGATGAGAAAGCCCCCCCGCCAGCCGTAGTGGTACTCGAGCAGCTGTCCCAGTGGTGACAAGGTGCAGAGGAACACGGGGCTGCCGGCCGCTGCAAGCCCGTTAGCCAAGGGGCGACGCTTGTCGAAGTATCGGTTCAACATGATCAGAGAGGGCTGGAAGTTGAGGGCCAGGCCCAAACCTGGAAAGAAATGTAAACAAGTGTAGATCAGAGGTAACCCGCCCTTCATTTATGCGAACTTCTAGCCTATAGAAGGCGTTCTGGGGCCCCTCGGTCATGTCTGCATTTCCAAACCCACAAACGAATAATACTAATGCATTCTAGTAGGACAGCCCTCTGCAAAAACACTCCCCTATTCTGGTGCCTGAAAACATTCCGCTCTCTGCTCCTGTCTGGGTGGCAGTCCGCTGCCTAGCCTCTACAGTGCACACTGCCAATAGCGACGTTGCTTAGAAGACCTTTCTCGCGCCACTCAACCTGTACACTCTTTGACCACAGCTGTGACTTTACAGCTCACAATATAGCCAGCCCAAGGGGTTGCGTTTACACTGCGGAGATCCCTTTAAAGCCTGCAGATAACATTCTTATCTAGACTGAGGCAAATCAGACCGTCATCCTCCTGAGGTACATAACATGAATTCAGGAATGTTATGCATTATCAGCATATTTCATTTTATAGTTAAGGAATTGTGCATACTTTATAAATAACTGTTTAAAACATGCTGATTAATGTTTGAAGGTAAGATTCAATGACTGCATACTTTAATATTTTAGCTAATATAATGATTTCTAATGAATCAGTAAATGAGTGTTTGATTTTTAATCAGTGTCTGGCAGAAGCTATACAAATGGTCAATGCAATAAGTATTGGTGATATGGCTGAAAATAGTCCTTCCAAAAGCTTTCCATGGAAGACTTTTTGGTGGTACAGGGCAGATAGAATAAAGAGCTGAGGAACAACAATTTACATTTGAAGTGTCAGTGAATGGCTATGTTAGTTGCAGAATTCAATCTATTTTAGAGAACAGCATTTTAAGCATTTTGGAATAATTTGTTATGAGGCCTCTTGGGCGCCTGCCCAGTTAGTTGTTACTGAGCACTATCCTGTGTGTCCTTTACCATTGGTCTCTCATTTACACCAAACTACTGCACTCCAGTGGGATGACCAAATTACTTTAGGGGTCTGAAGTATCAATATATTTTCAGTTGCCTGTACAACGTGCATTGTGAGCCGGAAATGGTAACGACTTGCAGTGTACACTTTGGGACCCATAAGGCATCTCATAGGAAAGGGCTTGTGAAAGGGGCGTTATCCTCTCCTTTGAGATTCACTATGCATGTATCAGTCTTTGCAACCAGAATAGTGGTCACTAATTTTTCCAACTGCAGTCACTAACCAATGCTCCAGTACCAACTCTCTGAAGGGAAAGGTATTCATTCACAAAGATTTATCAACACAGGAAACATTGCCGAGCGGGCGCTTTAAACATTGCTCCTCCTCGGTCTCTAAGTAGGGCGGACCCGCGGGCCGCCCATCGGGGTCTAATGGGCCGCCTAAGTTCTGACATATAAACTCACTAGAATTAAGAAAATGACATCATTGAACGTCACAATGCCGCCAGCCCACCCCAGGCCTCCCTTCAGTGAATGTGAGGGAAGATAGCAATGGGCGACCGAGTGCTTTGTGTGTGCTGGTGAAGCTTTTCTCTAGGCTTTTTAAATCTTTCTAGAATCTTTATTTTTCCTTCTAAGGACACAGTAGAGAAGATCCAAGGGTTCTTGCTACATTGGAACAGTGACATTTACTGCAGGACACAGGGATGGAGCCTGATGAGGGGGCTCCAGTACAAATACAGTGGTTGGGCAAGATGCAGGGCCTACTATGACTGTAAGGCTTGCGCATGAAGGAGGTTCCCCAGTGCACCCAGTGCGACAAACGGGCAGGATGCAGGAAGTCCACTGTCGAAGCAAGGGTTGGGCCCGATGCATGCGGTCTAGGAACACACCTGCGGTTCAGCTCTGTGTGAGGGTGTGTAGGGGGGGGGTTTGTGCACTGAGTGAGTAAGATTCCTAGGGACGAATACCAGAGGGAGCTGGGCATGAAGCTCGGACTCCATTACCTTAATAAGGGGTTAAAAACAGTGCAGTGGGTCCAATACCACAGATGTACAACGTCCTTCACTAGCGTTGGGGGGAGGGAAGGGGTGGAGGTGGAAACAATGCAAGCAGAGCAGTACCGTAGTAAGGGAGTGAACATGATGCGTGGGTTCGAGCCCCGTGGCTTGGGTTCAAATTATGCACAAAGTCTCATACCACAGGAAAGTGTTAGGAAAAAATGGGCCCAGTACCTGAGTAAGAGGTTGAACAGGATCACAGTGCTTAATTTGTAAAAGAAAGAGTGCCAAAGCCCGAAGCTCTGCTCAGAAGCCTGCAGCAATTAAGCCTTGGCACGCCAAATACTAAGGCTGGTATTTTTACGTCCACCTCATGCTTTTTAATTAGTTACCAGACACTCCTTGCCCTTTGATCTCACTCTTGCAATTTAAAGCTTTCTTCCTTTTTGACGTTTTCTTCGTCTTTCTCATCCTCAGTCTTTCTAATTTGAGGATTTTCCATCTCTTGCTCTCTGTAAATATCTGACGTGGGAAAATAAGTGCTGGTCTCCAAAAATAAGTGCATTGGCCCCCACCAGCAACCACCAGTTCAAATTAAGCACTGACCAGAGTAGGGGGCTAGTACGATGCAAGAGGGCAAGTACTACAGCAAGGATTTGGGCATGGTGCTCTTGGGGTCCCTTTGACCTCTACATGTCTACGATTCTAACATGCCTTGGACAGGGAGCTGTCTGCAGACAGGCACTGGTATTGGCTGTCATACTTACCGGTAATCACACCCACAGTGAGGTAGATCTGAATGATGCTGGTACAGAAGGACGCCAGGATCATCCCTGACGAAGCAAAGAGGCCCCCAACCATCATGACCGGTCGGCATCCAAATCGATTCACACACACACTGCACAAGGGTCCTAAAGTTGAGGAACAGAAGAGCAGCTTCAGATGAGGATGTGACCTATGGGGATCACTTCCACACTAGCATTTCTGTTAAACAGACTCAAAAGCATGCAGTAGTATAATTGTGAAATTACATTTTTCTTACAATATCATGGAAATCGCATTTACAAGGTGTTAAATTCAGTCAAATTCTATGCGCCTGCCATGTAGCTCATTGTAGGTCTGTAAACACAGTTTTAGCCTCATATTGCATATCATTGTCGCTGCTTATTTCTCAGTAATGACTAAAGAGTACCGGCCAAGGAAATTATCCGTAGTATATGGGCCACCTCATCTGTCCTGGGTATGTGTTCCAGGTGTGGACAATTAAAAAAAATGTTAGGTAAACCCTCACACTCCAACCTAGGTGTCATGCTTCATCATAGGTCTCCCTCGTTCGGCAAGAAGGATTATAATGACAAATGGACTCCCTATCATATAGGGAGTACTTTTAGTGAGGGTGCTGATGGTATGGGAATCCTGAAAGATGGGCTCTGGGAGTTTTTAAAGTCACTACTTTAATTGTAGAGAACCCCAGAGATAGTTAATATCAGTCGCAATACTTTGGAATGTAATTCCTCCTGCATCAATAGGTCAACCTGTTTCAGGAATTATTGGCCCTGAACGGGGTCCGTGGCTTTCATCAGGACCAAGTTCCCTTGGTAATTTGGCAACAATTTCCATTCATACTGCAGGCACCCATTCATACTTCAAAGATTCCATGCCAAAATATACTTGAATACTTGGACATTTTTAGAAGGTGGGGTACTACAAAGTAAAATAGAAACATGAACACATACACAAAACAAGAACTTAAATTAAAAACACATTAATCAGCATAAAGAGTAGAATCACTCAATGCATGTGTTAGTGTATCACTGCAAAGGCACACCTGGGGCACGTTTTCCCCAGCATTGAACTAAGTCAAGAAGATCATCTCCATTCACTGGAGAATGTTGATTAGTACAGACAACGGATTAGAACAACCCTTGTTCTTATTTAAGCACAATTGCAACATTAGACACATGTTGGTACATTCAAAACAGAAGAAAGATCCCCCGGACAGCACAAGTATACTTTGGGAACTATCACTAGTGGTCGATCACCACCCGTGCAGGAGATGTTCAGCATGTCCTCTTACCAGCACAAATAAAGAAGTAAATAGCTGCACTGGGAAACTGTGACTGCTAAGGACATTCACCAGTTGTAATAAGAAGAATGTAATTTACATGACCATGTGCCCCTGCAACCTAAACTACTTAAGGATGGCAACCTGAAAAATCTGTATTCACATAAATGAGTATAGAAGCACCATCACATGCAAAAGAAGCTGTATAAAAATGCTGAGTCATTTCCTGCAGATACAACATACAGAGAATGATCTCAAATGGATGATTTTGGAGAAGGCAGGTCACACCCAACAGAATACCCAACACAGATTGCTAAATAAACAACAGAGATGGGTATACCACCTTAACACACGGATTACAGGTCTTAATGATGACATCCCATGGCTACAGGTGGTATGAACGTGTTATTGCCACCTACCACACTTATATGTCCTTCCCAAAATAGTGCATACATGTATTACACCCGTCTCGTTACCTTCTGCTCACTCTTCGCCAGGGCGCAACAACACTTTTTAGTAATGAACAAACGTGACACAAAGTCATGACCTTACTAATAGCGTTTAGAAAGTATATGTACACTGTAGGGGGTCTCCCACAATATAGTGTGCACATCTGTTGTACCCTTCTCGGTACCCTCCATTGAATTGCCAACAGGGTTAGCTCCCTCTTACCAGAATCAAGTAGACAAAACACTAAGGGCCACATGCATCAACATAAGGAATTGCGATTCCTAAATAGCGATTTTTAAGGAATCGCTATTTAGGAATCGCAATTCCTTATGCATGTAGGAATCGCAAAATAAATTGCGATTCTTAAACATTACCTAATAGCGATTCGCAAATTGCGAATCACTATTAGGTAATGTCACTCCATTTATTCCTATGGGCCTATAGGCCCATAGGAATGAATGGGAATTGCATTCTCAAATTGCGATTACCAAATTGGTAATCGCAAATTGCGAATGCAATTCCAAGGGTGCCAGGGGGCCTAAGGCCCCCTGATGCACCCCCCCAAAAAGGTAAGTGTGCACATGTGGCGCACACACATGTCCTAAGGGCATGTGTGTGTGCCCCATTTCACTTTGAAAAATGCACTTTTGTGCATTTTTCAAAGAATTTGCAAATTACCATCAACTTGAAGTTGATGGTAATTAGCGTTTCCTAAATGCACAGTTTGCATTTAGGAAAGGCTTGATGCATCGCCTTTAGGGAATCGCAATTTGCGATTCCCTAAATGCATTCGCAATTTAGGTAATCGCAATAAATTGTGATTACCAAATTTGCGAATTCAAAGCCTTTGATGTATCGGAAAAGGCCTTTTTCTGGTCGCAAACGAGCCGATTTTGCGAATCGGCCCATTTGCGACCGGAAAAAAGCTTGATGCATGTGGCCCTAAGTTACTGAATAACTGAGTAATGCTTTTCTTTGACAATTTTTACAGTACATGGCCCATTCAGCACAGTAGCTATGGTTACTCTTTAGCCAATGCACTTTGCTGTAAGTTTGCCCAATAGGTAAATTGGTATAATGTAATTCACCATCATAAGCAGTACATCATGTTTTGAACATGTTTAGAACTCCCCTTCCCAGCAGCCCTGACCGTACTCTGACGTCATCGTGCATGCAGCGTGCGACGTCACATGTGTAAGCAGCAGCCCGCTCGAATGCGGCTAAGACTCACAGCCCTCTCAAATAGACCATGCACTCCTGAATGGGTAATATTCAGAGGACATGCATGCTACATAGGATACAAGCAGAGATCACCCTTTGACAACGTTGGGACTGTCCTTGCGCCTGGGGGACATTCTAACCTAAGTGAGATTGGACACCACAAGAACTAACTTGCTGTGCCACTTCTGTGTGCTGTAACCCCTCGTATGCCTTTGCAGTAACACACTAACACATACATGGATTGATCTCTACTCTTTATACTAATGTATGTGTCTTTAATTTAAGTTCTTGTTTTTTGTATCTGTTCATGTTTCTATCTTACTTTGTAGGACCTCGATGTCTGAAAATTCTCAAGACAATTATATTTTGGCAAGGAATCTTTGAAGAGTGAATGGGTGCCTGCAGTATGAGTGGGAATTGCTGTCAAATTACCGAGGGCCCTGCTCCTGATGAAAGACAGGGACCCAGTTTGGGGCCAATAATTGGCAGAAACATGTTGACCTATTGATGCAAGAGGAATTACGCTTATACATTGCAATTCTGACATTAACCATCTCCAGGGTTCCCTACAAATAAAGTAGTGCCTTGAAAAATTCCTGGAGGTTTTTAGTCCAACCTTTGGGATCCCCATACCATCACCACTCTAACTAAAAGTACTCTCTATACCATAGAGAGCCAATTCGTCATTCTTGACGAATGAGGGAGCCCCATGATGAAGCATGACACCTAGGTTAGTGTGTGAGGGCTTCCCTAACATTTGTTTTTTAATTATCCACACCTTTAACACAGATTAGGTGGCCCATATACCTCTGATAATTTCCTTGGGCGAAACTCTTTACTCAGTCTGGATTACTTTTGTTCGAATAGAAGGTGATTAAGAGGGTGCAATCCACGGAGACCCATTCCTTCTCATTCCTCTACTCCCCCTGACCAGTGGTGTTTGTTGGTGCTCATTTCTCACCATTTAACCTGGCAGAGTCTGACTGGAATCTAGCTTTTCTGTCATTGTCACTGCTTCCTTTCATATGTCTGCTCCAGACTTTTTCATTCTGACATATTGTTTGCATTACTCACGCTATCCTTTGCACTTCCTACTCGTGTTATAAAGAAACATGTCTCTCTTTTGCCCATCATCTTTTTGACGGCTGACAAACGTACCCCTAGTCCCTGAGTCATTTTCCACTGAACACCCTAAAATATGCAGCTGGAGGGTCCTGGGCTTCAACTCATCTGGACACTAATAGATTGTGGACATACACTTACCTGGAAATTGATGGGTCTTGGATTTAGGCTAATCCAAAAACTATGAATCCTTGACTTAAACTTGCTCGGAAACTGATGAATCCTTAAATTCATCCAGAAAATGAGGAGTCTTGGACTTGCACCATGATAAACCCATCAAGCTTTTATTTACACTCACTCACAAACTGGACTTATCATCAGTTTAATAGTGATGGAACACGGACTTTCACTCCTCCGCTAAACCCATAGATTATAGATGTTAATTCACAGAAAAACTAATGGGCTCTGGAGGTGCAGTCACCCAGAAACTAATGGATCCTGGACTTACACTCACCCCTAAATGTATGGGTGCTGGACCCACTCTCGCTCAAAAACTGATGGGTCCTCGACTTAAACACACGCTCATGTACTTATGGGTCCTAGATTTTTTTTAACTCATTCCTAAACTGGAAACCGTGGACCCACTCTTACTCTTAACCCTGATAGGTTCAGAACTTGGACTCCCTAGGAAAAAACGAGGAGCCCTAGACCTATACTGACTCAGAAACTGATTAGTGTTGGCCTTGCACCACCAGAAACCGGTTATCTCTGGATTTCCCAAACTGATGGGCCCTCGACTAACAGTCACCTAGAAATCTATGGGCCCAGAACTTACCTTCACTCTTATAAAGATGCATCATGGACCTCCACTTCTTTTTAACTTGGTGGATCTGGATGTCACTCCACCCATAAGACGGATGGGCCCCGGAGGTATACTCATCGAGAAACTAATGGATCACGGACTTGCACTTACCTAGAAACTATTGCGTCCTGCACTTATGCTCTGCTGTATACTGATATGTCTGTAAATTATACCCACTCTTAAACAATTTAGACTCATTCTTACACTGGGGATCCTAGATTTGCACTTAACCAGAAACAGATAAATCTTTGACTCTCAGTCGCTCAGAAACTGATTGATGGGGGGCTTACACTCACACAGATACTGGTGAATCCTGGGCCTTCACCCGCCTGGACACAGATGTCCTGGACTTAACTTGTGCACTTATGCTTGCACAGAAACTAAAGGGTCTAGAGCTTGTTCTTACCATGAAACAGATTGGTCATAGATTCCTACTTGCACCTCGATCCCTCTCTGATATTGAATATTAACCTCCTCCCAGACCCCATATTCCCTCCTGGAACTGTGCCATTGCTGCTTCTTGCATTCAGTGTTTCGACTGCTTTGCAGGCCCTGTGAATTCTTTCTCTCCATCACAAATCCTGTCTGGTTCTTCACAGATCCCTTATGCCCGCTCACTCACCGATCCTGTGCCTGCTGCAATACACATCTTGTCTCTCTATCGCCTCTTGCAACCAGTGCTGTAGAGTGGAATAAAAAAGTGCAGGTACTTACCAAAGTTTGTGGTTAGAGATAGGGGTTAAAGGGTAGTGCAAGGAGCTATGGGGTAGGGCAGTGACTATTAAAAGAACAGTCTACAAGACAGAACACTTAATTAAATTGACCGATTTTCTAGGTGTGCATTCTCTGGACGACGCCTCAGGTGGAGCTGCAGTGACCCATATGCAAGCAAGAAAAACGGCTAGAATCTGTCATTGGCTTGTAAAAGACAACTATAATTGGAGTGCAGTTGGCCCCTCCAACCCCAAGGCCTTGGTGGCACTGCACCTTTTGCACTATTATATAGATATCAGTATTAGTCCAAGCTTGTTTTCTTTGGGAATGGATGAAGCACTCGCCCTTAACATGGCCTGACATTTTCATTGAGAAACTATTACAGATATCTATTCTTTTATCTGCTGATCGTCCCCCCTTTGTAGGGCCAGAGGTTCCTCTCCCTGCCAAGGTGTCCCAAGCCAGAATTCGGTCACAAAACATTAATACATACCACTGCGAATCGGTATTTGGAAGTGACGCCCCAAAAATGAACCTTCCCAATACCGATTCGCAAAGCCAAATAGCGATTCAGTAACAAGTTACCACAATTTGGCTTTTATACATTTTGCAACCTCCAAAAAAGCTTTGTACATATGGCCCTTAGCTCTTTCACTGTGCTAATATGGCGTGTTGTTTTTGTTGGAGGCGGTGGTGGCAGCTGAAATACGGTTCTTCTTAGAAATCATTTAGAAGGCAAGCATTTGCTGTAATACCTGTCTGCATCCACATCACTGAGCAGTGCTCGCCAGCCTGCCAGATAGGCCGCTGGTTGGCCTACTTTACTCTGTCCTTCGATAGTGTTGTAATGATAGTCTGTCCCATCATGATTCGGTACTCCATATTCCATACTACAATCGTGTGACAGTCGAGCAGGGAGAAAGAATTTCAAAGGAAACGGCAGCTCTTACTCTTTTGCTTATAACGGAGGATCCGCCCCTGCTTCGTTGCACAATGTCACAAGCACTGCACTCTTTTGAAAGCTGGTAAAGTTAAATGCATGCAGTAATTTTCAGAAATGCAAATATTATGTTTACGTAGAAAAAAATCCTGGTTAATTTAATGATTGCAGACCGCAGAGACAGTGGAATCCCCCTATTGCTCCATGCATGTCGAGCACATGTTAATTGGTTCTGAGCAGTTACTTAACACACCAGTGAGTTATGGTCTGTGTTTGCTTCATCTGAATCAACACGCTTGACAGCAATGATTTGTAAAGGGAAAGGTTAGCACTGGGTACAGTGTTCGGCATACATCTGGCAATCTGGGAATTTGAAGTGCATCATCTATTCGTACTCGAGAGAACAAGGTACCCAATTGCAGTGCTGCTCACATATGAATTAACCAAAGGGGACAAGGAAGGAATGAGCGTGCAGAAAAGCTGTATTGCTTCCTATGGAGGAAAGGAGGCAGGGATTTGGACTAAAGCCTTCTATCATCTTGTAGAAGTGATTTCTATAAAGAAAGGTCTATTATTAAATAGGCATTATGGCACTTCTTTACTTACTCCAGCTTAAATTCAATTTCTATTGCAGAGGGTCTTAAGATTAAGGGCCCCATGCATCAAATTAAAAACCGATCAGCAAATGGGCAGATTCGCAGAATCTGCCCCTTTGCGTCCAGAATTTTTGTATTTGGGATGCTTCATCCCAAATGCCAAAATCGCAAATTGCGATTGCATTTAAGGGATCGCAAATTGCGATGCCTTGAATGCAATGCAAGATGCCATTTAAAATAGCGATTTCGCTATTAGGGTCCGCTAATTACTGGTAAATTATACCAGATGGTAATTAGCGAAAACTTTCAAAAATGCACTAAAGTGCATTTTTCAAAGTTACGTGTTACACACACACATGCCCTTGGGGCATGTGTGCACAACATGGGTGCACATTACAATTTCAGGGGTGCAACAGGGTATCCTTTTGGCACCCTTGCACCCTTGAAATTGCATGCGCAATTTGCGAGTACCTAATGGGTACTCGCAAATTGTGCATGCAATTCCCATTCATTCCTATGGGCCTGTAGGCCCATAGGAATGAATGGGAAGCCATTCCTTAATTGCGACTCGCAATTTGCGAGTCGCAATTAAGGAATTTGAAGGAATCGCTATTTTTTTAGCGATTCCTACATGCATAGGCTTTTGCGATTCCATAATTGCGATTCCTTAATAATCGCAATTAAGGAATCTCAAAAGCCTACCTTGATGCATGTGGGGGTAAGTGGCTATGAACCCTGCATCTATTCGTCCATTATTCTGCCTATCTGCTCGACTGTCTGTGAACCCACCCTCTCTGTTGTCCGTCTACATAGGCATGCTTGTGTGCTGCCTGACTGTGTGTGTGTTTGCATTGGAACCTGCATGTTTGTTGTTTTGTGTGCATTGTTGACTGCATGTCTGTGTACATGGATGTCAGTTTAAGTGTGCTAGTCTGGGTGAACATTGATGTCTAAACGTACTTGTGTTACTGTCCTTGTTCTTTCGGATGGTGACTTTAGAAGTGCATAATGTTTGAACTGCAATAGCCAAAGGGCCTGTAAGCAAGAGTCTGTGTACATATCTCAAGAGTCATCAGGAGCACTGCTAAAGATTTTGCAAAGTTGAGGGTAAAATGTTAAGTTCTCCTGGGCGCCCTAAAGTGTACTCTGCATGTAGGAAACTGTCCTCTCCTCCTCTCTGTTTCTTCTTCACTGATGTGAAACAGGCTCAACCCTTTTGCCAGGGGTTAGGTTAAAGCAACAATGGTAGCTGTGGCCTAGGAGAGGAATAACGTGTATGGCATCCGCGTACCATCTTGTTTGTGCTGCAACACGTTTGGTGCTGCCGAGATTAAAGTGGTTCCTGGAGACACTGGTCACCTGCTTTACCAGCGGACAGATGTGTGGCATGGCAACTACTGTGAATCTACTCTATGGAATAATCTCCCCAAAGAACTTCAAATAACATCTAATAACCCCTAAGACTCTGCTCTTCGGTGAGTGGCTTCTTCTATCATTTGACCTCTCCCTATTGCTAGCACCAGAAGACCTTCAGGTGACAGTGCACTTGATCAGATCAAAATCTAAACTAAACTAAACTAACCCTCCATTGAGAACTAAATTCAACTCCGTGAAGAGTGTACAGGTACATTGCTAAATATATTTGTTGATTTGTTCTTTATAAAATATACTTCTGCAACATCAGTGGCTCTTGTGTTTTTTTATTTTTCAGTGAATGCCTTCATGAGGATCTGAGCACAACCCTGTCCATGAAAGCTTTGCAATTAGTATTGTTAACATGGAGGCTGTCAAGTGATCCGTAGACTTGTGTGTGCTCAAGTCTTTCACAAGTGTCAATATGTGCCCAGCATGGCAGGGACCCTGTGGATTTGAGGGTACCCGTTGGTTCACATGAATGAGTTGTGATCCAGCAGAGAGGCTTACAGAAGGGTTGTCTTTACTTCAGCAACTCGGAGAATGAGGTAAGAGAATTACAGTTGCTTCCACCATTTACATTATTTCACACTATGCGGATGGTAGCAGATGAGTATAGTTAAGGTGCAAACAGCATTTATCCATAGCAGTGTCCTTCCTCCCACATCTTGTGTGTGCAGTGCGATGTGTGGCATGGGACATGAGTAATGTGTGACTGGAAGACTATGGCCAGCTCATCCTGTGCTCTGCAGTTGTGAGGGAAAAGTAGCAGACACAGAGAATGGATTTTGTAGGTGGCCTGTGGGCACGTGGGGAAAGGTCAGTCAGAGGTCATGCCCAGCAGGACTAGAGGAGATCTGACCAAAGATATACCCTTTGCTTAGTGCCCAATGATCCCAGCTGAAGACTATGCACTTTACTCTGTGGAGCAGGAAAATCAGGTACCGGATTTGGCCAGGAGGCTGGAGAAATGGATAAGGATGTGCTCAAAGGAAACACTCTGCACCTGGAGTTTGCTCACCATAACTCTAGGTTTTGTGTCCAATGGTACTGCCTCAAAACTTCCAAAATAACCCTTCCAAACAGTTAATTCTAAAATATCAATAATTCAAAAAAGGTTCAACAAATTTATTGAAGTAAGGACAGTGTAAAAGGGAGGAAGTGTTTAAGGTTGGGGTTAACGGTATGGAGGTGAAGGGTATGGGGAAGAGGAAGGGTTAAATGTATATGGTAAGGCCTAGGAATATAGGATTAAGTGCTTGGGATATAGTGTTATGGGTATAGGTAAGGGATTGTGGTTAAGGGTTTGGGTAAATAATATATGGTTAAAGGTTTGCGTTTCTATCACTCTGCCTCCCATTACAAGTTACTTACCATGTGGCTCTACCAGTTCAGCCCTAGACCATTGGTCGTAAAGTCTTAATTTCTAATTTTTACATGGTATTTGTTTGATTCACCTAGATAGCACAGAGGGTTCGACGATCCTGAAGAATGCCTATAAACCTCAGATGAGGGTGCCAGTTTGGCAGAAACATGTTGACCTCTCTTTGTGGGTCGAACTAATCCCCACTACACTTTATTTCTACCATTGGGGATCTAAAAAAATTTCTTTCTCCACCAGTAGGTAGCTTTAACCTATACCCATTCCCCTCTGTACTGTAGCCCTTCATCCACCACACACATATGCTCATCATAGCACCTGTCCTGCTACCAACCTTGAAACCCATCACGAGCTCCCTATATAAGAGTAGTAGCTCGCAACAGGATCCCCAATACAAGGGCCAGTAGGGGCCCAATGATGAAACATGCCACCCAAGGGTGGGTGAGGGCTTTTCGTTTTTAAAACAACAATATATAATGTATTTATCCCCACTTCAACATAGTGTCCACACTGATTTCTTAGACTCTAGCGAGGATTTATTTCTGTTGGTATTCAATGGTAATGTGTTACATTTAGCGAGCTTAAGATCCAATTACTATTGAGCCAGTGTTCTCAACCAGTTCTCAAGGTTGAATGGTTTCTGTATTTTAAGAATGGATTTACAGAGTTTGGTCCTTATGTTAACCCATTCTTTGCTAGACAGACCTGTTCCATAAAGCATTGCCAACAGGATGGAGGAGATCCAGGCTGTGTCGCTGTATCCAACATCGAACTCCTTAATGAGCTCTTTGAAGAAGACACTGATGGCTTTTGGGAAGGCATAGGAAAATCCAGTAATGACAAATCCTCCAAAGAGGATAGCCCATCCCCAACCCCCGTCAGGGGCTTTCACCGCCGGAGCACCGTCATCCACCACCACCGCTCCCATGGTACCACCAGGCTTGGCTCACTGAAAGAGAGACAAAGAAAGAGAAAAAGGGGGAGGGAGGGAAGAAAGAGAGAGTGGGGAGATATTACAAGTCAGTTGATAATGGAAGAATCTGGCCAAAAACAATCTGTTTGTCCATCCCCCCCTCTTCACCTTGGTGTTGGGCTATTGCAATTTATAGTACTAGTATGAAATATTATGAAATTACCAAGATTGATGGTAAGTGAAGGAATATCTAGAGGATTTTAGGGGAACTAAATTGAAGGGAGTGGAATGGAAGTCGAGGAGACAGGGTAATAGGGTAAAATTAGAGTAGAGGGAAGACAATTAGGTACAAAGAGGAAATAAGCATTGCCAAAGCCAACATTTAAGATTTGTATAGTCACACATTTTTGGGAATGCACTATCGATGCCTTAGCTTGACTCAAGAACTTATGACAAGTAGGGCTGTTAGGCTCTCAACACGCCAAGATTGTGGCAGTCCCGTAATAATGAAATGTTGGGACAACTCAAGCTTTCTGTTAAAACGTATTGGTTGGCCATTATTAACATTTGGTCCTTGATTTCGGCTGCCTTTTAATTCGGAGGGGCCCGGTAACAGCAGCTAACTGCCCCACTGGAATTGTGAGAGCCATGACAAAACAAGATCTCTGTGTGAAAGTTTTGGGAAAATGAAAAACTACCATGGGAATCACACCCGGAATTATCAATTCCATCGGTAACTCCTCATTTCTTAGTCGAACATCAGGATCAAATTTGTCATGGGTTAGTTTTTCCCGCTCCTAAAGTTACCGCTATCTTAACTCCTGGAGTGAGAAAAATCCAATCCATTTACCAGACCACACATAATGAGGGCCTCAATAAGGAAAAGTGTGGTCATTTTTGTAAGTAAAGATGAGATTGGATCTTTAATAACAGCCACCTGGGGCTATGAATTGAAGTGCATGTTAGAACTGCTTTTCTCCCTCCTAAGAGAGTCCATCCTGCTCAAGTATTTGGACTAAAGCAGTAGGAGGCGACACTATCACTGTGATGCCCATCCCCCCCACCATCATGGTGACTTTGGCAGACAGGAAAGATGGGGAGCTGTTGGTGGGAGGAAGTGAGACTAGAGAGAGGAGGAGAGAGAAGAGCAGGGGAGATGAGTAAAGGGGAGTGAGTGGTGGGAGAAAGAGTGGGGTAAGAAAGGACATGAAGGGAGAAAGGTGCAACAAAGAGAGCAGAGGTAGAAGGGTCTGGGAGCGGTGGAAAAGGGAGAGAGGTTCAGAGTGAGAAAAGAGGGGGCGATGGGAAAATAAAGTAGAATGGGCAGGCAAGAATCAAAATGAAATGGTTTCATTGTATTTCAACCTTATAAAAATGCTTTTATAAAAATATTGCAATGTTATGCCCATTGCATACAACAGAATACTCCATGTAGACATTTCTTGTATTATTTAAATAACATAAAAATGCAATTTCTCTGAGAAAGTTAAATCAAAGGACAATCTTTACATATCATTCACAGTTTGTAATCAAATTAGTACTAGATTCATAACAATTTGTGTAATAAAGGAACAAGGCCATACAGTTCATACAAAATGTTCTCCGTTGTCTTAGTACAGAGGGAGCCACAAAAACAAGAAACTGATATATTAATTATTACAATACCATTTCACCCACATGGTCATGCACCATCATAACAATTCTTTAATTTAAAATAAGCTAGCTGTTTCTAAGTTCTCCTTCAATCTTATCTTACAGCATTCAACAAAGGGCACTTTCCTCCTCCTCATAACTCAATGTTAAAAATAAACAAGCATTTGCAATGCAATAGGTCTCGCAGTTGTGAGAGTTTGAGCTATTGGCATTGTAAATGGCAATGCCTTTTATTTACGTGTTTGTTTTTAAAACATAAATAAAGGCATTGTCATTTACAATGCCAATAGCTTAAACTTCGCAAATGCGAGACCTATTGCATTGCAAATGCAGCGATTTGCCCAAGATCACACAATTGAAGCCGAGATTAGAGCTCCGTTACCACTACTGGTTCTCTGGAAACGCAGCGCTATCTTTAAAGGCCCGAGCATTTTTCCACTCTGCCTCACAGGCAAGTTGTGTTAACCGGAAGTCTAAAGATTCAGTTTCACCAAAAGGTGGTCCTGTACCCCGAAGTGTGCAGGAAATAAGACAGTGACGCACTGGGCCGGCCGTTGAGCTAAAGTCTGAGAATCTAGTACTTTTACTAGATGAACATTAATCAGGGATGAGGGCGATTCCTATTGCCACGTGCATTCTTGTTCACGGTAACATGAACTGTTCACACTGCTCACCACAGAAAAGGAATTGGCTTTAGGTTCGTGCGCGGTGTTCCTTTTAATCATCCTGTGAGCGTGGCAGGCTAACTCCTCAGCAGGCGCTTGACCCTCCGAGGTAGCCTACCGAATTATCCTAGGTAACCAGAGCTCTGAACTGTAATATCAGTAGAGAGACCGATAATGGAGCAGACAGGGCCTTATGTGAACCCCCTCCCCCCCCCTCTTTCTTCCCAGCCCGAGGGTGTAGATAATGCTTTGTGACTGGCTGAGCCAATTTCAACATTTTATTGGTGGTGGTTAGGCCTCTATATTTCTCGAGTCACAGTTTGAGAATACCGGCTGTGGAAGGATGTAAGGCTAGTCATGGTCTGAACTTGTAACGTGTGGATGTTTCCAGCACGCACCGAACCCACCGAGTTACCCACAAGCAGGCACGGTATTCGCAAAGAGGGTTGAAACGGGAGAACCCCCTTGTGCCTATGACCTTCCAAACAAAGTTTGTGGGGCCCTCGGCGCTGTTCTAGAGAGGCCCACGCGGCTGCCGTGCCCTGACGGGCGCGTGCACTCATCTCTGGCCCCCACCTCTCCTTACACAGCGCCTTATTATTAAAGGCCCCCTGGATATATAAGAAAGGCTTCTAGAACATGCTGCTGAGAGGTGTGCCTGCCTTGCACTCGTGCTCTCTCCTTAGAACTCCCCGCGCAGAGCTCCCCAGCCCTTCCTGCCGGGTGTAATTCAATCAGCATCTCCAGCCCTTCCTGCCGGGTGTAATTCAATCAGCAGCCATTCACGGTGTATTTAGTGCTGACCGATAATGGAGCAGACAGGGCCTTATGTGAACCCCCCCCCTCTTTCTTCCCAGCCTGAGGGTGTAGATAATGCTTCCTGACTGGCTGAGCCAATTTCAGCATTTCATTGGTGGTGGTTAGGCCTCTATATTTCTCGAGTCACGGTTTGAGAATACCGGCTTTGGAAGGATGTAAGGCTAGTCATGGTCTGAACTTGTAACGTGGATGTTTCCAGCACGCACCAAACCCATCGAGTTACCCACAAGCAGGCACGGTATTCGCAAAGAGGGTTGAAACGGGAGAACCCCCTCGTGCCTATGACCTTCCAAACAAAGTTCGTGGGGCCCTCGGCGCTGTTCTAGAGAGGCCCACGCGGCTGCCGTGCCCTAACGGGCGCGCGCACTCATCTCTGGCCCCCACCTCTCCTTACACAGCGCCTTATTATTAAAGGCCCCCTGGCAGCTTCACTGGAAATGTGATAGGTTTGTTTAGCTGCAGTAAAATGTCAGCAGCTGCAGTAAAATGTCAGCGCCTGCAGCGCTTTGCGCAGGATCACACAATTGAAGCCGAGATTAGAGCTCCGTTACCACTACTGGTTCTCTGGAAACGCAGCGCTATCTTTAAAGGCCCGAGCCATCTGCACCTCCCCAGCCCTTCCTGCCGGGGTGTAATTCAATCACATTAAACGTCTGTTGAGCCACGACGAAGGGGACTTAAGCCAGTAGTGTGAAGTTTTCTTAAGCGACAACAAGGCCTTAGGCAGCGCGACATTAGCCTGTACCGTATAGTAGCATTATATAAGGGTCACATTCTTCTAACAGGAAGACGACAGAAACATTGGTAAAGATCATTTTGAGGAGCTGCGGATGTCTAAGATAAGCATTTGCAATGCAATAGGTCTTGCAGTTGTGAGAGTTTGAGCTATTGGCATTGTAAATGGCAATGCCTTTTATTTACGTGTTGGTTTTTAAAACATAAATAAAAGGCATTGTCATTTACAATGCCAATAGCTTAAACTCTCGCAAATGCGAGACCTATTGCACTGCAAATGCTTGTTTGGAGTGCTGGGAACAGGCGCCCTCGGAATGCCTGTGCGCCATGGCTCGTCTGCTTCATGGCTGTTGTGAAGACTTTTCTTATCTGCTTGTTTATTTAACAAGCAGATAAGAAAATTCTTCACGAGGCCTGTGAAGCACAAAGAAAAAAAAACGCTCGCGATATGTTTTCATTCAGCCACTTGTTAGAATTGGCTTAGGTCGTGATTAATGTTTTTTCCGTGCTTTTGGTTTGCAGGCTGTCACATGGCCTGAGTGAAAACAGATGTGCTTGTCACGATGGGCGGCATCACAAAACTGCAAGGGCGTCAACAAAAGTGACAGCCAGCAAACCAAAAGCACGGAAAAAACATTAATCATGACTTAAGCCAATTGCAAACGGTCGAGACACAGGGGCGTGGATTAAAGTCCCCTTCTTCATACTCTTTACTATAGCTCTCGCAGGCGAGGAGCGCATGCGCGCTCCAAACGCCAGGCCGAGACCTAAAAAGAGAGCGAATAATGTTTGAGAATAAGACAATTATATCACATTCTTTATAACTTTGCTTGCTTATACTTTTCAGCCAATAAGTCTATCCCCAGACAAATTTGAGGGGTCACCTTAGCTTGAAGACCTTGATGAATGGCTGCACTTTCAGCCTTTCAAATTCAAATTAAATCTTAATAAACCAGAGATAATCTTTCTAACCTTTTTTACCTGCCATTTAGTACCATGGTACCAGATACTTATTCCTCAGTAACAACTTCAAATGTACTGATGATAAACCTTCAAAATCAAAATACCATGTAGATAGTCTTTTGAAAGCAGAACTTAAGTATATGTTTGTCTTGGACTGTCTAACAAGTAGCTTATTAGCCTTTGAATATCAAGTTTGGGTATATGTCTCTAGCGTACCAATTTGGTGCAACTTTAGCTCGCCACATATCTGCATATAATTAAATCTCAGTGTGGTGATATTTGATTCTAGGGAGGAAAGAGGCTACCAAAGATAGATACTCAGGCAAATTATTCAAATTCAGTTTAAAATTAGGAGCTGTGTAAAATCACCATGGCCATAATCCTCTCTGAATGTCAACATTGTGACTCAAGGATGCGTCACTTGTATTTTGATCTTCCACAATTTTCAAATCTGTAACTTCATTATTAAATTAAACACTGCCCTATCAAGTTGCCATATCTACAATGTAATCTATAATATACCTCTTTCTATCTGTTGAAAAGGAATTTTGAAATCTGCAATGCCTCGAAGGATACTGTGTACATTACTTTTGATACCATTCCTTGTGAACCTGGATAGAATCATACATTGATCAATAATGCAGTACCGGTGGTGATTCCTGCTTGTTCCTCTCTGAGTAGGTTGGTTGCTTCTACCCTGTAGGTTTTGCCAAAATAACCTTGCAAATATTTAATCAGTGATCTTGGTTTTCTATGTCCCCTTACTTAAATAAAGGAAAAATTATACTACACTTCCAGGAGGCTGGATAGCTCCAGACAAATAGATTGGATTAGAGAGGAACATTAAATAGGCTGTCCAACACCTGATAGTCTGTTTTATTGAACAATGTGACTGATTTACTGTTGGAGAATTTGTTTAACCAGTTTCTTTTGTATTGCACAAGGAAACAAGGGAGTGGCTGGAGTTCAGTTTCTTGAGGTTGTATCATAAGTTGTAGATAAAGTGCGAACTGGCTCGAATGCTTCTCCAATTTGTACTCTGATATTACTAAATCCACTGCCCACTCTTTTTTTTAATTTTCTATTGTATCTCTTGGCATTTATCTTCACTGTGATTGTTTAATTTCCTTATTTAGGCAACTAAAACCCTAAAGCTTTTCTGGCAATAATTTAGATAAACCATATTTTCTAGTGCAGTGGTCCTCCAGTTAATTTCTTTGGTTTCTTCATATTAGATATAAACTGTGCACACTCTCTATAAACTCATGGATAGAATGATGGAACTCTGATGTAGATCAGTGGGTACATTTTTCTTTGCCAATTGGTTGTACACATCAGGTTCACAAAAAGGGATAAGCAATCTTCTATACTCTTAATTGACTGAATAACCTTAGTAAATGCATCCAAGGAATCAATTTGAAGAATAATTTGAAAATATTGCCTTCATTCCGATGTCCATTCTTACTCGACATTAATATCAACCATCCCCACCAACCCAGTTTTATGATTAGGCGGAGTCATGTGTAAATTATTCAGATCATTGTCACAGTGCTTGCTAACCCATAGTTCTTTGCAGATATGTGTATGTATATATAATGCAGTGCCATTCTCTGTGATGTAATCTAAAACAGCACTTATTCCTTAAATGGTTGCTTTTGCTTAAATATTATTTGCAGCATGACCATTTAATTTCAGAACCTGGCCTTTTACAATGTATGCCGATATTTGGTATCTTGTTCATGGGTTACATGCTGAGCTTGCCCAGATTTAATCAGAGTGTACAAACTGTCAACAGTTAAGTATTTACTACAATGAAAATCTTTCTGCCTCTCTCCACATCTTCACGGAAGCCCTTTTAGGTAGAGCATTCAAGACCTTTTGTTTATACTTTAGTATATACTTATATGTGTATTAGGTCGAGCATTCAAGACCTCTTGTATATACTTTAGTATATACTTTTATGTGTATGTACTTTGTGGGCTCTGGAGATCAGACCTAGGACTTGTCTGCTTCCGCTTAGGGACTTTTTTTTTCTGTTCAACTGCCTCTATTTAACTGTCTTGATAGAAAACGACCAGTAGAGGTCAGTAAAATACCAGAATTGCTTTCTGCTTGTTCAACTGCCTCTATTTAACTGTCTTGATAGAAAACGACCAGTAGAGGTCAGTAAAATACCAGAATTGCTTTCGGCTGAGGGACTTTTATGGGGGGGGGGGAATAGCAGTTGCCAAAATAGTAGTTCTCCCCAAGTTCATCTACCTCTTTCTTACTTTATTACTATCCCCATTCCTCTCACAGCACATTTTATCAAACGGCTCAGGTCCGATCTTTCAACCTTGGCCTGGGTCAGTAAACAGCCAAGAGTTGCATGAGAAACACTGACCCTTCCCTTTGAGCAGGGTGGTCTATGTGCACCTAACATGGACCTATACTTTCACTGCGTCCAAGCACAGTTGCCCATTTATGGTTGCATCCCTCTTTGTTCCAGCCACACACTGCTGCTAAGTCTGACACTGTGGCTCCCTGCCTTCTGGTACTTGTCTGCCCAATGCGCTCATGCAGAGATTTCTCTTCATGGTGTGTGTGTGGGATAGGCTATGACGGCGCGTCTGACTGGATTGCCTCTAGGCGCCGAGCATACCGCTGGTCAGAAACCCTTTGCTCCCCGCAATGACTGACGATGGAGCATGCAGTCGATTACATCAACTGCAGCTCCACCTCTACTCGGAGGGACAATTCCCCCTGCCACAACGTATCTTGGATGACCCATCCCATACACCCCTAGACATACTTATGTACCATCAGCTCTGCATTGCTTTCAGCATCTTACACAGCACCTTCCCGAAGGCTCCACCTTCACTCCATGCTTTCGATTTTTTTATTTTGTTTAGTCCTCCTATCACCTCAAATAAGCAGCCACACTCTTGATCTCAGCTGCCCCTGGTGCTTGTATCGGGGTCTGTTCTCAATCAATGTCTGCGCTAAGATACCAACTAGTGCCATACATTACGAGCTGACCCCATGCTTTAGGTGCACTGATCACAAACCCGTCCCTCATAAACTCATCACCTGTCTATATACTACATTGCAGGAAAAGGCCCTGGTGTATGTCTCGGGAACTCAATCTGCTTGGGAGGTGGATTTATAACCTTGTTTAACTGTTGAACAGTGGCACTATTGCTGTGCTCAGTACGGTACTCTCTCACCAAATTATAGACTCAGAATAATACACTTCTACTTCCTGCACTGGATGTATCGTACACCTCCTCAACTATATAGGATGGTGCTTTCCAAGCATACGCGGGGTTCGAGATGCGCTGCAAATACAGCTACTTTTCTACACAAAGCCTCGAATTGACTCTTAGTGACTATTTTGGTCTGACGACTACAATGCCATTGCATTGGTCATTGCCCTCAGTGATCTCCTTGGTGGCTCTACTAGGGTATGTAGCTACAAACTACAAAGGAGGGTTCCCGCAATGGATACAGGCAGGTGGCTCGGGAAAATCAGACCATATATCAAAACCCTACACAAGAAGGGAGTAAATGTCACCTGCCTACGTTACACAATGAGCGGGTTGCGTCTCTAAATTCACAGATAACAAAATGATATCCCAGGAGGGGGAAAACAAAGGGATTTGCCACAGAACCCACACTAATATACAGTGGTGGAAGTATCAGAAATGTTTGATACAAGAATGTTTTATTCAGGGTGAAAAGATATATATTTTCAATTATTTTTACAGTTTTTTAAAGCATGTCATGGCACAAATCAACATATATATTCCTCTTCAGAATGAGACGACCTAAACAAACATATATAACATCAATGCCCCGCATCCCTAGTGGATCGAAACAAGAACATTAAAATCATCAACAACATGTCAAATTGTACAACATCACTCTCTCATAAGATCAATCGTACTACACTCATGCCCATGCATCTATCATACAATCCAAACAAACCAATAAAAGATGGCGGTTGAGGACAGGAAACACAAACCACGCTAATGATGGTGTCAGAAACAGTAAAATATGGGAAAAAATACAATGTTAAACCGTAATAAAGAAATGTTTTTTAGCAGACTTCATAGAATAAGCATCAATATCTGCTATCTTTATAACAGAGCATTAATCTGCACATATTGTTTGATTGAATAGCATTTTCTTCATATATTTATATTCAAAGAATTTTTTTTTAGAGTTTAGAAATGGGTCACGTTCTTCTTCTTCAATAAATGCACCGCTACGTAGCTCCTGTCGAAAGGCGTGCCAACACGCGTTTCGGTGAAGGGCTTCGAATGAAGCCACCACCTTCTTCAGGGCACCGAGTCGATGGCACGCCTTTCGACAGGAGCTACGTAGCAGTGCATTTATTGAAGAAAAAGAACGTGACCCATTTCTAAACTCTAAAAAAAAATTCTTTGAATATAAATATATGGAGAAAATGCCATTTGTTTGTTTATGTCGTCTCATTTTGAAGAGGACTATATATGTTCACTTAAATTGATTTGTGCCATGACATGTTTTAAAAAACTGTAAAAATAATTGAAAATATATATCTGTTCACCCTGAATAAAATATTCTTGTATCAAACATTTCTGATATTCCCACCACTGTATATTAGTGTGGGTTCTCTGGCAAATCCCTTCGTTTTTTCCCTCCTGGGATATCATTTTGTTATCTGTGAATTTAGAGACGCAACCCGCTCATTGTGTAACGTAGGCAGGTGACATTTACTCCCTTCTTGTGTAGGGTTTTGATATATGGTCTACTAGGGTATGTGAAAGATGGTCTGTCCGAGGCTCCAAGACTGACTGCTGTGCTGCTCCTCCTGGCTAAGAGCAGAGATGTCCATTCATTGGGGCAGACGCCCCGCTCCACAACTCAAGTGCTGGCTGCAAGACAAGGCATACTGCCAGGAGAAGCTTGAGGCCTATTGGGAGATGATACCAGAATGTTCAGAACTTAAAGATATTTGTGCCCCCTTGACCACCTATCTTGCTCTAATGATGGACGCTAGACCCTATGGAGAAGCACCTAGCCCTAGGGGACAAGCTGAACACACTTAATTGGCTATGTCGCTATTACAACACATTGTAATTGCCCCGCTTACACATGGTTTTTACGATCTCCTGCTTTACTTTATCCATTGTCCACCAAAGTAAATGGGTTGTGCTTTAATGCTAACTATGCTGCCAACTATGCAGTTTATTTTGTCATTTAACCTGTTGTGCTGTAACCGGCTTGATATGCGCACACTGTGTAAACTCTATCCCCCTCCCCCTGTTGTATTGTCACTCTATTTTGTAAAAAACAAATAAAAAAATGCTCAAGAGTTACAAGGCCCCAGGTCCTGACGGAATTGTGAGTAATATAATAGGCTGGCTCCTCAGCTCACAGCCACCTCAATTATGCAGGGCCAGATTGGGAACACAAAGCAGCCCTGGCAGATTTTGTCAGACCAGCCACCGTAAGGAGCGTAGCGAGCGAGTGAGCGCAGCAAGCAAGCCTGACCACTGCTAGCTGGGTTTGGGGGTTCTCCCCCCAAGAAAAGTTTGGAGAAAGAAAGACCAAAACGGTGCATTTTCCAACACATTTTGTATTACATATTTAATTGTATTAACTTTCAAAGCACTGTAAATAGTAAATGAAGACCTTAAAGAGCACCATAATACCCAGTAATACATACCCATAGACATTCCTACAAAGAACACCAAAAATAGAAACGAGAGTAGTGAATCAGAGAACACAAGATATAAGTCAGACCAGCCCCTGTATGGTGCATAGCGAGCGAGCACAGCAAGTGAGCCGGACCACAACTAGGGGGTTTTTGTCCCAATAAAAGTTTTGGGAAAGAAAGGCCAAAACGATGCTTTTTAAACCATATTTTTCATTACATATTTAATTGTATTAACTTCCAAACCACGATGGACAGACAGACTCTGGTCCCCCAGAAGATTACTGGAGCTGGGCTGGTCTCCCCCCCCTATGCAGCCGACCCACTGCTATTACACACGGCCGCCAGGCTCTGTGGTCTCTGCAATGACGAGCCCGGGGCATTTGCATATTACTGCTTACCTGATGCTTTGCCCTAGCCCATCCTTACTCCATGGCAATGCAGCAGTCCTCCCGGTTCCACCCTTCAAAAGTAACACGCCTGGTCACATGACAGTTGTTGTAGGAGGTAGTAAAATTGCTTGCTTGCTGTTTATGGGCCAGCAGCCTCTACCAGCACGAGGAGCAGAGGCAAGCCATGCCTACATGATGGCACTTGAGGAAAGGATGGAGAGCGGGGATTTAAGGAGGTGACAGCGAGGGCAGGGGAGCACAGGGGCAGGGCAGGCCAACCACCAACAAATTTGTAGCACTTTCGCACTACTAGATTGAATGACGGCCCTGTGTGAGAAGAGGTGATCTTAATATATATATTTTTAATGCAGTGCAGGCTACAGTGTGCCTACAGTGTGCTAGCACCAGCTGGGGGGTGGTGAAGGGGAGGCTGGCAGCATGGGCTTGGTGCAGACTGTCACGTTGGCCTTTCGATTTTGTCACAAAGTTAATACAATTAAATATGTAATAAAAAAATATGGTTTAAAAACTGGGTCACCCAGTTACAAAACCAGCCCCTGTGACAAAACCGGCCCCCATACTTCCAGCCTCCCAGGGAATTGCCCGGTGCCCGGTATCACCAGTCTGGCCCTGCAAGGAAGTAAGCGATAATTACAGATATACCTAAACGAGGCAAAGACAGGAAATTATGTTCTTCGTATAGACCCATCACTCTTCATATAGATGCCCAATTGTACACAAGAATGTTGTCTATGAGGTTACAGAAAATACTACCGGGAGTAATAGATCACGACCTGTGCACTTACTATTGCGGGTTCCCAATTTACGATAACAGAATGGCTGTTGCATTGTGGTCAAAGGGGCAAACCGATAAAATCTGAACACCCATGGACCATTATACGGTTATAAATCACATAGTCCACATTATGTCTATCTCAGTACCTCTGCAGCTAAAACACTAGCGGTGTGTGATGAAGAAGTAAGACAGAAGAGGCTGACGACATTCCCCTTCTCTTACACACCGATGCATTTTAAGCAGGCTTTACCCCAGCTCTCAGTTACAGTGAGACGAGATTTAGAAAATGGGTACATAAGACCCTGGGAGGAAGGGAAAGTAACACGCCAAAGACACTGGGTATCGGTTGCCCCAGGCCCCAGATTTAATGGTATTAGGCCTAAGACCATCAGGATATAAAAGCTGAGGGAAGCAGGAATATTACGATGTGTTGGGGTGGCGAAATGACCACAGCTACTTATTAGAAAAAGACAGACACCACCAATTCCACACCGGCACTTGAGGCTTTGGTAAACTACTGGCGGTAGAGCGCCTTACAAGCAATATAGTACAAATACATATAGACTTTGAAACCAAATGGGGCCTGCTAGGCACAAGAGCATCCAGTTTGTCATGCCCCCAGGTGTAAAGCAATGGGACTAGTTGCAAACTGATAGATGATGTCTGAGTGGTCCGAAATGAAAACCAACACATAATGTTGGACATGATGAATACCTCGTTTCTGTTATACATTTGCAAAAAGCAATAGCAACGTGTGTCCACTTGAACGGGAGGGGGTTACAGTAAACACAGAGAAAGGCCCTGAGAGAAGTTTTACTATGTTTATCTACATATGTACATACGGCCCTGAAAATGTCTAATAAAGATGTAATTTATTGTGCTAATAAAAGGGAATGTCATAAAAAATAAAAATGTCATTAATACTTAAAAATTTTGTATGGTTTTCAGCTTTGATCAATTAGAATCGACGAGGCCCTTTCAATAAAGTACAAAATGTACTAATCTTTGTATGGTGAGGGAAACCAGAGCGGGTTTCCAAAGAAATCTTAAGAATACCTACCGGTGCACTAGGACTAAGATTCCCAGATGTCAAAACTTAACACAGGGCATCGCAACTTCGATTAATAATAGGAGAACAGTGGCAGAGGTGTTCCAGCAGACACTTGGTGCACATGCACAGGGCAGTGGCAGGTCGGCCATTGGTAATGTTTTATGCTTACAGAAACCATTGTGGTCCTAAAGAGTAAACCACTGCAGTCAGCTCATGAGTTCACTGTTGGAAATCTGTGACTCCAAAGTGCTGACACAACAGCTTACTACCTTTCCAGCCCCTGCCCCATCCACAGCCACCCACAAGGATGGCGATTCTACCCCAGCTGATGTAGGCAATATCTGTAAAGCTTGGCTAGGAGACTGCAGGATGTTAGCAGACATATATGTGAAGGGCAAGATCAGGACCTTGAGGAATGCCAGAGTGTATTTATGGTCAGGGAGATGCAGTGATTCAGAGAGCAGCAGCAACTGCGCCTTACCCCTTTACCAAAACAGCAGCCACTAGGGAATTAACAGAGTTCAAGAAGCTGGTAAGGACAAAGATGAGTTACCCCTCTACCCATAAAGCAGCCACTGGGAATTAACAGAGTTCAAGAAGCTGGTAAGGACAAAGATGGGTTACCCCTCTACCCATAAAGCAGCCACTAGGGAATTAACAGAGTTCAAGAAGCTGGTAAGGACAATGGATGGGTTAACCCTCTACCAAAACAGCGACCACTTGGGAATTAACAGAGTTCAAGAAGCTGGTAAGGACAATGGATGGGTTACCCCTCTACCAAAAAAGGGCACTAGGGAATTAACAGAGTTCAAGAAGCTGGTAAGGACAATGGATGGGTTACCCCTCTACCCATAAAGCAGCCACTGGGAATTAACAGAGTTCAAGAAGCTGGTAAGGACAATGGACGGGTACCCCTCTACCAAAACAGCAGCCACTACGGAATTAACAGAGTTCAAGAAGCTGGTAAGGACAAAGGATGGGTTACCCCTCTACCAAAAAAGGGCACTAGGGAATTAACAAAGTTCAAGAAGCTGGTAAGGACAATGGATGGGTTAACCCTCTACCAAAACAGCAACCACTTGGGAATTAACAGAGTTCAAGAAGCTGGTAAGGACAATGGATGGGTTACCCCTCTGCCAAAACAGCAGCCACTAGGGAATTAACAGAGTTCAAGAAGCTTGTAAGGACAATGGATGGGTTAACCCTTTACCAAAACAGCAACCACTAGGGAATTAACAGAGTTCAAGAAGCTGGTAAGGACAATGGATGGGTTGCCCCTCTACCAAAACAGCGGCCACTAGGGAATTAACAGAGTTCAAGAAGCTGGTAAGGACAATGGATGGGTTACCCCTCTACCAAAAGAGCGGCCACTAGGGAATTAACAGAGTTCAAGAAGCTGGTAAGGACAATGGATGGGTTACCCCACTACCAAAATAGCAGGCACTAGGGAATTAACAGAGTTCAAGAAGCTGTTAAGGACAATGGATGGACCCTAAGGGGCAGTTCCCAGAATATACAAACTTTTTTTGGAAGCATCCTCGCCTCAGAGATGGCGTTATATGGAAAAACGGGAGAAACGTCTGGTAGCGCTATCATGGAACAAGTGTGGTGAGTTCTCTGGAAAAATATAGTGACATTCAATAAGTCAATACTTCATAGAGATTCATCACTCAAGATAATGTTACACTGGTATTTGAGCCCAAAAACGCGGGAAAAGCTTTATGAAGGAGCGTCTGAACACGGCTGAGGGGAATGCGGATCTACTTGATAAACAGTGGCACTGACCGATATTTGCAGAAGTGAAGAGGACGCTGGGATATCCGATCCTGACAGATTCGAAACTGATTATATTGGGGCTGAAGGGGTCGGGTGGGGGGTAATGGGGCTCTCTGATGAGTTGGGAGTAGTTGCTGATCTCTCAGCTATTGGGCGCTTTAAAAATTGTTTTAGAACGCATGTGAAAGCAGAAA
Organism: Calotriton arnoldi; assembly: GCA_963921515.1. Lineage (NCBI taxonomy): Eukaryota > Metazoa > Chordata > Amphibia > Caudata > Salamandridae > Calotriton > Calotriton arnoldi. Next base: position 2,178,363 of record CAWUFW010002116.1, read on the forward strand.
ACAACCTCCAGCAGTGAACTTATGGTATAGCTAGCCTGCTAGACACAGACTTCTAGACAGAGATGAGGCGATGCGAGGTCTGGCGCCTGCCAGGATGGCAGCTGACCATGTACTCTCCGTTCTTCGACAGACTGAATGGATCAAACATTCAGAAATGCAGCTTTCGCAGCCTCTCGTCGTAATATTTCTTTACTGAATGTTGTCAGAAATTTCTGGATATGTTTTCATCTTGGGCGTCTCCGCGCTCATAATTTCTTCGCAGAGGTCGTGGCCGCCATTAAACAGGACTGCTGAGGTAATTGTATTACCTTCATAGAAGAGCACAGAGCTTCGTTTATTTAAACCTACATGTGTAAAACATTTCGTGATTCATAAGGTACATTGCTGGGACTCCTTTTCATTATGTTTAAGAACTGAAATCGCGCCTTGTTTTCTCTCAGAGCGCTTTAACAGGCTTTATTTTTATTCCAGTGTCTTAAATAAGACTTTTTTTTTAATACATTTATCTTAATTCATATTTATTTATGTATTTATTTGAAAAGTTTTATACGCCTTTTAGTGCCTGCTGACAACTTTTAATTATTTTTTAATATGTGCTCCACAGAACTTCTTGACTGCCATTGAGTGGGTGGCGGCAATGCACTTCCTTTGACTGACTTAAATGTACCCTGCACATACAAACCTTTCTTTTACCATCTAACTTGATGGAGTTTGAGGTCACCCGTAGCAAGATCCCCTATATGCTCTGGTTAATTAAACGCAAAGCCTGGAATGCCTGCTGAAATACTTGTGCTGTTTTTGATTGTTACCTCTTTTGTCTCAGTGCTGCACTGTCTGTATGCTTATGAGAATATTTTCTGCCTGACACATGGACTGAATTTACCTCAATTAATTGTCTTTTCTAACCTACTGACATGCTTTGGTTATTATTCTGAGCGAGTTACTGCTTAATTTAGCCAAGAGCTTGCCACCATTTCGTGGTTCATCTATGAAGTTAATATTCTTCCCTCTTATCACTGGAAATCTCACATTCTCCTACGTTGTGCACATCCTAAATGTTTGAATACTAAATGCTTGCTGGATCTCAGATTAATGTGCTTGCTGGATTATTACAAGTGTGATATATGCATTTAGATGAGCAAGTGCCTATACTACCTATTGTAAAGTCTGCAGACTCACCTAACACTAAGTATATCAAAGTCATTATATAAATACCATGTATGCATTTTACTTATTTTCCACCTTGCGTATAGTATGTGCATTTTATGCAGTTTCAATTTCCGTTGATTGCCTACACTTTCTAAAAAGTATATTTCAAGTGCACTTTTGTTAAACACATAGAACTTCACTTGCAAACCTATATAGTTCTCTTCCTGTATACCTAGTTCTATTCAGCCTTAATACATTTGCTACTTTCAGATCTATAAGGTAATATGCTCTTATGTGTGCAGCTTAAGATATGTGCACATTAGTATTTCTTATGGTCTAGGCGAGGCAATATAGTTACCTTACCTATGGTGCTTGATCTCAAGGCAGGGCTCTTTTTCATGGTACTACAATTTATTGTACTACAAAACCACATGTGGTGCCTAGTCCTGGCTGTCTTACTGATATGATTATTGCAGCACAGTATACTTCTGATGTAGTTTAAATAATTTAAGGCGGTGTATATTCCTCAACCTTCTATGGACAGATTAAAGGATATCACTTCTAAACAAAGTAGAAAAACAAGTAACAACAATATGTCCTGAAAGTCTATCTGCACTTACAGACGCTGTCAGAATCTCAGGTGCAAAAAGGAAAAGAGTTAAAAAATTGATCCTCCTTCATCTATCAAGTCATCTTGCAGCCCGGCACTGGATAAAATTCACTATAAAGGTACAAGTCATCGACTTTTAATCGGTAACTGTAATACAAGTTGCAAGAGATAGATGATAGGTGGGTGGCTATGCTGAAACCTATTGTGGACATGAAACAAGCGATTAGTGAAGTGCAAGATGTATGCAGTAGAATCACTAAATTAAAATCTGAGATTTTTTCTGAGATATCTTGGGTTCTGGAGTAGCATGCTGCTCACCGAAAAAGCACTTGAATGTCTTGTCAAAGATCGTAAGTGCTATATAAACACATTTACAATTACAATAATTGAAGAAGCAAGATAAAGAACTAGAGAGCAGAAATAGACAGAATAATGTGAGGCTTTATGGTCTCCTAGAGGACATAGAGGGCTGACAGTCTTAGCTTCCTACACTCCTTTATTCCATCTCTGGTAGCCCTAAAAGTATATCCTCTGGTGCTCTCCAACTAGTTCATAAACTTAGAAGAGCTCATCGACTTTGAAAGAAACCTCTGACACATGGCAAAGATAGAAAACATAGAGGAATTATTATACTTCTCCCTAAGTACACAGAGGTCATGCAAGTTCTTCAAGCTGCAAAAATTAGCTGAGCCGTCTGGATATAAACTCTTTATAACTCAAAATGTATCAGGGGCTAATGTGGACTACAGGTAAAAGTTCTTATCTATGAGGCCTATTTTAAAGCAACAAAACATAGTGCATAGAACTGTTCACCTCTGTTTCTTTAACTTCACTCATAATGGGAAAGTGCAAGATAGAAAATCTGGACATATGGCTGGAATGTAACTAATTTTAGTAATAACATGCTCGGTGCCTTAGTATGTATGTTTATGTTAATAATTGTGGGCTGGCTCTCTCTCCAAGATGTCAACACTCCTGATTTAGTTGTTTATGGGTTTTTTCAGTTCTGGATTATTGCCTTGAACTGCTTTTCTATCTTATCTTCATGCATTTCTTCGTATTATTTCTTGTTTTTATTTCTGACTCACTCTTGCAGAATCACTTATTACTGTAATTTACTGTCCCTTTGATTATTATATATATACAGTTCTTTTACATTGTGACTACCTTTTTCAATGTTATCTATGTTTGTTATTAATTTTCTATTATGTCTGTATACATCATCAGATGATATTTTATAAATATATAATCAACAAAGATATTTGGCAGCCTTTTTAGAACTTGGGAACTCAGTCCCCCTGGACTGAATAAAACCTAACAAATATAGGGACAAGGAAGGGATACCCTTACCACCCTAGGCCTTGTGGAGGGGTCCCAGAAGGACCTCTGGAGCTAAACATAAAAAAAGTTTCAGTACTGTGGTATTACCTCGTTACTGCAGTAAAATGTAAAAAAACAAAAAAACAAAGGGTGGCTACCGTCCTTTTCTATTAAATTCACCCCGGGGTGGGCCAGGGGGTCGGTGCATCATTATTTTAAGGGGATTATTTAATGGCCATGGGAACCCCATTCCTCGGGTCTGAGGCACTTCATTTTCTTTTTTGGGGGGGGTGCACACAGCCATCCTCCCTGAGCAATGTAATGGCCCCAGGGATCCTATAACCAGGGCCTGAGTCATTGCTTTTTTTATTTTTTGGGAAGGCTGGTGTGGGGCACCCTTCCCCATCCATATAATGGCCCCGGTGACCTCTTCCCCCAAGCCCCGATGCTCCCCCATTTAATTGCCCCGGGGACCCCAACCTTGAGGCCCGATGCTTTATGTATTTGGAGAGGTGGTAGTGACCCCTCTTTGAGCCATATAATGACCCCGGGGACCTCTCCCCAGAGCCCGATGGCAGGCAACGTCCCGAGGACCCCATCCCCTGGGACACTGTGTTATTCTCTGACTGTAATAGCGCAGGCAGGTAACACAGACCTACCTCCCTGCCCGCACTCTTGTGGGCAGAAAACATAGGTTTACTACCACCAGGCGGGTGCAGAAACAAAAGCTGTTAACGTCGGGCATGAGCAAAGCAGTGAAGCGGGCTCCCACCGCCACTGAGGATGGGTGCTAGCAGGTGAGCCAGCAGAGCTGTGGGGGCCATGGGTCTCCTCCCACGGATTCATGGCCTCTAAATGTTGTGGGCGCCCCGGGTGGGACATGGGAACTCACACAAAAAAAAAAACCAGCACACCCAGAGTACAAAAAAGAAAAAAGTGTATTTAGATACAATTACCTTCGTTGTTAACTCTGCATTCTTCATTCTTGTATTTGTATTTCTGAATTTCTGAATAGGAAATCACTGCAAACATCAGAGTGCACTTACAAAAAGGCACTGAATGAGTTACTCATCCTGACCTGGAACAAGCTGAGATATCTTTATTATATGTGTTGTGAATAATACCAGGATCTGCGTCTGCTTGTAACCCCTAGTTTGTCCCTATTCTGAAGAAATATACATCTAAATGACAAGGTGAAAGGTGGGCTGTGGCCTGACGTGGGGTTGCTTGAGAGATCTCAGCTTGAGATCTCTTCATTCTCTTCGTTCAAAGTCAGATGTGAATAGCTTATCTCATCATTTTCTTAATGTAGGAAGCTGGCTCTGAGTATACTTTACCAAAATGAGGTATGGTGTGCACAGAGTCCAGTGGAACCCCAAAGGTAGGCAGAGGTAAAAGTAGGTAGCTCCTTACTCTCTATTTGTGGTAGTGTGGGCGAGCAGTAAGACTTTATCAAAGGGTAGTGTTAAGAATTTGTTGTACACACTCAGGCAGCAAATAATGTCACACACTCAAAGACTAAACTAAGACCAATTTGTTTGTATAAAAAATATTATTAAGTTATTTTATTTCTAGAACCAAGCCAAGCCTGGTGCAGGTAAGTGAAATAAATGCTTTACAAATTCTTATGCAATGTTTTACAATTGAATGCAGGTTCAAAAATGCAGTTGATTGAATTACAAGTAAGTCAATGTTTCGAAATTACTTTTCAGTTACTTTTCAGATTACTATGCATGTTACTTTTTAGATTACTTTTCAGATTACTTTTGCTAATCAGTGTGATATGCCTAGATATCACACTGAGACATCTCCTAGACAAAAGGTAAGTAATTCACTTTTAGTACATAGGCAGTTTTGCAATGTTCCATACAAACCAACTCCACACTTAGAACAATTTACAAGGAAAAACAGTCAATGTATTCCTATAGAGAAAAATGAAGTTAATGGTTTGCAGGTAAGTACTGGTTTGTGGGAGTTGGTATTCTGGGGTTAGAACCAGGGTTCCCCCAGGGTCAAGGATGCACTCTTGAAACACCCTCAGCGGCACTAGGGCGGCCGGGTGCAGAGTGCTGAGGCCCAATGTTATCCAATGGGGGATAGGGGGCCTCCGGTTGGTGGCGGCTCATGAGCAGGCCACAAGGTTGTGGGAGCAAAGCTCCTGGTGTTAGGCTCAGGGCAAAGGGGGATCCGAGTTAGCACCCAAAGTACACCCCGCAGCGGCGCAGGGGCAGCTGGGTGCAGGCTGCTGGTTCAGCATCGGGTGCCCTGTTGATTTCAATGGGGATTCTCTGGTTGCAACAAAGACTGCAGGCTCAGGGACGAAGATCTTCTGGAGGTGACCACCGGTTGGAGAGGTAAGTTGGGATGCCTGGGGATGCTGGGACACCGTCGGTTGGGCCACCCAAGGCCGTGGGACGTCGGGTGCAGGGGTGTCTTTAGGCGTCGGGTTTTCGTACCAGCTCCGGTTGCGGTCATGGGGTCCTCCAGAAAGAGACTGCAAGCGTCGTTAGGAGAGTCGAGGCAGGTCAGAGATCACCAGATTTCAGGTCAGGATCGCCAGGGAAACCTCCTCGTGGTGTTGGGCCTCTCGAACTCGGGCCGTAGGCGTCGGGTGCGGAGTGGTGCAGACTCGGGGTTTTGGTTGGGGCCTGAGTCTGTGGGTGAGCAAATCCGGTGCTCATGGGAGACAAAGTCTTTGGCTTGGAAGGCAGGGCAGGTCCTCGGGGTTCTTGAAATTGCTGGCTGCAGGTCACATCGGGATTTCGCTGGAGCAGATTCGAGGTGGGGACAGGCCGGTAGGGCTGGGGGCAAGTCAGTGGGCGTCAACCTCTTCTTAGTTTCAGCACTGCTTCTTCGGTCCTTCGTCTTCTTGTCAATTCTTGTCTGAGGAGGCAAGGTTCAGGGTTGCCCCTAAATACTAGATTTAGGGGCGTTACAGGTAAGTAAAGGTTGGGACCAATGGGTCCCTTGCTTGGGGTGGGTACACCCCCTAATATGTCATCCTTCAGTGGGAGGGGGGCATATGCCTCACTCTGGTTGGCTGGGTCCCCCCGTCTGCAAGATGGTCAGGACTGAGAGTTGTGCTTTACCTCGCGTCCCCCAACTGAGGGGTGGGGTTTGCAAAGGTGGGCACACCTTCCTTCCTCACTTGGTTTTCCTGCCGATTCTCCCGCCCAAAGTGGGGGTCAGAATCGGTGGGGGCCAGTTGCTGGAAGCAGCAAAGGCCTGGGGTAGCTCACAAAGGCGGCAAGCCTTTGAAGCTTCCCCTTCATGGACCCTGCCCATCCTGGGGGAGGAGGCTTGGCACCTCGTCCAAGGATGTGCATTGTTTCAGACCCCCCAAGAGCAGCAGGCTGTCGACCCAGGGGTCCAGAAACATGTCTGGTGGTGGCAGCTGGAGAGCAGCCACTCAGCCTGGACACTAGTGTTAGGTCCTTTTTCAGGGGGCATCTCTAAGATGCCTTCTGAGTGCATTTTCATTCAATCCCACACTGACATCAGTGTGGGTTTAATGTGCTGAGAAGTTTGATACCAAACTTCCCAGTTTTCAGTGAAGCCATTATGGTGCTGTGGAGTTCGTAATGACAAACTCCCAGCACCATATACTCTTAATGGCATTACTGCACTTACAATGTCTAAGAATTGGCTTAGACACTGTAGGGGTACAGGGCTCATGCATCTGTACCCTCACCACTGGTATAATGCACCCAGCTAGAGGGGTGGCTGACCTATGCCAGGGCAGTGGATTGTAGGCATGGCACACAGGGATGTGTAAACAAGAGGACCCGGAAAAATCCGAACCTACGTAGTGCACAGCAACTGTCCCTAAGGTTTCAACAATTCAATCTTATTTCATGCAATTCTCATAGTTACAATAAACTATTACTCCGACTCGTTTTAGAATAATGTATTTCTTATTCCATCACAAATTTAGTTGTCTTTGTGGAAAACATAAAACATTCACAATGGTAAACAATTAGTACAATAGCTTAATGCTCTGTGTTAAGAACATAACGACTTCAAATGTAAATTCCGCTAACACAACGTTTCAAATATGACCCAATGCATTTCGGGTTGGTAAAACCCTTCTTCAGGGGTACATATAATGCAATCACAACAGTATAGCGGTCCAATAAATGACTTGAAGCAACTTCCGTGTGGAACTACAAAAATGAAAATGAACAGCAGTGTCAGTTCTCAATCTGCCAAAAGGCAGGATACATTTTTTTAAAAATAGGATACATTTATATAACAGAAAGGAAAAGGATTTGGACACTTCTTACTTAAACCCATCTGAAAAACGTGCCCATGTGCGGAAAAAACACGAAACAGAAACCGAAGAGTGACAAAAGGATGAGTGTCAGAAAGGTCAGCCGTGATGCAAACGTAGTGACGTGCCTCTAAATGAATAACCCCAACGAAACATAGTGCCTCACTTCATATGTGCTCAAATAAATACTGGCTAAAGAATATGATACTCGAACATAGTGGCGTGTTTGCTTACCGCGTCTTCCAAGGAAGAACACGCTCTCCCCTCTGCACGAGAACAAACAGAAACTTATGAAAACATGACTGCCAAAAGGCTATGATCAAACTAAAAGTGAAAGAACGCACCCCGTGCTCTTGTGTTCTAGACTATCTTACCGGAGTAAGAAAATGTGATCTCCGTATCGGAGTCTAAAATCTTCGGATCTGAAACAAAGACCAGACAACGAGTCGATGTAAAGCTTAGTGTCACAAAGATACCAAACGCTACAATGAAAGTAACAAAACATTATCCCAAACTAACTGAAAGCTCACCTCTTGCTAACGTATAGCAATAGTTAGAACCCACGTATCCTCTCGGCTGATTACGGGCGTCCTAACGGAATGACGTATGTGGTTTTAAACGAACCACGTGATGAAAATAGTAACTTTATTGGTAACTTTTTGTTCATATAGGCCTCTGCATACAGCCTCTACCTACCTCGGTGAGGCGCTCTGCCTCAGTGTTAAAACCTATACAAAGAGTTAAGACTCGTACAATGCGCGAAGTTCCGAGAGCTTACGATGGTATGATAAACCCATTGAAAAATGACGTGAACTATGAAAAAAATATAAAAAGTGGTGGTAAATAAAAATGGCGGAACAACGCAGCCCGCGTTTAAACAATTACCGAAAGGTGAGGAAACTAATGATCATGTCTGTGTGCAAATCCTGTACAATATTCATGGAAAATCAAGTGCATGGTTCATAAAAAAATCCGCATCTGACAGAAGATATAAACCTTCATTATGGTAAATTGATAACATGTTAACCAAACACATGAACAATTCATAAAGATACATCAAGACATACAGAATGTGAAAGGCATAAATCTTCAGCATGTTGCTAGAGATATATGTTTATAAGAAACATAACAATTCATAATGGTCATTAAGACCTCCTGGTATAATGGTACCTAGGTATTTAATCCAGAATGTTTCTCTGCGTGCCAGGGCCACATTGTAATCTATTCCTGAAACAGAATCAATTTTCTCTAATACTGTAAACCTGATCTGGGGGATAGTGTGTGGTGTATTAACCCTATGTGCAGCTAAACATGAGTTACAATTTTTGTTGCGAATCATACTTTTGTGCTCTATGATGCCTGTTTTGATTTTGCGTGACGTTCTACCCACATAGGTAAGTCCACACGGACATTGGATTACATAGATAACGCCCTCTGTGTTGCAATCTGATGTGTGTCTCAACTGGATTTTTTGCCCTGTATGAGGATGTGAGAAGGTATTTCCTGGAATTATGTTGCCGCATTGGCCGCAGTTCCAACATTTTCTCATCCCTCTATGGGTTTGTATCGAAGAGATAGATCTAGGTTTTAACATTTCCCTTAAGTTCTTGGAGCGATTATGTGCTAAAAGAGGTTTATCCAAAAAGAGTGATACGAAGTCAACCTCTTGTTCTATGATCTCCCAACGTTTAGTGATGATTTTTTTGATCTTGGTAGATTGCGTTGAGTGTTTTATGACAAAAGCTTCCCGTTTTTTGAGTGACTTCACAGATTTCTGTAACAAGTCTTCCCGTCTCTTCTTTGCAACTATTTCTTTAGCAGCATTCAAAACTTGTGGAGGATATCCCCTTTTTTTGTATCTATTCAGTTGCTCCTCAATTAGAGACTCACTCCGTTCCTCCTGCGATGTAATTCTTTTTATTCTGATGAGTTGTGACACAGGCAAATGTTTCTTAAGTGAGATTGGATGGGCGCTCATGTAATGTAAAGCATTGTTTACATCCGTAGGTTTTCTGTATACAGAAGTCTCAAACCCCATTGTGGTCTTTTGGATTCAATGTCCAGGAAGTGAATGGTCTCCGGATGAATGGTAAACGTGAATTGAATCCGTGGGTTACATTGATTTAACTCATTAATGCTGTCTTCCAACGCATTTTGTGTGCCTCTCCAAATAACCAAGATGTCATCTATATAGCGCATATATGTGATAAGGTTTTCTTGCCATCGGGGGTTGTGTAATATATGCATGTCTCCAAAATGAGCCATATAGGTATTGGCATAGGATGGAGCTCCAGGAAAACCCATGGACGTACCTGTACGTTGCAAGAAAAATTTATCTTTCCAGGAAAAGTAGCTATGATACAGCGAAAAATGAAGTAACTCCAGAAGAAATACTCCTAAATCATCCTGTGTGACTGTCTGTAAAAGTCTCCATTCCACTGCATCTAAACCCTCGTTATGGGGAATTGAAGTGTATAAAGCCACTACATCAATGGTACACAGTAAGACCTCTTCCGTGAAATGATGGCTTATGGCTGCTAGTTTTTGCAGGCAGTCAGTGGTATCCTTAACATATGTACCCCATGATTGTGCCAGCGGTTGTAGATGGTGATCCAAATATTGTCCAATCGGTTTGTGGATCGAACCACATCCGGCTACTATTGGTCGAAAAGGGGGATTTACAGCGTCTTTATGGATCTTGGGAAACATATATATACGCGGTGTTTTAGGCGTGGTATTCTGTAAAAACCTTCTGGTGTTCTCATTGATCAAACCCATGTTCTCAGCATTTAACAAAATGGACTCAAGCAGTTTCATGAATTCTTTTGTGGGATCTGTGTCCAGTTGAATGTAGGTTTCAGTGTTGTTGACATGTGCATTGACACATCTTTCGTAAAAATCTGTATCCATGGCGACAAGCGCCCCCCCCTTTGTCTGCTGGTTGAAAGGTTACGTGCTTATCCCGTCTCAAAGAGTTAAGAATGCGTATCTCTTTCTTTGTTAAATTTTTCTTGCAACGTACAGGTACGTCCATGGGTTTTCCTGGAGCTCCATCCTATGCCAATACCTATAAGGCTCATTTTGAAGACATGCATATATTACACAACCCCGATGGCAAGAGAACCTTATCACATATATGCGCTATATAGATGACATCTTGGTTATTTGGAGAGGCACACAAAATGCGTTGGAAGACAGCATTAATGAGTTAAATCAATGTAACCCACGGATTCAATTCACGTTTACCATTCATCCGGAGACCATTCACTTCCTGGACATTGAAATCCAAAAGACCACAATGGGGTTTGATACTTCTGTATACAGAAAACCTACGGATGTAAACAATGCTTTACATTACATGAGCGCCCATCCAATCTCACTTAAGAAACATTTGCCTGTGTCACAACTCATCAGAATAAAACGAATTACATTGCAGGAGGAACGGAGTGAGTCTCTAATTGAGGAGCAACTGAATAGATACAAAAACAGGGGATATCCTCCACAAGTTTTAAATGCTGCTAAAGAAATAGTTGCAAAGAAGAGACGGGAATACTTGTTACAGAAATCTGTGAAGTCACTCAAAAAACGGGAAGTGTTTGTCATAAAACACAGCGCAATCTACCAAGATAAAAAAAAATTAAAAAAATCATCACTAAACGTTGGGAGATCATAGAACAAGAGGTTGACTTCGTATCACTCTTTTTTGGATAAACCTCTTTTCGCACATAATTGCACCAAGAACTTGAGGGAAATGTTAAAACCTAGATCTATCTCTTCGATACAAACCCATAGAGGGATGAGAAAATGTTGGAACTGCGGCCAATGCGGCAACATAATTCCAGGAAATACCTTCTCACATCCTCATACAGGGCAAAAAATACAGTTGAGACACACATCAGATTGCAACACAGAGGGCGTTATCTATGCAATCCAATGTCCGTGTGGACTTACCTATGTGGGTAGAACGTCACACAAAATCAAAACACGCATCATAGAGCACAAAAGTATGATTCGCAACAAAAATTGTAACTCATGTTTAGCTGCACATTGGGTTAATACACCACACACTATCCCCCAGATCAGGTTTACAGTATTAGAGAAAATTGATTCTGTTTCAGGAATAGATTACAATGTGGCCCTGGCACGCAGAGAAACATTCTGGATTACATACCTAGGTACCATTATACCAGGAGGTCTTAATGACCATTATGAATTGTTATGTTTCTTATAAACATATATCTCTAGCAACATGCTGAAGATTTATGCCTTTCACATTCTGTATGTCTTGATGTATCTTTATGAATTGTTCATGTGTTTGGTTAACATGTTATCAATTTACCATAATGAAGGTTTATATCTTCTGTCAGATGCAGATTTTTTTATGAACCATGCACTTGATTGTCCATGAATATTGTACAGGATTTGCACACAGACATGATCATTAGTTTCCTCACCTTTCGGTAATTGTTTAAACTCGGGCTGCGTCGTTCCGCATTTTTATTTACCACCACTTTTTATATTTTTTTCATAGTTCACGTCTTTTTTCAATGGGTTTATCATACCATCTTAAGCTCTCGGAACTTCGCGCATTGAACGTGTCTTAACTCTTTGTATAGGTTTTAACACTGAGGCAGAGCGCCTCACCGAGGTAGGTAGAGGCTGTATGCAGAGGCCTATATGAACAAAAAGTTACCAATAAAGTTACTATTTTCATCACGTGGTTCGTTTAAAACCACATACGTCATTCCGTTAGGACGCCCGTAATCAGCCGTGAGGATACGTGGGTTCTAACTATTGCTACACGTTAGCAAGAGGTGAGCGTTCAGTTAGTTTGGGATAATGTTTTGTTACTTTCATTGTAGCGTTTGGTATCTTTGTGACACTAAGCTTTACATCGACTCGATGTCTGGTCTTTGTTTCAGATCCGAAGATTTTAGACTCCGATACGGAGATCACATTTTCTTACTCCGGTAAGATAGTCTAGAACACAAGAGCACGGGGTGCGTTCTTTCACTTTTAGTTTGATCATAGCCTTTTGGCAGTCATGGTTTCATAAGTTTCTGTTTGTTCTCGTGCAGAGGGGAGAGCGTGTTGTTCCTTGGAAGACCCTGTAGGCAAACACGCCACTATGTTCGAGTATCATATTCTTTAGCCAGTATTTATTTGAGCACATATGAAGTGAGGCACTGTGTTTCGTTGGGGTTATTCATTTAGAGGCACGTCACTACGTTTGCATCACGGCTGACCTTTCTGACACTCATCCTTTTGTCACTCTTCGGTTTCTGTTTCGTGTTTTTTCTGCACAGGGGCACGTTTTTCAGATGGGTTTAAGTAAGAAGTGTGCAAATCCTTTTCCTTTCTGTTATATAAATGTATCCTATTTTTTTTTTTTTAAATGTATCCTGCCTTTTGGCAGATTGAGAACTGACACTGCTGTTCATTTTCATTTTTGTAGTTCCACACGGAAGTTGCTTCAAGTCATTTATTGGACCGCTATACTGTTGTTATTGCATTATATGTACCCCTGAAGAAGGGTTTTACCAACCCGAAATGCATTGGGTCATATTTGAAACGTTGTGTTAGCGGAATTTATATTTGAAGTCGTTATGTTCTTAACACAGAGCATTAAGCTATTGTACTAATTGTTTACCATTGTGAATGTTTTATGTTTTCCACAAAGACAACTAAATTTGTGATGGAATAAGAAATACATTATTCTAAAACGAGTCGGAGTAATAGTTTATTGTAACTATGAGAATTGCATGAAATAAGATTGAATTGTTGAAACCTTAGGGACAGTTGCTGTGCACTACGTAGGTTCGGATTTTTCCGGGTCCTCTTGTTTGCAAGTTTTACACAGGGGTTAGTGCTATACCCCTTCACGCAGCAGCACGCAAAAACAAATTTTACGTTATTTACTTCATAAGCAAAAATTTGAGCTGTTTATTAATTCAAACAGGAGTGCAGGTCCAACTCATATACAACACAGGGATGTGTGCCATGTCGACTCTTCACTTTGTTCTGCACCAAAACACGCAGCCTGCAATGGCAGTGTGTGTGTGTAAAGGTACAGGGCCTCTAAGGGTGGCACAATAAGTGCTGCAGCCGTTAGAGGCCTTCCCTGGCCACAGTGCACTTGGTACCTATGGTACCATTTACAAGGGACTGACCAGTGGCCAAAGAGTGCCAATTGAGTTTTGTTTTTAATGCAGTTTAGGGAAAGAACATAGGCCCTGGGTACCTGTTTGGCAGGAACCCAGGGCGCACTCAGTCAAAGTACATCAGCAGTTTGGCAAAAAGTGGGGGCAACCATGCAAAAAGAGGGTACTTTCTTACACCTAACAGTTGCATTCTGGTGCTTGTACTTATGATTTATTCATTATAAACATATCTCTAGGTGCAAACAAAAAAGCAGGATGCAGATTTTCCACAGTTTTAATGGGTAGAAAATCATGATTTTATTAAAGGCACGGAGGCTAATATTCTGCATGATACCTTTATTGCTTCCCAAACACAGCAGCAACAAATACTAGAATTTAGAATACAAATAACTTCTAGAACGTTGAACATGCATATACTGACAGAACGGGCAGCCATCTTCCTCTTTTAGGTGCTGCGAAAAAAACAGAGTCCAAATAAAAACAAAGATCCATCACTCAAACTCCAAGCGATTCTGAATCTTCCAGAAACTGCTCCAAACGAACGACTCTTCTTCTTTATCCTGCATAGTAAAAACAAACAAATAATAAACAGGGCGGGAACAGAGGAGGGATAATATTAGCCTCCGTGCCTTTAATAAAATCATGATTTTCTACCCATTAAAACTGTGGAAAATCTGCATTTTATAGCAAGGCCTGGAGGCCAATATTATGCATGTTCAAAGTTCATCCAAAACTCTATCCAACACATTTTCCACAGGTTTAAAATAGAACCTCTTAAACGTTGAGTCATTAGACCAATCTGCCGCTTTCATAATCCCACTTAAACTAAAACCTCTCATAAAAGCTTTGCTAGCCTCAGCCCCTCTAACAGAATGTGCCCCAAAAACATTCACATCCACACCTGCCTGTGACATAACCTCTCTCACCCACCTTGCCAGCGTAGGAGTTGACACAGCCCTAAAAGGCTTCCTATAAGAAATCAAAAGTTGAGAACAACCTCCTTGCCTCAAACCAACAGTCCTTTTTTCATATTCTCTAAGACAACCAACCACACACAAATTATCATGCCCCTCTAAAAGAGGATACAAAATTGTCCTAGACATAGATTTTGTCCTTTTCCTTAACTCAAAGCACACACCCTCTGGCTGATAACACCTTGAATCCACCTCTAAAGCCCTAATATCAGAAACTCTTCTAAAAGAAACCAAGCAGAGAAGCATAGCCAACTTCCATGATAACAATTTAAGTTCCAAAGACGAATTAACACCCCAACTATCCAATTCCTTCAGAACCACTGAGACATCCCAAAACACACCATACTTAGCCTTTGGAGGCAGAGCCACTCTAACGCTCTTAATCAATCTTTTAACAAACACATGTTGCCCCACTGGCAGACCACTCACCAAAACATGACCCGCTGAAATTGCAGATCTGCTTATGTTAACAGTATTGTAAGCCAAACCACTCTTATACAGTTCCGATAAATAATTTACCACCTCCACTACAGGTGCTGATACGGAATCCAAATTCCTCTCAACACACCAACCAGACCATCTTCTCGAAGCTGATCTATAAACCTTGGTTGTTCCCTTAGACCATGATCCCGCGATAAGATCCTCAGCCTCTTTTGATAGTCCATGCACCTGCCATACTCTCCTGAAATCAGCCATGCCACCAACCTTAACTGACCTGACACGACCAAATCGTGAACATTTCCCTCCGGATCCAGAATTATCTCTCTTAAACTCGGCAATAACACTGGATCCTCCACTACCAGACTCATCATATCCGGAAACCACACCTGAGCTCTCCAGAAAGGAGTTATCATGACTAACTCTGCCTTCTCCCTCCTGACTTTCATCAACACCCTCTGAATCAACGAGAAAGGAGGAAAAGCATAATTTCTTCCTATTTTCCAATCCTGAAGAAAAGCATCTATCCCCATTGCCTCTGGATCTGGTCTCCAACAGTAAAAATCCTTCAGCTGACAATTCAGTCTGTCCGCAAAGAGATCCACTAGCAGTGGACCCCATCTCTGCTGTAACCTCATAAAAACTTCTCTGTTTAATCTCCAGTTGCTCACGTCCCTGAGATACCTTGAATACCAATCCGCTTCTACGTTGCTCAACCCCGGAATATACTGAGCCTGAACCATAATCTCCTTCTCTAAGCAAAACTTCCAAAATTCCTTTGCCAAATCCGCTAAACCCCTCGATCTCGGGCCTCCCAACTTGTTCACATATCTCACTGCTGACAAGTTGTCCATTTTCAACAGGACACAACATTTTACTTGATCCCTCAGGAAACTCTTCACTGCAAAGGATCCCGCCAGAAGCTCCAGGCAATTTATATGCATCACTTTCTCCTCCTTTGACCATTGTCCCCCTGTTGACACCATGCCACACCGTGCTCCCCATCCGTGCAAACTCGCATCCGATTCTATTTCTATTTCTGGCACCTCCCCAAAGATCGCCCTTCCATTCCAGGCTTCCAGACTCATCAACCACCAATTCAACTCTTCCTTTGATTCCTGATTCAACATCACCTTCTGTGAATACTTCGCCCCTCTTCTCAAATGATAACCCTTCAACCTCTGCAACGCTCTGTAATGAAGAGGAGCTGGAAAGATCGCCTGAATCGACGCAGATAACAGACCCAGTAACCGAGCTAATTGCATCAATGTAATCCATTTTGCATTCCTCACTCTTTTCACCTCCTTCCTGATTTTCCTCACCTTCTCCATAGGCCACATCAACACACATTCCAACGTCTGTATCTAAAAACCTAAAAACTGCATCTCCTGCTGAGGCTCCACACATGATTTCTCTTTGTTCACCACAAAACCTAAATCCTCCAGAACCCTCACAGCAAACTCCGTTTGTTCCCTTGCTAATTCCTTCTCTTCCGCCATGATTAACACATTGTCCAGATAGACAATCAAACGTATTCCCCTTGACTTCAACCAAGCTGCCACTGGCCTCATCACTTTTGTAAAGCACCATGGGGCTCAAGTCAACCCAAATGGGAGACTCTTGAACCTCCAAAACCTTCCTTTCCACCTGAACTGTAGATAATCTCTTTGCTCTTCGCACATCGGAATAGTCAGATAGGCATCCTTCAAATCCAACCTTGTCAACCAATCCCCTTTCCTTAACAGATCCCTCAACATATGGATGCCCTCCATCTTGAAATGATTGTAAGAAACCCAATTGTTCAACTCTCTCAGATTGATTACCGGCCGCATACCTTTTCCCTTCTTCTCCACTAAAAATACATTGCTTATGAAACCTCCTCTCACTTTTCTTGCCGGTTCTATTGCCACTTTTGCCTCCAATGCCTCTATTTCTTTCGTTACCATGTCCTCCATCTCCTCTGAGAACCTCAGAATATTCGGAGGCCTCTCTTGCACTGGAGTCTGTAAAAATCTATTTTGTAACCTGACACCGTTTCCAAAACCCAGGGATCCTGTGTAATTTCTCTCCATCTCGAAACAAAATGGGCTAGTCTGCCGCCCAACTTTATTTGGATAGAAATAGGGTCTTGAAAACAGCTTACCTGAGGCACCCCTTGACCGCCTCTCTGATCGCATACCTCTCGCTCTGCTTCGTCGCCTTTGTGGGAAAAAACTTCCATGCCCCCATCTCGAATTGTTGAAGTTTGAACCAAAACCGGTTCCATAGGGTCTGAAACCTCTTCCAAAGTATCCTCTAGAAACACCTTGTCCACGGCCGGGGAATCGACCCCGCATTCGCCCGGCCACTCCAAAAACTCTCCTCATATCTTTTTGCGCCGTCTCTAGTGAGCTAAAAGTACCCACATATCTGGACATATCTTTTACAAAATCGTCACCAAAAAGTAATCCATCACTACGTTCCCCTAGCTCCTTACTAGCAAGATCTGCCAACTTCGGATCTATTTTGAAAAGAATACTTTTCCTTCTTTCAATGCAAAGCGCAGTGTTTGAATTACCAAGAAGGCATATAGCCCTCTGGACCCATTGACACATTTCTGCCACATCAATTCCCGTATTATTGGAATGCGCCTCCTACCACATGTCAAAAATTTTTGTCAGGGGCCCCAATACGTCCAGGAGTTTATCCTGGCATCCCTTTAATCCTTTTTCAAGTCCTCTTCTAGGGTCTTTACCTGTTTTGTTTATAAATGCCATAATTTTCTGGTCCAGCTCAGGAGTGTAAGCAACCTTACTTTCCAGACTTGGCCTAGGACATTCCCTCCTCATCCTAGTCCTCACATCCTTTGGTATTTCCCTTCTAATCCAATACCTCACGTATTTGGCTACATGCTCCACAGGAGCCCATTGCGGAGAGAGTGGATGTTGTATCAAAAGAGGATCAAACATCACTTCCCCTTGTGAATCTACAAAGTAATTTTCCTCTATTTTAATCTCTCTCTCGTTCACCTTTCTCCTCTTAAGTGGAACCTCCTCCACATCCGACTCTTCTATACTTGAGCTACATGTAAGTTCAACATCACCACTAGAGGAGCTAGAATCACAAGCCACCGCTGTGTGTTTTACTTTATGCGCCTTTATAGCGCTCCCTTTCGCCTTTATAGCGGACTCTTTATGAACCTTCCGTTCTTTCCCCTTCCTTACTGTTTCAACATGCTTTCTCTTCTGAGTTTTTTTCTTCCCCTGGCTAGTCCCCCCTGCAACCATTTCCATCTCTTCAGTGGACCAGAAGTTCTCATCTTCGCCAGATCTTTGTCTTCTTTGCATTGTTTTCTCTAAACTATTCTCTATCTTT
Organism: Calotriton arnoldi; assembly: GCA_963921515.1. Lineage (NCBI taxonomy): Eukaryota > Metazoa > Chordata > Amphibia > Caudata > Salamandridae > Calotriton > Calotriton arnoldi. Next base: position 2,196,639 of record CAWUFW010002116.1, read on the forward strand.
TTGTCGAGAGACGCAGACATCTCTCCAAACATTTTTTCCATGTAGCTCTTCATTTTTTCCTCAAAACTTCCTTCTGTACTTTCCATTTCATCAACAGAATAAAATTGTACCTCCTATTCCAAACCTTTCCAATTTACTTTCAACCAAAAAAATCACCTAAACAATCTCACCACAGCTCAGCCTAATGCTTCCTCTAAATTCAAAATTTTTATTCATCAAACACTCACAACTTATCACAAACTGTCCTCTTATAGTAAAACTGCCAAACCTCTCTCCTCACGTAATCAAACTCGACCTGCACCTGAACTGTTGACCGAAGTCTGACAGAAACTGACTCGCGTTCTTACAGACTCCGTGTTAACCCCAAAATATGGCCGACAAAAAATCCATTACTTCTAATGCACCTTCCCAACTAAACAAAATGGCCGCCGCACGTTGCGTGCGTACGGTGTCCTTACTGTGTCAAAATTAGACCCAATTACAGCACGTTACGTCGGAACGCGCTCAATATAACTACCTTCCCTCGTCATAGAGAAGAAAGCACGAGCCATGCCTCTGCATCTCCGTGCCTCGCGCCCCACGCTCCCCGATTGAACTGCCAAATCATAACGGTAAGCCTTACCGATACCTTAAACCCACAAAAAAAAAGTCCTTAAACCCCCGTTACAACAAGCTCACAAATCATTCATACACGGATTAAGTGATCGCTAACCTAAAATCATACATTTAAGTATTTCAAACGCCAAATATTTCACAAACATTTCAATTTCCTTTAAATAAACAAACTTCCTTTAAACCCTTTTAAAAAGTCTATTAATGACATTCCCCATGTAAACATGAATACAAAATCCTTCTTAATCATTCATTCTTCAAACTTTTGTTAACCAAAAAAAGTTGTGACTTATCTGTGTCTGAGCAGCAACAAAAGAGGAAGATGGCTGCCCGTTCTGTCAGTATATGCATGTTCAACGTTCTAGAAGTTATTTGTATTCTAAATTCTAGTATTTGTTGCTGCTGTGTTTGGGAAGCAATAAAGGTATCATGCATAATATTGGCCTCCGGGCCTTGCTATAAAATCTGCGATTTTATCGTTGCTGCAGTTTGCTTTTTTATTGTCTGCAATAAATTGTCACTCAGGTTGTCTGTCACACAAGAGGCAAGCAAACGTCACCCTTAGGTACCCAAAACCTGGCAACTGTTTCAAAACTAAAGGCAAATACAGACTGGGGAATGAGGGCAACGAGATCGGCAAAAGGTACACGAGCTACACAGAAAAAGAAGGAAAATCGGGTCACAGATGGATTTTAACAAGGAGCACTTGAAAAAAACAGGTGGACACAGATCAGAGAGTCAGTGTTTCATTATGACCCTTCTCCTTGTCAATATAGGGTCACTGCAACCTGCTGATATGACAACTGTCCCATTTGTGATTTCACTCAAGGGTATGCTATACATGTTAATCCCCACCGGTTGTGTATTTCAACTATGGAGTTGCTACTGACTGCCTTAGAATTTACGGCTGACACAAGCACTAACAAACTGTGAAAATCAGATGATGCAACTCATAACATTAAGCAGAAATATCATTTTATTTTAACACACAGAACCACGGCTGTTGCGGCAAAAAAAAAAACATGCTTTATTGCAGTCGGCGGCCGAACCGCATAAATGTGACCAACAACTAACTGCTGGTCGTGTCCCAAACGTGCGCCAAAAAGTCATGAGTTATCCCCAAGGCGTCCTGCACAGTAGACGGGCTCAAACCATTCACCCACTTCACACCAAAATAATCACTGGCAAAGCTAAATAGTCTGGCTTTAAGTGTGCTAACTATTGCATATAAATTCAGGCATTCACAAATGCAGTCTCCATATGTTGAATGTACAAATACTGTTTAGCACATTAAAGCAAGCTCTATTGGCTTTGGTAGTGATGGGGAAAAAAGTAGTAAAAAGAGGTTTGCTTTCTGTATAAAATTAAGCAATTTCTAAAACAGTAGTTCCTAACCCAGGATCCGTGAAGCGTATTAGAGGGTCTGCGACTTTAGAAAATTAAATAATATTAGCGGATTAATAAAGTGTGTATAGATATACATACATACATATAATTTGTGTGTTTGTGTGTATGTATGTATGTATGTATGTATAGTAGGCTAGTATGGATGATTGATGGCCTCTATTGAAGCACTTGTATATACTGACAAAAAGAGAGCATGTTTTAGGGGAAAAATAGACAAGTGATGTGCTTGTGTTTATCACATTGCTTCATCTCTTCATCTACATTGTCAAAAGGTCCAACATTCCAATTATAATTAAAAATTCGATTTTTGCATATTTTTTGTTTGTGAATTAAAACAAATATTTCATAATTTGTGTATTTGATGTATACTTGTTTCTGTATTTTTTTTTAATATATATTTTTCAGAGGTTTAAATCGCAGAAGTTGCTCATGCCAGAGTTCCTGGCTTCCAGTAGTGATTCAGTGTGGGTCCAGAGGCGTCACAAGGTTAAGAATAGCTGACTTTGAAGCAGAATGATACACTAAAGTCAGTAGCATGAGTGAGATAGAACTACTCCTCTGAATGAAGCCAAAGACATTCTTTGTGTATTTTAAAGAGTTGGTAACAGTAGCTTTTGCAGACAGCTGCGTTGTCAAGCCAGACCTACAAGGAGCACTGGGTTAGGCAACGGTAAATATTCCCAGCAAGCTGTGCACGCAGACTAGAATGGAGCTCCTTCACCTCTGAGCTATGGGGACTCAGTCACCAGGTCTGTTATAGCGTGTGTTTACTTGGCTTTCAGTCATAAAGAGCCGGTCCGTACACAACTGTTCTGTTTACTGTTACCTTAACGGCTTTCTCTCTGTATTCTGTACACAACTCATATTGACATTTCACATTGTCTTATTACATGGTTCATACTGACAACTGTGCACACCTTATTTTCCTCAGCGTGGAATAGCTCATTTGTGTTGGCTTTCCTCCAAGCACAGCATGTGATACCTAGACACTGGATTTTACCAGCGATTGCATGGTATGGGTTATATTGAGGGTGAGCGCTGTTTGCAGGGCTTGGCCCAGGTTGCTCGGCTTAGCCCATCAGAGCTGATTTTGTGGCCTATATGAGTGAATTGCCTCTTGTTTTCCAGGCTTTAGTGGTTTGGTTTCTCCCAGTGGCATAGCTAGCCCTTTGTGGCCACCCGTGGCGGTCCCCGTGTTTGTCACCCTGCTGCGGCCCCATCAAAGAGCAGGGGTGGGGGGTGCTGGCAAGATTTTTTCCATTTGCCGCCCACCGGCAGCCAATTGAAGGGGGGGAGATTGCCGCCACGAGGCAGCAGGTGAGAGCAGGGGGAGGCTGCCGCCCCCAAAACCCATGCCGCCTGGGGCGGGCCGCCCCCCCCGCTACGCCACTGGTTTCTTTCTTAATGAAGACTCTGGCCTTCATTCCCAAGGAGCCAGAAACTTGGAGGGGGACATTCTAGGCTTGGAGTTGCCGACTGGGCTGCTATCTCCACCCCAATTACCGCCCATTCCAAGTGGTCAGACTAGAATGATAACACACTGATCCCGGAGATTACTTTACCCATTCCAACATGGTATTCCCTAATTTGAGGACCTTGTTCTCACACACATTTACTTTCAGTAGATGGTAAATGTGCACCAAGATGCATTTGGCTTTACCAGTGCATTCCCACACCCAGTAAATCTTGTAATTGTGAGGGGTGGCTATTCCCTGAACAACTTGCTGAATCACCCCACATGACTTGGAATGAGGGTTTCTGGGGTGTGATCCCTTTGAAAGATAGCTTCATGTCTCTTTTGGAGCAGTGTGACTGTCAGTATGAGATGGGCCTGCTGTCCGTAGAGCTGGGTGTGATTCCTTGCTTAATCGTACTTACTCTTAGTTTTATAAGGATTTTACACAGACCCACAGTCTGTAGTTGGCTCATCAATCATGCACTTCCTCTTGTTGCAGTGGCTCGTGCACTACTAGCCTTAGGAATGGTCTGAATAAAGCAAATATCTTTTATACGGGAAGAAGACAAGACTATTCCGATAGGGCTTCCTTTTACAAAGCCTTGATCAGTCGACTACCAGTGACTGGACCAATGCATTGTAAGTGTTTCCCACCACATTTGTTTCTGTAGCCTGTCCGTGTAGTCTATCCTGTAAACACTTCCTGTAGCCCTCCTATGTGCACTAGACCTGTACACCGGCCTTACGGTATTCTACTATAGTGCCAATATCGGCAACACACCCAACCCGCAAACACAGCAATACCATAATAAAGAACACACAAGACTCATTGGTTGTTGGAGAAAACATTGCTGCAGGTTTATTTTGCATAAGAAATATGCCAACATGGTGGGTCAACTTACGGGCGATCCAAGGGCAGGCAGCCCTGATGAGCCAAATTGCACCGTGGCATAACCAATCGGTGCTAACCATTTTGGGGGATTACCCCTTACATCCTTTGGACCACCAGTCCACCCATTTACTCACGCCCCTTGAAGGAGCAGAGCGTATCCAGGCAAGCCCCCGGTTGCTCAGGTTTACAACCGCCCGAAGGACTAGCGGTGCGCCGTCGTTCCTCGAGGGTCCTGCCGTAAGGACTTCCTGGGGCTATTTGGCATTTGCACCCTTCTTCTGGTCCTGAAGAGGGTACCCTTATGTACCATTCAGCCTCTGGATCGCCCTGTAACTCCGCCTGCAACACAAAATAACAAGTTAATGGCCTTCCTACCCTAGCCACCCATCCAGCCGACACGCCGGGTAAGCGGTAGGGAGGGAGACGGCGTGGAACCTCGACGCGAAAGGATCGCCGGATGGGCGGGGGAGGTAAATATACTTGGCCCCTGCCCACTCGGCGCGCCGGAAATGACGACAGGAAGCGCCGGACCCCGGAGGTCCAGACACTAGACCCGTCGGGTTTGTGCCTAATGTGGCACTAAGGTGTCCGCCCTCCTATGGGGGCCCCCTGTGTGGGCCGCGTGCAGCCCCATAGTGTCAATATCGGCAACACACCCAACCCGCAAACACAACAATACCATAATAAAGAACACACAAGACACATTGGTTGTTGGAGAAAACATTGCTGCAGGTTTATTTTGCATAAGAAATATGCCAACATGGTGGGTCAACTTACGGGCGATCCAAGGGCAGGCAGCCTCTATGCTGCCTTCCCACCTGAAGAGCCAAATTGCACCATGGCATAACCAATCGGTGCTAACCATTTTGGGGATTACCCCTTACATCCTGTGGACCACCAGTCCACCCATTTACTCACGCCCCTTGAGGGGCGGTGCGTATCCAGGCAAGCCCCCGGTTGCTCAGGTTTACAACCGCCCGAAGGACTAGCGGGGCACCGTCATTCCTCCAGGGTCCTGCCGTAAGGACTTCCTGGAGCTATTTGGCATTTGCACCCTTCTTCTGGTCCTGAAGAGGGTATCCCTATATACCATTCAGCCTCTGGATCGCCCTGTAACTCTGGGTGTGGCACCCGTCATACCCAGGGCCCCCCACCAAGGCAGGCATTCTTACTTGCACCCTGCTGATACTAGGGCATCACCCAGGTCCAACAGAAACAGGTCCATGCCCATTATAGACAATTGGACACCCCTCCACATCAAAACATCCCGTGGTCGTGGCGTGCAAGAGCCGAGTCTGATAAATCCAGAAACCCCTCTGTTCCGTGAATTTTGCGCATGGCGCTGTTTACCCTCCTGCAAGAAATTAGAACGGTCTCTCCAGACCAGACAATTCCCATTTACCTCTGACCTGGTTACCAGTCCTTCTGGCTGGACAATTCACATTTACCTCTGCAGGTGTTTCCCTACCCTATCGGGGAAAACTTGTGATGTAGCACTAAAGAGACCATGCCTAATTCACCCAGCCCTTCCGATTTCAGATGATTTGGATTAGAGTTGACCCAAGCCCTCATGCTTGGTGGGCTTGCGCATGGCTTATTTACCCTTCCGTAGGCAAATTCGATGGCCTACACTTAACTTGGGAACTACTGTCTCTGTCTTAACCACAGCTTTATTTACCCTCAAGGGCATGCTCACTGGCCACCCCGGGGTTGCGGCAATTGATCGCTACTTTAACCATTTTTCTGGAAGAAATCCCTTTGGTGCCCTTCGCGCCAATCAGGGCCTTCTTGTTAGGAGTTGTCGCGTCATGTGTTTACCCATTACCACCCAGTCCCTGGTCTAAGGCTCTGCTGGTGAACATGGTGGAGTTCCCTCCAAGGCCTTCAGTATTATTGTTAACAGTTATTAATTGTGGCCGCACAATACCCTTCTCTCTACCAGCTGGCCTCCGTTGTATGGGAGTACAACGCGGGCCAGAGATATTACCATAGAAATTAAAACTACTGCTCTCCTCTTGACCAGGCTTCAGCGTGGTATGCTCCCTGTGTTCACTGTGTACCGTTGTGTGCAGTTCCATATGGGGGGGGGGGTTGACCAAGCCATTGGTTAGCCCCCTTGCTTGGCAAGTCCACATTTGGAGGTTCACAGATGACCATGCGCGGCACCAAGAGAAATACGGACCCACTGGGGAGGGTCATCGGGCGGGGATAGGGGGAGTCTAGTGACAGATGCTGTGACGCCATGCTGGAGTCCCCACCCGAATAGTTGCCCACAACCCTGCACACACAGGGGGAGTCTTGTGACAGATGCTGTGATGCCATGCTGGAGTCCCCACCCGAATAGTTGCCCACAACCCTGCACACAATTTTATAGGTTCTACGCAAGGTTGCACCTAGTTTGCTCAGAAATAACACTGTACACATATTAGCACATGGTGCTACGCAAGATTGCTCTTAGTTTGCTCAGGAGTCGTGGGTTAACACATGGTGCTCCAGCGCACCTCAGCCCTGAAGCCTAAGCCCTTGTTTTACCCCCATACTTGCTTATTCCCACACTTTGGGGATTCACACTGATAACCGTGTACTGCACCAGCAGTGGAAGTTTACCTGCTCCTTCCAAATTTGAATTTTCCTGGATAATGGACATGCCACGTATTCTTATTACATTGTAGCCTTTTTATGCTTTTACCCCTTGTTCCCCCATCATTGGGACAGCAGCACCCTTGTCAGCTGACCCTTCCACATACAGCCTAGCTACTAAGGCTAGCAGGGCAGGGGATTTTTTTTTTTTGTTGCTTGACTGGAGCAGCCTGTAACCTACCCTCAGTTCCAGGCTGCAATACTTTGCTGAGTTTGACTAGACATTAGCAACGCCCTTATTGATCGCTGAACCCCAGGCGAACACATTAATGGTATCAAATCTGGTTGAGGGAATGTATGCATTGCGCCCACTATTGCCGACCCGCACCCTTTCTTGGAGTGACAACTTACGCAGCCCACCAGCCTTGCTTAACTGTAGTCCGATCACAGATGTACCCTACCTTCTAACCATCTGTGACCCTTGTTGCTTGAATCAGCAATAGACCTAGCTCACTTCGTTTTCCCCGGAATTCATTGCCCTCAACCGAATCAAGGCTGGGGTTCGGCTTCCTTCTAGTCACCTTTTAATCCACCATATGTGGGTCCGCTGGGTCCCATCTGCCTTCCTGCAAGTAACCTTGTTACTTAATACAGCTCCCTTACTGTGCTTGCCTGATTCAGAGACAAATGGCAACAACATGCCACCCTGCAGCTTGGTGAAGAGGATGTTTGAACCAAACGTACCCCGGTCCGTGTTTTCAGCAATTTATCCTTATGGAGGCTCCCGTTCGTGTGAGGTGTGTCAATGTCCTGGCAAGGCATACCCAATAGCCTGTTCAACCTTGGAGACTATCCTACTATGATGTGTAAAGGTTCAACAATCCGATGAGATTAGAAATATGTGACCTTAAGCAGGGAGTCCTCGTGTACTTGCCGTGAATCCCTCCTTTCTTACAGTAATTTTGCCTGTTCCGTTTATCTGTGGTGTTTGCCCCCCAGACTTCCCAGGCTGCTTACTGCTACCATGTGTGCAGCTGCTGGCGTTAAATGATGGAAATCTCCCAGTTGCCACTTGAACTTATACACCGCCGCCTTAATGTGCTGCGTTGTAAGCGATGAATTACCTAACTTATGTCTCTTCACCTTGGGAAGATACAATAAACCGCAATGGTCCTGAGAACCGTCATAAGCCCAAAATATTAACATGGACATAGCTCCAAGTGAGAATGGCTCTACCCAGCCATAGGCCCAGAGAGGGTAAGAGTCTTGCGTTGCCATTGCCTTCACCCGTCCTATGCCCTTTAGAATCACCATCTAACCTCCTTGAGCAGGTGTTCAATTGGCTAAAAGCGTAGTGGAACCTGGAAATGCTATTTAACCCTCACATCCTCTGCCCTTTCGGTAAGCACCACTCACTGTTGCAGATGCAGTAGTACCTGAGCAACCTGCTGGACACATCTCGCCCCCACATTCATCCCACATGGAGGCTCATGATAGTAGAAAGTGTGTGAAAATGTCTTGTTAGGGTAGACACAAAAGACTATTATACGTTGGTTGCTATCCTCCCCAATCTATGGGACTGCCCAGCTTCTGGTGCTTAGAAACATGTGGCCTTGAGCAATGCATGTCTTTGTTTAATTGCAATGTGTCCATTAATTCCCTAAAGGAATTTCCCACCTACAGTTCAAATACTGTGCTGTTCAGCTGACGATCTTCAATGGCTGTTTAACTGTTAACACTGAATGGTGCAATTGGGTAGCCTGGAGCCTTATTGGAGACTTCCTGCAGTTATTTCTCATATGGAGAGGGACCTCTTGTGCAATGTCAATTATAAAACCTGGGATTAATCATTGCTTCCCTACTTTACCCAATTGTGATCCTAAGCAATTTGTCTAATTTTACTTGATTCCTTCATTCTGACATTCTGACATATAAGGGCACCTGAAATATATGTCAAGATATACATTGTCTAAAACTTTGCCTTGGGTTTGATTTATTAAACTATAATGTTGTCCCTCTATCCTAACAACCAACAACCCAGCGAATCGAGAGGTCCCTGGGCAGTTTTCCTGGCATAACGCCTGGGTCATGCAACAGATAAATGCCTTGGTGTGGTTGCGACCCCCCCCCCGTGTCCACTGCGACGGGCATCAAATTTACAAGCTCGGCACCCACCAAAACACCCACATTGCCATCCAGACCAACACGTACAACTGCTGCGCATCCTAACCTAACCATAGCCCCGCACCCCCAAAGAGATTCCCCACAACAAACATCCTCTGCTGCCTTCCCGTCGCCCAAATTGGGAACCAACACTAAACCTGCATCTGTCCTCCCTAGCAAACCAAGACTGGATGTTAGTTCACGAGTCAACAAGGCCACCAAGCCAATCCTTCAAGGCAATAGCCCTGCGTCCCAAGGTAATGCGATACGACCGAGACCAGGAGTGATCCAACCTCAGCGAGAATATCTGAGCAATCGCTGCACCACGTTCCCCTCGCAAAACTTACTTCCATGTACTGCCCACCGCGATGGAGAGCACAACCCCTGTCGCCCAAGCCCAAGGAATGCAAAACAAGGAAGGACCCATATCCCACCGTGCTCCTGACAGTACCGCCCCTGTGCCAGGGAGAGCACGTGGCAACCGTGCCCATGGGCCAAAATCCCCGGCCCACTCAAGAAGACGCAGAATCGCCGTCAACAAGAACACACCAAGAGGAGATTTGTAAATACTCAAAGCGAAAGCGCCCAGCGAAGCAGCGAAGCTTCAAACAAGTCCACCAATCTCCCGACCCTTGGGAGCAGCAAGCGGCGGAGCCCGGGCTGTAACATTAATAGTGCTTGATACCTGCACCGGTAAAAGGGGACAATATTATAAGCAAGGTGTGGACTTGCAACTAAACATCTTAGCACGTGCCAAAGGAGCACCCTTAAAGAGGTGCACAAAATTTCACATTTGTGAGTTGAAAACCAAATAAAATTGACACAATAGCCCAGAGCCATTTTGTGGCATAAACACTTTATGCCCATAGGGGAAAACATGAACGTGACATAACTTCTCTTATGGCAATTCTACCTATTGTGCTATCAAACAATTCTGTACATTATTTACAACATTACTCAAGCTGAGTTACAACATTTATGTAAAGTTTCAATCAGTAGCGTGATTAGGTACAAAAGTTATTGTCTCTTTAACATGCCTGTACTCCGGAATAACATTTACGCTGGACATATTTAACCGTACCATGGTTTCATACTGCTTGTAAAGTTTACAAATATTACACGAAACACTACCAAGGATCTTTTGCCCCAGTTGGCTAATGGCAATAACTGATTGCAAAACTAAGGCCCTGTGAAAGCCCCAAAACATGTGCCTGCCTAGCCCAGTCCTCATCCCACGGTCGAAGCCAGCTCATGTCCCCCACTTAGCCCCAAGTACAACCACTGGACGTCCTCACATTGGGGCCCGTCAGCCCCGTGAGTCGGACTTTTGCCGACCCCGGAACCGGACCAAGGACCTTTGGATCTTCAGTCTACCGCTCTCCCAACTGAGCTATTTCAACCGCAAATTTGCGGTGAATTTCAAGTCACAGGTTTCCATCGTTGCGAGCTGGGAAATCTGAGTTCCATTAATGTAATAGACACAAGTTATTCACAGTGTTTGGAAAGGCATTCATACGTAATGGCGTTATATAAAACTACAAGCTATTGGGCAGTGTCTGCACAGGGGTTTACATAATTACTCATTAACAGTGCACAGCCCGTTCTGATTGCCTCTTTTCAAGGCAGGAAAATTTGACCTCCGGTCACACAAATAGCTCAGCCTGTCTGCCCTCAAGTTCCCGCCAGGTGATGAAATGCTGTGAAATCTCCCAAGTCCTTCTGTGCCCCTCCAAACACCCATCACCCCCGCACACACACAACAGGAGTGCTATGCGGGTTGGGAGGTTTCCCCACCATTGAATGGGTCCTATGTACATTGCCTTGGACAGCACAGTTCCTTGCGTATGTGATCGTAGCGCACACCAATTCGAAATCCACACCGCATTTCCCACAGACAACCAGGACCAAAATGCACATGTCTAGTATTTCTATTGTCAAAGTCCTCCGGAGACCAGTCCTGGTTGGTTCACAAACAACGCCTGCCATGGTGAAAGTTTCCACCAGGATACAACTGACCTCTTCTCGGTAGGCCCGATGCGCAGGTCTCAAATTCGCACACTGAGCGTGGCCCTTCGGATTCAGAAAGTGCTCGCCAGCGGTCCATTATAACATCACACCGAGACAACCCCTTACCCCCAAACACACCAAAGCATTGCCCCTGAGCTCAGCCCCCGCTCAACAGATGAGCCCCTCACAAATCGCCGGAAGCAGAGGCGCTCGGACCTCCATCGGTGACCAGCCACACGGCCTCTGAGTCACATCTCCACCTCCGCCCGCAAAACAATACCCACGCGACCCATCCACTCGAGAACGCGGTGACCATGAGACATGCGACGCAACGGACACCACGCGACATAGGGTAAACAGGGGACACCAAACCACCGACGCCAGACCACCGTCCATGTAAGGTCCGGGAACATGAACGGCCGCCCGGCAAGCTCCAAGCACGCTGGGAGGCCGGGGCAAGCACGCGGCCCCCACGTGACTCGCTCCCCGCCGGTGGTGCATGGTATGTAGGACGGGATGGCCGGGCATTCCGAGTTGCAAGTCTGGATGCTCCTGCTCTGACCCACGCAACTGCTGAGGAAGGGGGGGTGGCCGGGGGCCCGACAGTAGACCAAACCGCTCAGCCGGGGCCCATTCAAACCAGGTGCAACTTCCTGGGAGGAGTCTGTGCAGCAGTAAGCACACCGCAAAGCCCCCTGAAATTGCAGCCGCCCGGTATGCCCGCAGAGGGAGGAACCCGGCCAACGGGCCGAAGGAGACTGTCCCACCTATCCCCCCTCTCAAGCGTGCACCAAATAGATGCTCGCTTCCCGGCCCTGTCGCGTGCCGCAGCACTGCCCAGCCCACTCTGTCCCCGTGGACCTCGGGCGGGCAGCCGCAATATGACCGGGGAGGGAGAGGGCTTGCTGCATGAGGAGGGGGTGACCCCAAGGGAAAACGGCCTCTTAGGGTGGGACCCAGGGGAGGCATGGGCCAACTCACCGCCACTCCGCCAACGCGAAACCGGACGAGACCGACCAGACGGCGTGGAACCTCGGCACGAAAGGATCGCTGGATGGGCGGGGGAGGTTAATATACCTGGCCCCCGCCCACTCGGTGCGCCGGAAATGACGACAGGAAGCACCGGACCCCGGAGGTCCAGACACTAGACCCGTCGGGTTTGTGCCTAATGTGGCACTAAGTTGGCCGCTCTCCTATGGGGGCCCCCTGCGTGGACCGCGGGCAGCCTCATTGTTTCGCTATTTATTCATAGCGAAACAATGAGGCTGCCCGCGGTCCACGCAGGGGGCCCCCATAAGAGAGAGGCCAACTTAGTGCCACAGGGCCCAGGAGTAGCGTCCGCGACCACGGAAGCATCCTGGGGAGGTCGCAACTCATCTCCAATAATATCGGGAACCAGGGTTGCAACTTCCACAGGGGGGTCACTAGTATCACCTCCGCCTGTTGTTTGAGAATCTGGGATGTCACTCTGGGAATTAGAATAAAGGGGGGAAACGCATAATTCAGACCCCCTGACCAATTCTAAAGGAAGGCGTCCGTCGCCTTCGCCAATGGGTCCGGTCTCCAGCTGAAGAATGTTTGTAACTGGCGAGTCAGTCTGGATGCGAACAGATCTATTTGACATGGAACCCATATCTCCTGTAACCACTGGAATAATGGCGGTTGGAGTCGCCGCTCGCTGTAATCTTTGAGGTACCTGGAATTCCAGTCCGCTACAAAGTTGGTCTGTCCCGGAATGTATTCTGCTACTACCGATATCTGCCGACTCAGGCAATAGTGCCAAAAGTCCTTGGCTATCTCTACAAGTAGAGACGACCTCGTACCTCCCAACTTGTTGATATACCTCACCGCTGAAATGTTGTCCATCCTGAGAAGGATGCAACACGAGGCTTGCTTGAGAGACAACGTTCGGATTGCGAAGGAGACCGATAGTAGTTCCAGGCAGTTGATGTGGAGCGATAGCTCCTGAGGAGACCATCTTCCTCCTGTGGAGATATCTCCGCAACGTGCTCCCCAGCCCTAGCGGCTGGCGTCTGATTCTATGATAACTTCGGGCTGTGAGCCGAATATTGCCCTGCCGTTCCACGCTTCCACGTGGCCTAGCCACCATTGCATCTCCTCTCTTACTTCCTGAGACAACGGAACTAGATCCGTGTAGGACAAACCTTTCTGGAGATGTTGAATCTTTAGGCGTTGAAGAGCCCAGTAATGAAGCGGGCCTGGAAAAATTGCTTGAATGGATGAAGCCGGTAACCCCACTACTCTGGCAATTGTCCTGAGTGAAACCAATTGCTTCCTGAGAATCTCTATTATCTCTTTCTTGAGATCTCTCAATTTTGTCTTGGGAAGCCTTAATTGGGTGATCTGTGAATCTATCACAAACCCCAGGAAGTCCATCGTCTGTGACGGACAAAGTGCCGACTTGGGTTCGTTGATCACGAAACCCAAGCTCTGCAACAGAGAGATTGTCATTTGTAAATGCCGTTGGGCTACCTCGGGAGTCTGAGCCATGATGAGGATATCGTCTAGATAAATTATCATGCGAATACCCTGTTCTCGTAGATGTGCTATCACTGGTTTCATTACTTTGGTGAAGCACCAAGGAGCTGAAGAAAGCCCGAAAGGAAGGGCCAAATACTCGAACCATTGATTCCTCCATTGGAACTGCAGGAAACGTCAATGGGGAGCAAAAATGGGAATGGACAGGTAAGCGTCCTTCAAATCTAATCTGACCATCCAATCCCCTTTTTCAGTAAGTCCGCTAACAGATGGATACCCTCCATCTTGAAATGTTTGTACATCATGAAGTGGTTGAATTCCCTCAGGTTCAAAACTAACCGGTGACCACCACCCTTCTTCTGAACTAAGAAAACATTGCTGCAGAAACCGTGAGGCCCGCTGTCGCAATGAGCAATCGCGTGTTTCTGCAGCAATTCGCCTATTTCTGCGTCTATAAAAACACACTCGTGTTGGGAAAAACTGAGCTGTCGAGGGTGCGTGTCCTGAAGAGGTGTACGAAAGAACTCTAGATGAAAACCCTGAACAGTCTGTAATACCCATGCATCTTGTGTCAACATTCTCCAATTGTGCACGAAAAACTGAGTTCGACCCCCCAATGGTAAGGGGGAGATCTCGGTTACTCTTACCTGCTGAATTCTGTGCCTGGAAACCTGCTCTGTTTCCACCTCCTTGGAAGCGACCTCTGTTGAAGTGTCTGCGTGTGGGATAGAAAGTACCTCCTCTGGTCGAGTCCCATTCTCCTCTACCGCGGCCGAAGTCACCCCTCTGGGGACCTTGGTAGTAGTAACGGCCTGACAAGCGTCCCCTGCCTCGTCCGGCCCTATTAAAAAGGCCTTGTTGGAAAACACGCTTAATCCCTGACTGCGCTTTGTCCAAGGACGTGAATGTCCCCACATATTTTGAAACATCCTTGACAAAACGCTCGCCAAAGAGATTGCCCTCTGCCAGGGGACCGGGTTCCGCAGAAGCTAACTTTGTACGGTTAGAATCCATACGCATGAGAAGGGATTTGCGCCGTTCGGTGGAGATGGCGCAGTTTGCGTTGCCGAGAAGGCATATCTCCCTGAGTCCATTCTGCCAAGATGTCTGGATCTACTGGAGAGGCAGATTCCTTGGCCACTGGAGCCATTTCTAAGATCTTGGCCAAAGGCCCCGCTACATCTAGGAGCTTATCCTGACAGCCGCGCCCAATCCCTTTTTTAGGATCTTTCGCAAATTTCTTGAGGAAAGTGAGAAGACTCACGTCAATTTACGGAGTCTCCGCTACCTTATCTGGAAGATCCGGGCGAGGACACTCAGAACGAAGCCTATTGCGGACTTCTTTATCAAACCCTTTCCTAAGGTTTTCATGTAAATAATCAGTCACCTCGGGGGCAGGAGCCCAGTCTGAGGAACGAGGGTGCACAATATCAGATGGGTTGAACGTGAAAGGAGTATTAACTGGCGGCACATCAAGTGCCCTAGAATCTGTCTTTCTGGACATTTTCTTGGGAGGGGCCTCCTCGTCGGTAGTATTAGTGTCCGTGGTATCGGTATCTATATATATCTTTTGTTTACTTTTCGCCTTTCCTGTTGAACTAGTCTGAGTTGAGTAGACATGATCGTCCGCATTATCCTGAGGTAGAGAAGCCAATGCATCTGCGTGGGGCCATTGCCCTGTCTTCGCCTTACCCTTATCTGTAGGGGTATCAAGCTTGGGGTCTGTCGGGCCAAACCTGTGGCGCTTAGCAAACTTCTCGAGCTGTTTTGTTATGGGTTTTAAAGCAGCCGCCAAAGCTTGTTGCACAGTGCCTGGGACTGTGCTCTCTATTGCCCTGTTGACTGACTGCTGGACGGAGGCGTCCAGAGCGTCAACAATGTTGTCCTCCAGGACAGTCTCTTGCTGTCCATCATAGTGGTGATCATCATCATCCTCATATCTGACCCACTCATCCATGATGAAATATTTGTACAATATGCTTTAGTAGAGATGAGGTGAGAAATGGAGGAGTAAGGGGTGGGTCGCCCCACTTGCACACACTGACCAAAGTTATGAGTACCAAGCCCCCTCAGCAAAGCTGTAGTCAACCAGTTATTGCAGCCTCATTCCAGGCGTAGGAGCCAAAGTAATTATAAGGAGCGTGTGCTCACTCCTGGGCGATTTCTCTTCCAGCCGATCAGGCGTCACCAAAACCGCAGCTCTGTGAAGTTTTCCGACTTGAAATGAGCTTAGAAAACGAACAAGGGGCGCGCGCGACGAGCGCAGCCCAAATGGAGCCCAAATGCAGCCCAAATGCAGGCCAATTGGGCTACGCACGGCGGCCACGTTAGGCTCAATTAACGGAGTCGGGCCGTACAAGGGAAGCCTCGACACCCTGCGCGAGGAGCGCGCGACCGCAGAACGGCCAGAAGACACCGCTAACACGGTGAGGTACTCCGATAACAGATTTAACAAGCCTGCATGGGCTAACGACCTCACGCTGTGAAGCGCGTGTATTACATGCGCAGCGCGCTCTCATTAAAGGATAAACCTGCGAAAACCTACACATGCAACATTATGCAAAGAGGCAAAAGCAGTCAATAACACAGCGCGCGCGCTCTGCATAAATCAAACTAACAATATAGTCGGAATAATCAAACATGTGTAGATAAAGAGCACTTATCTCTGTCGTGAGCAACAAAGAAAGAGGCTCATGGGATGGTGCTGATGGCTCTTATAGGGGCTGATGGGACATGATTGGTTCAAGAGCATCATGGGAAATGTAGTTTGTGTTTTTGTATAAACGTTTTTCATTGGCTGCTGTGTTGACAGTAAAAGAAAGAGAAAGCATAATCCGAAGCCTCCGGTCCTGTAATAGAATTATAACAAAGTTGCTCCACCCAGAAGAAGCCTCACAGTTTCAGGTGACATCCTCGACCACCATAAATAAATATAAAAATTAAATTAAAATCTGCCTGATCTCTTCAGGAATGGTGCTGAAATATTGATTATATATACTATGTCAAAGCATTATACGGGCGGTCTGGAACACTGTGCGCCCCCGCATCATACATGCCAAAGTTTCCATTAAAAAAAGGTTGGTTTTTTTCAAGTTTCAAAAGGACTTATTGGCACAGCATCAATGGAAATGACATTACATCCTTCAGGCGAGAGCAGCCCCGTCTAAGTCCCGGGTCAGTTTGTAGCTCAGAATAGCTGGTAGCAGATACAGTTCTGGCACCAGTTTTTTTTAAATCTATTCTAGAGCGATCATAAATCATCAGATAGGGAAAATAAAGAGGGGTGTTTTAAGGGTAACATTTCAGGTGCAATCGTAGTCCTGTACTGCCTTCCTTCACGGGTGTAGTAGCAGTCTCATAGTTCCTCGGTATGGTATTTTGTTTACAGTCACACATCGAAGCACTAATGCAGCGGTGTAGTTTGTGCCAAGCTCGAGAACAAATGGCAGGGGCAAAGATATCAAAGAAGCTGTGTCTACAATGACCAGGATGGGTAACACAGAGCTGGTATTCATGCCATCAGGGCCTGCTCCACAGTCTGTTGGTCACTGCCAGGTCAGGGTGGAGCATTCAGTGTCCATTGCTACAACAATCTTGTGCTCTGCAAAGTCTTGAAGCCAGACTAGACTCTCAAGTCTTTAGCTGAAATTATTTTATGGAACTCAAATATACATTATACACAGCCTGTAACCAACCACTAGCTGGTGGGACAGATGAACTGATAAACTAAATGTTGTTTGAAACATCAACTACCAATAACTCTGAGGCCCTCATCCGTCAACAGGTTGGTGTGTATATACATTTTGGGCCTTATTTAGACTTTAGGGGAGGGGATACGCCATCACCCTCTACACCATGGCCAATTTCCGCCCGGCTCATTTAGAGTTGGTCAGAATTTCAGTAAGCAGACGGTGGAGACTACTCTGTCTCCGCCACCTACATACGCCTCAGACGGCCCTGCGCAGTAAGGGCTGTCGGAGGTTTGACCGTGTGTCTGCCTGCCCTATTTAGAATGGGTGAACACATGACCAGTCTTTTCTTTCACATCCCGCCATACAAAACGTGGTGGTTTGTGAAGGCAAAACCTTTTAAATGACCCCCACACCATGGGAGAAAACTCCCATGATGAGGGAGTCATTATTTTCAAAAAAATCAATCCCGCTTTTGTATTTTCTTTTTTAAAATAAAAATGTTTTGAAAGTTGGACGTAGGGCCCCATCCTGCTGACAGAACCGTCTGTCAAACTTTCAGTGCATTTAGAGGAACCATTGTAACGGCAGTTCCTGGAAATGTAAGAAATGTCCAGTGGGCAGGCGGACATTTCTCAATTTGGCGGGTGGAGTACCCTTGGTATGGCAGGAGTAAAGTACTCCGCCATGGCAATGGTACATGCTCCTTCCACCAAAGTCTAAATCAGCATCTTAGTCCTTTGTGCATCTACACATACAAAAGACTGCAGATAAGGTCACTCACTCCATCCAGACCCTCCTTCTCTTCTCAGGCTTTGCAATACTTCTGGTCAGATGACTCGTAGAACTTCTAAATATTTGAGGCATGTAAGACGATGTTTCAGAAATAGTGCCCATTCGATTTCAGATTTTTCTCTTCTCTGTTCCATTGCCACCTTCAATCAGCTTAGTGGGCTGTATGGTCCAGCGTTCAAATCTTCTCCGCTTTTACCCAGAAAACACACTGTTTCAGGAACCTGTGGGAGGCGCAGCTGTCTCGTCCGCAATGCAGTGTGGCCTATTAAGGGCTACCAAGGCTCTGGAAATTGCTACTTTTGCAGGGGTTACATGGGAGCTCTGCAGAAGCGCAACTGCTCCATTTCCCTGCTGGCCACACCCAGGGAACTCTAACTTTTGACACAATTTACTATCATTTTTGCCAGAGGCAGCAGTGAGGAACTGGGTAGTTACAGATCACATCAGTAGTGTAACGCAAAATGATGGATCCCCCTGCAGAATGTGACGAGGGGCCTCTGAGTCTCCCCTACTTCATCGATATTCATTGACCGTTGCCTAAATGGGGGCCTCCTGTAGGATTGGGGCCCCTGAAGGGGTGGGGGTACCCTCTGCACCTCAGGGGCTGCACGGGCTTGTGTTACGCCCCTGGATCACATCTGACAATTTCTGGTGGTATCTTCCTATTGTCATACATGGATTCTCGAATTTTTTACCTCTATGGTAGGAGGTATAAAGTTACATATTGATTGAAAAACACAAGGGGGAACAGTCTGTCCATGAAGCCAACCAAAAGAGAGTGAGAATTTGGATGGCTAAAGTGTGTTGAGGGTGCTGCAATAAAACGGCCCTGAAAATCCCAGATACTCTTCTTAACTATTGGTGGTCTTGGGAAAGTAAGTTTATGCCTTCGATACCCTATCTGCCAAAATTGAGTACACTTGGCACTAAACACCATTATTAAGGAAAGTGTCAACTTTAACTGCAAGCAACAAGTACCGGCAAAGCTAATAGGTCTGGGTTTAATACACTAGTGCATTAACTGTTAGCACATTGGAGTGAAGCGCATAGGAGGGAGCCAGAAGAAGAAGACAGATAGTTCTATAGTGGTCAAGTAGTCCATCCTGCAGTTCAGTGCAGGCACTGAAGTGGAGGCGGAAGGTTACATTCAACTAGTCAATAGCATAAGGTGAGAGATGAATACTCCACTGGGCTGAGTCCAGAAGTGATTGTCAAAGTCTTACGCCAATGGCTAAAAGGTTCTCCTCGAAGAACGCCTATGGTTGAAAGGGGCAGACCCAAATCCCACCATATGTATTTTGTATGCAATAGGTCTGTTGGACAGTTACACAGTCAACCCAGATCCAAAAGAAAAGAAGAGTATAAATGAAAGAAGTGGTGGATCGGTTTTGCAATCCTCGATGAATTACATTATGTAATACAGAAAAATAGGAATAGTATTTTTAAATAGTCAATGATAGATCTCAAGATTCGTTATGTGGATTCTCAGTGTGGACAACTGGGGGTGTACTCTGAGGAATTGGAGGTCCGATGGAATCATCACGAAGTGTAATGAGATAAGGGACCGTTATCCCAAACCCTGTCAGATCCACTGAGCTATGGACACCCATAGCCTGTGATGGAGATATAGAGCGAGTTAGGCTAAAAACATTCACTGTCAGTATCCGCAGATCCAGCTGTACAGAGGTGCAGTTCACCCTAGAAGTGACTGCATGTCTGCAGCATGTACACATTAGATGTGGATGCATTCCTATATTACGTGCACCCCAGAAGTGGCTGCATATCTGTTCTGTGTGTATCCCAATATTACTGTGCATGCCTACCTACTGTGCATCTCATAGGAGTCTACATGTTTACATTATATTCGCCTAAGATGAGGCTACGCGCCTGCTTACTGTACACCTCAGAAGTTGCTACATACATGAGTATGTACACTCAGTGGTTGATGCATGACTGTATTATGTACAGCCCAAAGTTGCTTCTTGTGTACTCTTTTCTTGCCTTCATTTCGTACACCCAAGAAGCAGTTGCATTCATAAATTATATACACATATTGCAGCATGTGCATTGGCTCCCTGGAGACAACTATTATCAGATCACAGCAGGTCTTAAAATTGGGAATAAGATTCAAAATTGGTAAGTGTTAGGAATCACTGAAAAGCAGAAGCCTTCCACCTAAATCGGTAGGTTTGGCAAGCATGCTGAGTGTGTCATCATTTGCACAAGACTCGTTGACGGTTTCAGGCTCATTTTCCCTGTTGACGCATTAACAAGGAGACCCCCAGGCACGAGCTGGATCCACTATGGACTATGTGTAATTCTGTGTGACCCAACACTCACATGTGTCAAACAGCGAGAACATTATTTTTATCAGAAGGATATAAGTATTGAAATGAAGGGTTTAAAGGTCATGAAGAAGGCACTGGGTCCTTGAGACCCCACACCAAAACATATTGATCCCATGATAGGGTGATAAACATGTCTGTTTAGGTGGCTCAGTGAACTACTGCTGGGATCTGGATTGGATTTTATAGTCTCAAGTTCAAATCCAACCAGGACCACTAAGCTTCTCAGAGATAGGTAAAATGAGTACCATTGAGTTTAATACCAATAAACGTCTGTTTTTCAGTACCCCAAGATGCCCCAAGCGGTGAGTGTGTGCTTTATCAATACACGTGCTGGGGTATATTGCGCACTAAGTCCTAAGACAGATGAGGTGGTAATGACTCAATTTCTTACCAGTAATCTTTATTACCACAATTAATTAATTATTCGAGCAATGCTGAGAATTCATCATTGCTCTAGGCCTGCTTTTAATATCATTAATGGAACGAAAGGTTTAAATCCTTCCTATTGATCTCAACCTCCTGTAAACAGATGGTAGTTATGGGAATGAACACGTGTTTCCAGTATGAAGTGCGCGTGATATCAAGGCAGACGTGTAGGCAGAGGAAAGGTTGGGGATGGTAATCACTCAGCTTCATATCTGTGCTGTTGTTCTCAGGGCAGAGTGGTGTGCTCGTATTTTCCTGCTTGTGTGCCCATCAAGGTTTTTCATTTATTCATGCATTTGTTTGTACCTCTTTATTTTATGAATGCCTGTCTTGTTCAGCATTTAATAGCACACAAATCCCATATAACATAATGCACCAATAGTTCATGTGTATTATTAAGATGATTTATAAAGTGCAATAGTTTTAGGCAAATGTACAACAGACTGTGTATGCTAATTTATGCATTTTACATAAAAAACATGAGATTTTAACGATTCATAGTACTGTTGAAAGGGTATTTAAGATTGATGCAAAAGCATCTTGGGAGAGACGATCTTCTGACTTTCTAGGGAAAGAACAGGCTCATTAAGTGCAGCAGATATTCCAGCGGAAGGTCATACTCTGGCACGATCAGTGTCATCAGTGCTTTCACAGCACAGACGCCATAACAGAGCCAGATTGTGAAATCACTTCTCAAAGCAAAGTAGCAGAATGAAAAACAACATGCAATGAACAAGAGTTATGCATAGCTGCCAAGGTTTCAGATTGCTATGTGTGACATTTTCATAATTTCTGTGTAATTACGAGTGACATTTCAGCGACTATGAGTCACACTTTCTTGTGAACAAACTCAAGCAATGAAAATGAGGGAAACATATAAATATATCAGAAATTACACCCATTTGAGCAACAAGAACCTCTAAGAAGATCTTAAAACTGCTCCAAAGCACTAGAAATGGACGGGTACTAACCGGAGTGGGGCCCCCCTCCCTGCCAGCAAAATCAGGAGAGCATCAGGACTCGGGGCCTCTCTAAGACGTCACGTGAGTGACCCAGCCCAACAGGGAACTGATGTCAGAGGTCCCAACAACACGAACAGTCAGTTACACACACGTTACGCCGGTCGATCCACCTATGTCACCTTTGAGTAACTAACACCGGCAGGCACCTACTGCAGGCTGCAGCTTCCTGATCGCGCGCTGCATTTGGCATTTATATTAACACACACACAGGCTGGTACTTACCTGGCCCGCGGCCGCAGATGAGAGTCCAGAGGACTGTTGTGGTGGTGCTCCAATAATTGCAGGCAGCGACTCTGATATTTGTCCAGGCTGTCCAGTGAGTCCCGGGTGGGCTGTCCAGTGACAGACTGTCCTGGCAGCCGCTGTAACCTGGGTCACTGACTCCTCTCCGTCTCCCTCAGCTGTGACAATAATTGAATTTGGCAGGGGTAATAACAGCTGACAGCACGCAGCGGCCCGGGCCAGTGCGAGCGGCAGGGCGACGCTGCGAGCGCCA
Organism: Calotriton arnoldi; assembly: GCA_963921515.1. Taxonomy (NCBI): domain Eukaryota; kingdom Metazoa; phylum Chordata; class Amphibia; order Caudata; family Salamandridae; genus Calotriton; species Calotriton arnoldi. The sequence continues at coordinate 2,219,031 of CAWUFW010002116.1, forward strand.
TGATTGAAGTTGCAGTGCCGCCCGCAAACCAGTAGCCAGTCCTCTTCCCACAACAAACTGAGTTCCCCATTCCGACAGCAGGATGTGATGTCCCCCCGCGGCGCTGGCATTTAGCACAGAACCTGACTGGGCCCGGCTGTTTTGGTAATAGTCATTGGACACTACCTTGATGACCTCAGGCTAACAGTGAGAGCCATGCCGCAGGGAATCACAATAATGAATGATACATTGTAGCAGGGAGTGTGAGCCTGCCAGCAGCCTTAGCTCAGCTGCGAGCCCCAAGCCTGCGAGAGCTGCGCACGCACGCCACAGGCGGCACTCTACCAACTGCCATTCTTAACTGTTTTAGGCAGCGCTTCAGTGACAGCTGAGACACTATGAATATGCGTGACAATGCATTTCAGTGCGGTAATGCGGAGTACCACACTGAAATACGTTAGTCTAACACCTGATGTGTGGAACTTGGCAGGAGTGGTTATGTGTGTGTGTGTCAAAGGACATCTAGGAAACTCATACAGGCACTTTGGTGCTGAACAGCTTCAAGCAGTATCTAGAAAGAGAGGGGTTCCTACAGAGAGTGATTTCATTAATGATTCTATTCAATGAATGCCTTCTAACATGTCACCATTCTTTTTGACATATTCTTTTACTGTATCTTCAATTCTTACCATTATGTTTACTTTTGTGACAACATTTATTCATATAATCTGCACTAGAATAGGGTATTAATTATTAATAAAACGTACAGCATGGATATCTTGTGGTTGTTCATTAATGAGGCAAAAGGGCTCAAGAATCCACTAATAAATATACTCCTCTAGTCTCACACACGACTGATCATTACCCAATATTTATCATCCCCAGGTAGGTCATGGGAGGTAAAAGGGTTACAGCTCACCCGATTCCCTGGCTCGAGTTAATAAGTTGAGACAAACCTGTGCTTAGCAGAGGGTTTTGGGTGTCTAAAAACTGGGCGGTATTTGCCTGGAAACCTGCGAAAACAAATCAGCAGTAGTGAAGGAACCTCTTCAAATGTGTGTCATATCAGTATCCTCCACAGCAGCAGGCTATCCTATGGATGCTCATGATCAGTCATTCTCCTTGACGGTCAGGCCTTCCTTGTTGTCCTAGTTGTCAGCAGCCGGAGAGACACTCTGACAAGTTGTCTTTCTAACCACAGCGTATCGTAGTGGTGTTGCCTAGGGGTGCTTCTCACCACCCTAGTAGGTGACAACTTTACAAGGGTGTGTATGTATTCTGTTGGTTGGTGGCACTTGCAGGTTGTCTTTGATGCCTGACTCTGATAGCAGCACCTTTGTGGCTGGTAGGCGTGGTAATATCCTGGCATTTCAGAAAGGAGTTCTATTGCCTGGCTTCATTTATTCAAACTACTGATGTGAATTCGTACTTGCTGTAGAATGTACTGACTTTTTGTTTCTACTGCATTCCTGAAACCGCCAAGGAAAATGTCAGTGTGAGAAACACTGAGAATTAAGCCCCACACTCCCCGAAACATGGTTGATGCGATGTTCGCAGAAGAATTTTAGAAATAGCTGGCATACCTTCAACTACACCAACTATTGCAGAGTTACAGACCGCCTGCCAGCTACCAAAGAAACCTCTCACTCTGTTTATTGAGAATTAGTTTCGGGGGGGTTTGTAAACACTGCATGATGCGTTTGCAATCACGAGAGAGCGCCAATGTGGCGATAAACAGGTGGAAATTCTGGTCGAGCGACAGAGTTCTCCTGTTTGTGGCTTCCAGGCCCTCAGCACAGGAGGGTTGCTCTAGGTCCAGTCAGCTGCGGTGCACAGGCTATGAAAATGCCACCATCTGTACAAACGTGGAGTTCTTAGAAGCTGCCAATATGAAGCACTTTATACAAACATGTATTTTCATACTTTCACCAGACAGAAAGCAGTGTCGGACTTCACCTGTCCGTGAATATGCTATGGTCCTACTAATAAGTGTGATGCAGAATGAGGGGAAGGGTTCTCTTGCAGTTGCGGTCTCTAGGAGGAAGATCTTGTGATCTGCCCCCCAAACCCCTCTGGAGTTGATATAGCTTTGGGTTTCTCATAGGGCTGTATTGCAGTGGGTCGTGTGAGTCTTCTGACCCTTCACCTCACCAAAGTTTCCTGTGGAAGTCTTGCTTACCCCTTTTGGTGTCTCCCTGAGCCTGCGTTAGGACAGCTCAGCTCTTAAATAGACCTCTTGCTAACAATATTAGTTGTGGGTGACAAATTCTGCTTCGCCGTCGGAGTTTGCAGAGTTTTGCCCAAACGGCGTTACGCTTGTAATGTGGCGTTCCGGTAAAGTTCTGTCAACCGCCACGTGGCGTCACTGTGGTATATAGACCGTCGACACCAGCTGTTGGATGCCACTGTGGTACTGTGCAAACGTGGATTGTGGACACTGACCTGTGGGTGTCACTGTGGTACTGTACAGCTATGGACTGCGGACAATGAGCTGTGTGCATCACTGTGGTACAGTGCATATATAGACCGTGGACATACTGCTTGTTGGATGCCACTGTGGTACTGTGCAAACGTGCATTGTGGACTCTGACCTGTGGGTGTCACTGTGATACTGTAGAGCTATGGACTGTGGACAATGACCTGTGTGCATCACTGTGGTACAGTGCATATATAGACCGTGGACATACTGCTTGTTGGATGCCACTGTGGTACTGTGCAAACGTGCATTGTGGACTCTGACCTGTGGGTGTCACTGTGGTACTGTAGAGCTATGGACTGCGGACAATGACCTGTGTGCATCACTGTGGTACAGTGCATATATAGACCGTGGACATACTGCTTGTTGGGTGTCACTGTAGTACTGTTTATATATGGGCTGGATGCTGACCTCGGTTTGTCACTGCGACAGAGTGAACTGTGGACGCTGACCTTTGAGTGCAGATATGGGCCTTGATCCTTACTCCCCAGAGGGAAGATATCGTCGACAGAAAGGTGGGCTGTCTGCTGAGTGTTGGACAAGGAATCATTCACAGGCGGGGACAAGTGCCATTCCCATGACATTTATACCACACACTCTGAAAAGGACCTTTAAAGAAATGATTTCACACCAGTGCTCCAAAAATAAACATGTTCGGTCAGATTGCGGACTATTTCGGGGCCTTGCACCTCTCAGAGCCCTCTGTCTGTGCGGATCACGATTCTTAGGTTTGCAAGTGGCATCAAATCTGCTAGAAGTAACCCATGGAATGCTACTGAACATCTTTCATAAATGTATTTAAACTATTAATACATTACTACCTAATGAGGAAACGCACATTATTTTTGTGAAGGCCAAAATAAGAAGAACTGGCATTTTGTTTAAGCAGAAATGTATTACTTTGGCACTTACAAAACAAGTTTCATTCGCACAGCTGAGCTATATGTGGCACCAAAATTGCCCTCCTTATAGTTGCTGACTGTCACCATAGCATAAACAAAACACTGCTGTGTTTTTAGGAGGACACACGCAAGTAGAAGTAAAGGATGTCTTTATTGAGAGCAAGCTAATGGGGTAACTGTTCCTGTAGTTGTGTATCTCAGGGTGGAAAATATCAAAAGTGAGGGGATCTTTCATTATTAGGAAGTACTGCCCTCAGGGCTCTTTGGCAGAGATCTTTTAATCAAATAGCCGTGATAATGAGTGCAGGTGTGTGGGATAGGTGAAGTGGTAAATTCAAAATATCTAAGGGGTACCAAAACCAATTTAATCTGGGGTCCCCTTGGTAAGGATAAAAATAATGTGTTGATTGTTTACTTCTAATTAGGAAGACAAACAATCTGACAACTTGTGTAGGTCGACATGTTTCACAGCTCAGCGGTCCAGGAGGGATCCATGGCGTTTCATCAGGACCAATAAGTGATAATGAGTATCCCTACCCTTAGTCAGGGTTGGGTGGACGCGTTTTGGTTTCAAATGATTACCAAGATGTGCTTATGTAGGGTAGTAAGTCAAATGTGTACCTACCAGAGAGTAAACCTACTGAGGTTTTTCTATGTTCCAACCTGAAAGAGAAAAGTCTATGGTATTTTGAATACTATACGTACCCTGGTTGCCCTCAGGGAGTACATAATGACATTGAAATATCATGTGTAAATCAAAACAAGCTAGGAGCACAATAATAGTCAGAAGGCCTCTCCAGGGCACTAATAAAAATACAAAATGATCATAAACCTCTGAGATCCCGGTGTGCGATTTATATATGAAAATATATACTGTAAACTGTAAATCTAACTGCATATATAATATACATTGCTAAGTTTTTACCTCACCTATGACTGTAAAGGTTGGATAAGGTTGTGCCCTTGCAATGATGAATTGACATCAATGCATATTGCCTAAGCTAATTTTCCTACGTATTTTTCTGGGTCGGGGTCCTTATTATCATAGTTCAAGGGGAAGCAAGCTTGGCTAACCAACAATTGTTGGTTCACACTACACAAAATGAATAAATAAATTGCGTATTTATTGTTCTTGGGTTAGGGTGAATCTTTTAATTCCCTGAAGTTTCCATGGACCATTATGAATGAGTAAAGGCATGCTGTGGGACAGGCTCAGCACCTCGCCTCCATGACCTGGGCCCCACCAATAATTTGGTGAACCTGGCTCCCACTGCTCTTTCTGCACCATTAAGACTGAATTAGATCACCTTCTGCTGCCCTGCCCTTCTCTTTTACCTCTTGATTGTAGTTAAGATGATGATAACACCGATTATTAACTTTTTATCCTCCATGCTGCCTGTAAGGCTTTCCTCATCCTTTTTCCGTGAGGTTGATTTACTTACGTCAAAATTTTTATGGTGTGATAAGCGTGCTAGAATTGCATATAAACATCTTAGGTAGCCATCTGATTTGGGTGGATGTAATCTTCCAGATTGGAACTTGTATCAAATTGCCTTTTTATCGTCTCAGGGTGCTCTTTGGTTTCTATCGGATTCCCACCATACCCCTCCGTGGATTTATATTGAACGAGAGTTGTGTTCTCCTCTTTCTACCCCTTCCTTTCTCACTGCTTCTAAACTTGTGCTACCTCATTCAAGCCGTATTATTTCAGACACAATTAATGCTCTAAAATACATAGATAAAAAGGTTTCTAATCCCATTCATAAATCGAGATGGTCTTCATTATGGTATAATCCTAAAATTGTCACTGATATTGACCCTGTTACGATGGCTTACTGGGCTAATAGAGGTCTTACGCTGGTCAAACATCTTTATGATTCCAATCATGATCCTCTTCCATTTTCTTCTTTGGCCAGGAAATATAACCTTAACAATATGGATTTCTATTCCTTTTTTAAATTAAAGGTTGCCCTTTCTATAGTAGCCCTCTGTACAGACTCGGTTACTATTTCACTTCTTTCTATGTGGTCTCGTTCAGGTCATACTGCCTCGAAAATATACAAGTTTTTATCTGCGCCACTTCCTTCACAGTCTACTATTTAGGCCTGGGCGGAAAACTACGCTACGCTCGCGTAGTTTGAGCAACTACGCGCTACGCAAATTGCACGTAGCACAATGCAAAAACGCGTAGCGTAGCGGGCATTTTTTGCTTGCTCGCGGTCCTCAACGTCAAGTTGGCGACCGCGAGCGAGCAAAATGACATCCCGGCGAGACTTTTTCCTCATTCGGGGATCAACAACTTCAAGTTGCTGATCGCGAGCGTGGAAAATAAACCTCCCGGCGAGATTCTCAACGCGAGGAGGTCAGGTTTCTCATTGCGAGTGGTCGCGTATGCTCGCGACCGCTCGCGATGAGAAACTACCAGTCCGCGTTGAGAAAACTGCAGCTCGAGTACAAATCTACTCGAGTGGCAGAAAACGACCGCTTGCACTGTGCAAGATGCCGTTTGCAATGATTGCACAGTGCACACAAGCATCCGGCACTGTGCAATCATTGCAAACAGCATTTCCTACCGCACTACGCAGTTCGCGTAGTGCTACGCGTAGCTCGCGTAGTGCGAAGTGCACTTCGCGTAGCTGCGCGTAGCGCTACTACGTGAACTACGCGAACTACGCCCAGGGTTACTACTATTACTCAAGATAAATGGTCACATCATTTTGATAGTGCTATTTTCAAACATATTTCACAAGAGACCTGGCAGTTGATTGGGAAGCTTTCCCTGCGTAATAAGATTGCTCCTTCTCTTATGCAATCTAAATGTGCCTGAGACCAAATTGCAAATTCCAATCTCTGTTGGAATTGCAATTTGGTCTCAGGCACTCACCAACATATGTTTTTTGAATGTTCGTTACTACAATCCTTTTGGGATTTAATCCGGAAACATTTATCGCTAATCTTTGATATTCCATTGGAGCTCTCATTACCTAGGATCTTATTGGGAACGTGGGCTGCTTGTACTTCTTTACCCTTGGATGATACGGATATGCAGCTATTAAATCTCCTTTTATCAATTGCTGTCAAAATTATTTTAACTGAGTGGAAATCCTTTAATCATCTGTCTTATCATACTTGGTGGGCATGGGTATCATTTCTTCGTGGGGCTCACACTTCTGTTGAAGAGAAGCATTGTACTTCTTCCATTTCTAATACTATTTGGAGCTCACTGGATAAATATATGAATTTGTCTTCTCAGGGGTTGGTTGGCCAATATCCTTTTGTCTCTACTTCTTAATTTATTTTCCTCAGGTGTCCCCGTCTATCTATCTATCTGTTTATCTATCGATCTAACCATTTATCTATCGTCCTCTTTCTCTTCCTCTCTTTCCTTGTTCTTTCTTCTTTACTTTTTCTTTTCTTTCTTTTCTATCCTTTCTTTTTTCTCTTTTTCATTCTGGTACTTTCTGTTTCTGTGCAATACAACTAATTTTTGCTATCGATTTAATAGGAGCTACTCATTTTTTGGCTCCTGCTTACCCAGGATTTATGAAATTCAATCTATAACATATGCTATACATGGTATATTGATTCAGTACTTTTTGTGTTTTCATTATTTTTCTGACATGAATTCTATCTTTGAGTCTGTACTCTCTCAATTTTTTACTTATTTATTGATCAGTTTGATCTGTTGTATTGCATTTTATTATAATTGTATGAACTCTTACTTTTTAAAATAATAAAGATATTGAACAACAAAAAAAAATGACCTCTTGATTGTAGTTCCTCCTTCTCCCTGTACACTCAGGGGTCTATTTATGAGGCTGTTTGCGTTGCTCTTGCACCATGCAACGTGATAAAAAGCGACGCAAACCTTAACACAGAGTTTTGAGGCCATCCAAAGCCACTTTGCGTGGTTCTAAAAATCTGGAGTAACACAGCGCAGTGCAAATCGTTGCGTTGTGTTACTCTGCCCTGGGTAGGCATTCTGTGGGCGCTGTGTGGGTGTTCCCACTCACCTGTGATATTTTTTTACGCATTCCCAGATTTACAAGAACTTGTAAACCTAGGAATGCGCCAAAAAGATATGCCTTCTCAGGTGTGGCGTAACGAGTAGAAATATCTTTATTTCTCCTCGTTACTTCCTTTTTCTAAGTGTGCTGCATTCTGCAGCACATATAGAAAGGGGAATATGCCTCTCACGACTATTTTTGTGCAGGAAGGTGGCCCATCCTGCACAAAAACAACCCTGCATGCAACGCGCAAGGGTGCCTGCATTGGTGCTAGGCTGCCAAAAGGGCGCCAGTGCAGGAGAAAAGGCAGGAATGCGCCGTATTGCCTTAAATACAGCACATTCATGCCCTCTCCTTGTCACGCAGTGCAGTGCAGCAAGGTGACTTGCTGTGCTGCGTGACATTCTCGTAAATAGGCCCCCAAGTCCATTCAGCCTGCCCTGGCATCTAACAGCCACTGTCAAAGCGACCTCCCCTCTTCTTCATATGGTGTGTGTCGGCTGCAGATTACACGTCATTCTCATGTGTCTTGGGGAATGCAGTGTCATTGGGGCAGGTCACGCCTCGCATCAGTTCCTGTGTGTTGCCTTGCAAGGCATGACATAGATCAATCACACTGTCTTAAGAGTATCCTGCCATGCTGTAAGCGTACAGTTTGTAGGGAGACGTCCATGGCCATGGTTTAACAACTAGTATCAGCTATATGTCCACAAGGTGCCCAGATGGGTCCGAGCCCTCCTGCGCCCCACCCACCAACTGTTATCTGGTATTCAGGATTGGAGAGAACTCAGCAATAAGTCGCACTGTAATCTTGTCCTTTATGACTCCAGCAACATTACAGACTATTTCAAACAGCCATGGTCCCTGGAAATAAAAAGAGAGCAGATGCTATAGATTTGGCCTAATCCTCTAATGGCCTATAGGTATGGTAGATTAAATTCAGGCCTGGAGAGACATTGCCGGCAATGTGGGGCAGAATCAGAATCCTTATTCCACACAGTGGGTACCTGCCCCAACCTCCTGGTGCCACAAAACTTTTGGCTGAAGCCCATATTCAGACTTTTAAATATCCACAAGTGTTTTGTGGCCCTGAAATCCTACCTGTCAGCTCTCTCTTGCCTTTTATACTCCCTCTTCCCTTGATCAGGGCCCGGGCCCGATGTTACGATTCCGGCGGACAGACAAGACGGCTCTACAGTGACGTTGTCAGTGGGAGTGGTATGAACGCCCTACGACGAGCGAATCCTGGGCACTGCGTGCTGTGACGGTCTCCGGGCGCCCATTGATTCAAGGGGCCTTAGATCATCGGGACGTACTTGCACTCGCTTGCGTTTCTTCCCTTGACCATATACGTAGTAACTAGTCATCCCTAACCAGTAAAGACCTTCCTGTATCTCAAGACCAATGCTCCGTCTCCCTGAGCCTTTCATATCCGAAGGTTGAAGTGTGCGGCTTAATACTTCAAACCCACCCGCCATCATCAGCGCCAGTAGCCAGGACTGGCACCTTTTAGAGAACTTTACTTCTGTCCTGAAAGGAGCGTCACTATAGGCGTAGAAGAATTTAGGACAATGATCATTTTCATAAATGCTGCTCTGGACGTGAAGGCCGCGCAGTAATGAAGCAGGCATGTGATATTGTGGTATATGAATGAAGACCGCCCTCTGCTTGAATACCCATGCTCAGACACTTAAATGCATGGGGAACTCAATGGACTTCCAACCAAGACCATTTATAGGGTCACGGTGACTCAGAAGATAGATATATGGCTTGCTTTAATTACTATACGGCCTGGTCACCTCACCAAACTGATTGACAACACTGTATGATTTAAGGTATTAATAAGTTTGTTAATTTTCAATGTAGCAGCTCTGGCTCGCCCTTCCGTCTATATTGTGAATGTGATGGCCGAGTTATGGTGTATCTAGTTTCCAAATTTACACCAGCTAGGGTGATTATGCCTGATCGGCCAGGCAACTTCAGAAACTCCAAAGGCTTCGAGGCCCAGCTTTCTGTCTCAAAGTCTCCAGCATTCGGGGGACGCAAGCCATCGCACCTTTCATACTGTTAGGGGCCCCTACAACTGCAAGCATCTGTGGAAAAGCCTAACCCCCGTCGTCTGCCTTCTCTGTGGCCCAAGTGGTCTTCCTCCAGCCCCGTAACTATCCTCCCGCCTGACTACCCCTACACCCTCTCCCTACTCCCTATAGAATGTGAAGAGGGGCCCATAGACTCCCATATCTCAAAGATATACATCGGTCTTGGGCTAAATAAGGCCCCATGAAGGGTTTAGGGCCCCCTGAATGGTTGCCCCCACCGGCTGCACCGCAAGGGGGTGCGTTACACCCCTGTCTCTGCTCCTTACCTGATCTCCGCGCCTGACCCAAGCATGGCCTGTATTTATTCCTCGAAGTCCTCACCTCAGGCCCTCGCTTAATCTGCAATAAGATCCTGCCCTTCTCTCTCGGCACTCTTTTCTCTCCTGATTCTCACTAGCTCTCCTCCCAGACCTTTATTACTCCCTCCGGCACCAAACTTGTACTCCCCAGGCCCACCTCCCTTCTAAACCTTCACTTGTAGACTGACCGCTGTCAGTCACCCCTGTGTCTCTCGCTTGTCTTCTCAAGCCGCTTGCACCTCCACACTCGAATCCACCCTGCACGTCTCCCTCCAGTACCTCAACCATGTTCCCTCCAGCCTCTCGGGTGCTGGTAGGGTGACCTACCGTCCGTAAATTTCACGGACCGTCCGTAGTTTAGGTCTCACGTCTGTTGTCCATGATGATCCCTTTTACGGACGCCTTTTGTCCGTAATTTTAGGCATTGCAGGGAACAGCACTGTTCCCCTGCATGAAGTCTCAACTCCTTGATGGGGCCGCCACCCACTCCTCCTCGGAGCACAAGAGCAGCCCCACCAAGCCCTTTGTCATTCTGTCTGCGGCTGATGATTGCCACATACAGAATGACAATGGGCCAGTCTGAGCTGCAAAGCATGTGGTGGGCCTTCCCCAGCCTCAGTCTACGGCAGGGCAGAATGTCAGATGGAATACAGTGAAACAAGTTAAAAAGAAGGGGCTAGAGTTCTTTTGCAGTCCCATCATTTTAGAACTGATGCATTTTCAATATTATATTCAACGAAGCCATGGTTGCTGCTTTTTTATTTTATGCAACTAACAACCATTGACAAAGCCAATAGTTCTCGCTTGTTGTAGGTGTAACATTACTTGTTGTGTTATATATCTGCACTTTTTATTCGGGTAACAAGTGGAGACACCGGAGTATGCAGAACCGGTAGAATTATAGAGGCAACTGGTATGTGCTCCGGTGTTAGATGTTAAGAGGTATTTGACGCCCTCTTACTTCCCTGGTTGAGTTATCAACGAACCGCAAGGTCGACCGAGACGGGGTCCGGTCTGTCCTAGGAAGGGAATTTCTGCCATCCCCTCATATATATTAATAAAATTGAGGTGGCTTTTAATCCAAATCCCATGTGATCCAACTGTAGTGGTTTTTGAAAATACTCCTAAAAGGATAGAATTAAGCCATAAATTGAAGGCGCTGGCATACATCTCCCCAATTATATGGGAGCGACATTAACCAGAGTGCTGTTGCACCGGTTAAACAATTGTACCATGAGATGATTTGGATGAGGAAAGAAAAATAGTAGTCCTGAAGAAGGTGGCCTAATTGATACTTTACCACCGAAACGCGTCGACGCAGAGGGTTTTGTTAAATTTGATGTGAGACAGCAGCCGTGTAGACAGGGAAGTTGTTGCCCTGCAGGGTTGTTGTTGAGACCAAACTCAAATTAACGATCTAAAAGACAAATTTTTCTGTCTTGTGCAATTTTCCTTCCCAGGGGTGTTTTGTCTCTTTATAGATTTGTACCAATCACATTGAGTAGGTGTTTTTAAAATATTTTTTAAGTATTCTTATGATGTCATATATCAATTATTGTATTTTAAATTGTATTTACTGTGATTTGAACTATTAAACTTGTGCATAAGTATTTTCAAATGTTATGTTACATTATGTTATGGTGACTTGTAGCGCACGGCTGCCCCAGCAAAGGGGCATCCCGGCGCTGAAAACAGAAAACTGCAACAGCTTGTAGCAAAAAAGACAGCTTATAACGGAGGGAAAAGGAATGTTTTCACAGCTTTACGGAAAGGCAGATAGGTCTTTATACTGTGGATCGCATTCCAGAGTTTCGAGGCCAGCACACGGAAGGAGCGCCCTCCAGCACGGACCCTCCTCACCCTGGGGACAGCCACAAGATTCTGTCCCATAGAACGAAGTTGGCGGGAGGGGATGTAAAAAGTATGCAGATTGGCCAGAATACATGGAGATGAAAAATTAAGGATTTTGAAAGTAATGCAGAGGGCCTTGAACTCTAGACGCTTGGCCGCAGGCAGCCAATGGAGGCGACGAATGGCATTAGAAGTAGTACACCTCCTCGGCAGGCCAAGGAGAGCTTGAGCCGCTGCATTCTGGACCCTTTGTAGTTTGACAATTTCAGGCTGGTTGGCCCCCAGATAAAGGGAGCTGGCATAGTTCAGTCTTGACAGGATCAAGGCCTGGACGATAACCTGCCTGATTGGGGGATCAAAAAAACCCAACAGAGGTTTGAGCCCCCGCAGTAGCCCAAAACAAGTCCCTGCCACCTTCTTGGTTTGGGTTGGAAAGCTAAGGGCGGTATCGATCCAAACCCCTAGGTTTTTTACCACCTGTTATGGGGCAGGTGCCGGCCCCAGCGTGGCAGGCCACCAGTGCTCACTCCACAGCTCCGAGTCTCTCCCCACCAGCAGTACCTCAGACTTGCTGGCATTGAGCTGGAGACAGTTGGCAGTCATCCACTCCGAGACGGCCTCAAGATCGCTACGGAACTTACAAGCGTCCCGGGTAATGTCGTCGGAGAGTGTGACTACCAACTGAGTATCATCTGCATACGATACTACCGTGAGCCCTCTGTTCTTAGCCACCGTCGCCAGTGGTTGAACATACAGGTTAAAGAGAGTAGGGCTCAAAGCTGAGCCCTGCGGTACCCCCTGCTTGGTGGCAAAAACTCTGGAGACAAAGGGTGAGGCGGCTACCTGGAAGGTCCTCCTGGAAAGAAAGGAGGCAAACCAATCCAGGGCGGAGCCCGCTATGCCCACCTCCTCCAGACGCCTCAACAGGATCTGGTGGGAGACCGTGTCGAACGCGGCACTGAGATCGAGCAGAATCAGTGCCGAGGTACGACCCTCATCCAAGGCCCATCTCAGATGTTCGGTGACAGCAAGAAGAGCAGATTCCGTGCTGTGACCGGGACGAAAACCATTCTGAGAGGGGTCTAGTATGTAATTTTCCTCCAGATACCCCGTCAAGATGGTGTTGACATAGACCTCAGAGATTTTAGAGACCCAGGGCAGGAGGGAGATGGGGCGGAAACTCTCCGGTTTGGCCGCATCCATGTTAGGTTTTTTTAGCAGGGGGACCACCCTAGCATGTTTCCAAGTGCTCGGAACAACAGCCGTAGAGAGAGATAAGTTAATCACATGACTCAACGGAGGGATGAGCACAGGTAAAATTTTCATCACATAAGCCGGCTTAAGAGGATCAGACGGGGAACCAGACTTGACTTTGCTGCATAGCACGGACAACATCTCTTGGGAGATGGCAGGAAAAGTAGTCAGAGTGCGTGAAGTAGGAGGACGAGACACGAAGACAGAACCTGGCACAACCTGAGGGAAGGATTTATAGATCTTCTCCACCTTCTCAACAAAGAAGGAGGCTAGAGCGTCGCATTGCTCGTCTGATGAAATCAGAGTAGCAGTCAGGGCTGTCGATGATTTCAGCTCTTTCAGTATCGAAAAGATACTTTTAGATGGATTTGCACTGCTCTTGATCTCCTCCGCATAGTAAGTAGCCCGTTCCGACTGGATAGACCTATGATATTGCTTAATTGCTATGTTATAGGGCTTCTTCAGGTTAGGGTCATAGTTCCTTCTCCATGCTCTCTCCAACCTTTTACACTCTTTGCGCATGGAAGTGAGCTTAGCATTGTACCAGGGACTAGGTTTGGTACTGCGACTTTTAGACCATTTTACTGGAATAAGAGAGTCGAGGGCGCCAAAGATCCAGTCGGACAATGATTTATCGGCAGAATCTGGATCGGCTGGAAGACTGGGCATGGATGAGGAAAGAAGATCTTGGAATTGCGCAATATTAAGTTTATGCCAAGGCCGCCTAAGTATGCGCTTCTGAGGCACCCTGCTCATAGGCACAACCCCAGAGAGTGTCATCGTCATGAGATAGTGATCCGACCAACACATCGGGGAGGGAGAGTGAACAGTCAGGAGAGCAAGATTAGTAAAAACTGGATCCAACAAATGGCCAGCAGAGTGTGTAGGCCCTTGCACCAGTTGGAATAGCTGACATGCCGCGAGATCCGCCAGAAAGTTACCCATGTCAGCATCCTGAGGATTGTCCAGATGCAAATTCAAATCCCCAAAGATACTGAAATTTGCCGCTCTCATGGCTAAAGATCCTACAGCGTCAATAAGAGCAGCTCTGAACTCTTTGGAAGGTCCAGGCGGGCGATAGATCAGTATGCCCGACAAGGTGTAGTTGGCATTAAAAGAGATCCCAAAATGCGCAGCTTCGCACCCAGCGAGGGGCTCCCTCACAAAGTAGCACGAATAGGAAGATTTGAAAATAACTGCAATGCCACCCACTCTAGACCCTCTGTTGAGCATCTTGATACTAAAACCCGGGGGGAGTGCCAAACCCGGTTCAGCCACATTATCGTTAGACAGCCACGTCTCGGTTAAGAAGAGGGCATCCGGGGCTTCATCCAGTATCAAGTCGTAAACATCAGCGTGATGTTTAACTAGGGAGCGGCAATTTAAACTAATCAGTTTTATTTTGGGGCTAGTACTAAGGACGGAACCAGGGGGGGGGGGCAGGGACAGGGGACGCCCAGGAGTTGAAACCACAATATAAACAGCAAAAAGGCCCCTCCGGAGTGGTACATGGAGGATGTCTGCAGGGGCGTAGACCCCTCCGAATAACGCAGAGATCTGCTACAGAGTAGGTGACCATACCTCTGGTGAAACCAACAGCATGTCTGGCGACGGCCAGACGCGGACGGGCACAGACGGGCTTGCTCGCCAGGGCATTGATTTAAATGGTGCCACAACCCGGAAATGCTACAAGTGCACGCCGGCCCAGCTGACCCTGAGAACACGCCCTCCGCTCAATCGGCACGCTGCCGTGGCGGAACGGGGCGGAGATCAGGGAAGAGTGGGATATCCCTCGGCTGAAGTGAGATAAAAATATGAAGCCCCAAAAATGAAGGGTTGACCCAGATGGACCCCCCGAACCCCTCGTAGGTGCACACAGAGGAGGCAGAGTATTTGGCAACACGAAATAGCAATTTTTAAAACTAGTGAAACAAGTGATTAAAAACTAAGAGCTGCGACAACAAACCTCAGCACTATCCGCTGCGCGCTCACCAGGGCATTGATTTAAATGGTGCCACAACCCGGAAATGCTACAAGTGCACGCCGGCCCTGAGTAGAGCGCTTTAATTGTGTGTGTATATGTGAGTTGTTGTTCTAGTATGAAGGTGTATGACTGATTTGGGCAAAAAGAGCTGTAACTGTTCCGAATAACGATACTCAAGTGGTTATAAAGGGAAATTTTGTGTTTAACTTCCCAGTTATATATCTGGATACAATGACAGAAGAGGCATAATACCAGTCGGGCGGCACACTATACTAAGCACAGATCTTTAGCTTAGGTGTTTTAAGCCCCTAATTACATTGAACACCCCCTTTGGAGAGATACCCCCGTTTTTTCATTCCACTTAAAGCCATGGAAACAACACCATGTCACAGTCACCTCATGCCCTGGCACTGTGCATCATGCATGACTCATGACTTCCACTTTTTCAGATTGCCTATGTGCAGGGGCATAGTGAACCCTACCCCCACCCCCACCCCACCGCTTGCTTTAGGAACTACAGCAAGGGTGAAATTGTTGATGGGCCTCTTCTGTCTGCAACTCTGCAGACAAAGGCTTAGCTCATAATTAATAAGAAAATGTGGGCGAGTGAGTAAGTGAAGGGATGGATGGATGGATGGATTAGTGAAAGGGTGAATGGATGAATGAAAGGATGGATGAGAGAAAGGATAAATGGATGGATGAGTGAGTGGAAGAATGGATGAGAGAAAAGGTAAATAGATGGATGTAGGGGTGGAAGGGTATATGGATGGGTAAAAGGGTGGATGGATAAGTGAAAGGATGGATGATGAGTGAAAGGGTGGATGATGGGCGAGTGAATGGGTGGATGGATGAGTGAAATGATGGATGGATGGATTGATGAATTGATAAGTGAAAGCGTGAATAGATGGACGGATGAGTGAAAGGGTGTATAAGGACGGATGAGTGAGTGAAAGGGAGAGTAGATGGACAAAAGGATGGATAGATGAGTGAAGGAGTGAAAGGGTGGATGGATGAGAGAAAGGATGGATGAGTGATAGGGTCAATGGATGGATTAATTAGTGGATGAGTAGATGGATGGGTGGGTGGATGGAAGGAAGGATGGCTAAGTGAAAGGGTCGATGGAGAGAGAAAGGGAGGATGGATGGATGACTGAAAGGGTGAAAGGGTGAAAGGGTGGACGGATGAGTGACTGAGTGGATGGATGAGTAAGTGAAAGGATGGCTGGATGAAAGGGTAAATGGATGGATGGGTGGAAGAGTGGATGGATGAATGTACGGATGGATAGGGTGAAAGGATGGATGGATGAGTGAAAGGGTGGATGGATGAGTGAAATGATGGATGGAAGGATACATGATGGATGGGTTTGCAAATGGTTGAATATGTTTGGATATGGATGAGCTTACTTTATATACTATTCCGCGACCTCCTCTGATGTGTCTGTAAAACTTACCTTTTGTCCTGAAGTTTTGACCTCCTGTCCTGAATTTTTGTCCTGAATTTTGACCCTTTGTCCTGAATTTTTACACTCACCGTCCTGAATTTGCACCCATGCCAGTTGGTCACCCTAGGTGCTGGCCTTTTACCCATCACCCCCTCCAATCGCCCCCTCTTCCAAGTATTCCAGTCCCATCCCCCGCAACACAAGATGGGGTTTAGTGACCAAGCTAACGAGTGTGGATCTTCGATTCCCCAGTTGACCATACTGTGTGATCGTGTGCGAATCACTTTAACTCCTCATACTTTGTTCCTTTATCTGCTAGCATTTGAAGCTTATACAATCAGGATGAACAGTAGGAACGAATAGTACGTGCTCTAAAATCTTTACAAAAGCTGGGTCATTGTCTTTGGCGTGGTGCTGTACACATGTGTACGCTAGCTCCACAATGACTGCGCCAGTGCCCTCCCCGGGCAGTCTGACCTTCCTTCACCTTCACCATCGCTCGTCACACACTATTTATCACGCCACATCGTTCCTCTAATGCAAGTTCATCCACCCTCTATTGACCACCCACCCTGCTATCCCTCCGGTCCCCACTGCGCCTTTAACTCGTGCCCGGCTGCCTTGAACCTGGGTTACGGACTGGACACCTGTTCTGCAGCCTCCCTCCCCCCGCCTCCTCCTACCACCATCCCCTCATCTGAGCGTACCTCTCCAGAGGCTCGGGCACGCGATGCTCGGTCAGGCAGATGTTCGGTCCGGCAGACACTTCAGTTCCGCTCGACGGATGCGCAGCATTGGTGTCTGCTCATGTTCTGAGTGTGCTGAGAGTTCGCGGGTGTTCCGTTCGTCAGATAATCTGGTCCAGTTGATGCCCAGTGCGTTTGCGGCCGCTTTGACGACCTCAGCTTCTCTACGATGAGTACTTCTTCAGATCCGTGCGCATCTCGGGCGCAGTTAAAAGGGTCCCTAAAAGGGTCCCCGGGTGAGACAGGTCCGAGGTTTACGGATACTCTCAGTCAGACCCGTGCTATCTGGTCTCCCAGCTGGTCACTGACGTCGCTCCCTGTCTACCTGTGTCTGGTCCCCAATCTTCAGGTGCCAGATCCCCGATCCTGCAGGTCTCGGGCTCCCTGGATCCGCCGGTGTCTATTCTCCGGGGCTGCCTGCCGGTCTCTCGGATACCTGGATCTCACTGTGCCTGTTCCTCCATCTTGCAGATCACGGTCTCCCTTGAGCTCTTGGAACTGTTCCCCGATATTGCAGGTCTGACCAGAGGCTCCGCGGATGCGCTCCTCAGTCACACCCCTTCAGCCTCCCCCAGACTCCTCCCCGGTGCTCCTGAGCCGCACGTCCGCCGCTCGCGTCACGAGGGCAGTCGCCGCAGCTCGAGGTGTCCTAGTGCTGGGGAGAGAGGGGAGTGTCACTACAGGCTGATGCACCTGCCACTCACATCACATCTTCTCCTCCCCTGCACCTGCTGCTCCTCAAAGGCGAGAGCCTGCTGCACCCACCACACCCGTCTTCCCACACCAAAGTCACAAGAAGAACAAAAAAAAAAAAAAAAAGATTGCGTTGTCACCGGGTTGGCAATTATCCAACTCAGTGGTACCCATTTTATAGTGTTCATGAAGACGAAATGCAGCCAACCGCGCTGGGAAACGGACGTGTGACCTAGAAATGACTGGGTGTGCGCCCAGCCCACAGAGCTATGATAAAGCCACTCCGGGCCCATACCCGAGGCCATCACAAAGGAAAAAGAACTAATACAAAACTGTAAGAGCACCCCGAGTCCCATAGCACTTCAGTATGTTTCTGTTCTGTTCCAACACCCCAGAACATTCCCTCCCAAAGGTGTGTCGCCCTGCAACAAGGTCCCGCCCCCTGGACCTGGTCGCCTACATGGGGCACCACCGTAGCCCCAGACACCCCCTCCTAGCTCAGAACTCACACAGGGCATCATTATAAGAGAGGAACTGGCCCTGAGTCTGAGCCCGAGAACTCCATATTCACCAGTGCTTTAAATGGGAAAAAATAAGTGCAGGTACTCATTAAAATGAGCTAGAGGTGTAGTGAGGGGGCGGGGCTAAGAGCAAGACATGTTGATACTTAGCAACTTCTATATTAGTTGCAGCACATACCAAAATACATGAGAAATGTGTTTATATAAACAAAGCAGGTTAACTCATTACACAAAATGAAAGAGAAATGGAATAATATGTTAACATTTCCTTTTTTGCAATAGTTGCACCTTCTTAATGTCATACTGTTAATTGCTGTTTGGCACAATACTATATATTTTTGAGCACGTGAGTAGGAAGAAACTGAAAATACCCCCACGTCGAACCAAAGCTCTTATGGCACCAAGCAAATGAAGCAACTCATCATGACCCTCCCCAGAAGATATCTCTTGTCTCTTCCATCAATCTATCCATTCATCCTTTCATCCTACCATTTACCTGCTGATGTCCACCATTTAACCTTTACATTCTATCGTCTATTCAGTCTTTCATCAATCATTCAGCTTTTCACCATTCCGTCTATCCACCCTTCATATCCAAACCTATCCATCCATCTCCAAACCTATCCATTCATCCTTTCACTCATCCATCTCTTTATCCACCCTTTCCCTCAACCCTTTCGCTCATCCATCCATCAACCCTTTCACTCCTTTATTCCATCCACCCTTTCACTCAATCCCTCCTTTCACTCATCCATCATCCACCCTTTCATCCATCCTCCCTACCTTTCATTCATCCATCCAGTCTTTCACTTATCCACCCATCATCCGCCCTTTTATCCAATCACCCACCCTCTTTCACCCATGCATGCTTTCACTCATCCATCCATCTATTATCCATCCATCCATCTATACATCCACCCTTGCTCACTCCTCCATCCACTCACTCATCCACTCACTCACTCACCCACCCACCCTCCCTTTTACGTTATTTATGAATCTTTGTCGCCGAGCAGACATGTACAAACAAAGTGCCACCCATTTTCTTTAAAATACCTCCTGAGAGTGTCTGGATTCTCTCTCTCTTTCTCTCACTTTTTTCTTACAAAAACAGGCATACACACAAACATAGCAGACACGCAAAAGACTAAAGTATGATAAAAGCCATCTTTTCTCTTCACCTACCATGGCTTTTTTAATTGCCACCAGGGCCGGACTGTCCGTAGCCTGATTGCCACTGCCAGGGCACTGACATGATTCCTGTGTTTGCACAAATGCACAGGATAGTGTGAATGTGATTGACAGCACAGGGCCTGAATGGACCCTGCTCTGTCAAGCACAGCATGATGGTAAGCACCCGGACATTATTCAAATGAGCCCTGCTGAATAGCTCAGCTGGGGCTCAGATCGGGGACTGCAGATGCGGCGCCTTGGCTGCCAGAGACACGTTCCACTCACCAGCACAAACAATGAGCCTACCTTTTCATGAGTACCGGTACTCTCCACGGCAGTAGAGAAGTGCCGGTACTCAGAGTGATAAATCTAAGAAGTGCCGGTACTCAGTACCGGTGAGTACCGGCCCATTTAAAGCACTGATATTCACCAAACAAACTGTTGATGTTAACATGTTACGCTCAGTTGTACTGACTGGTGACACCGTGCATTCTCAAGCATACCAATTATACGAGCATACATTTTTCTTTAGAGTGAAAGTTGGGATAGGAATGCCTCGGATCTAGGGAGCGTGATTCCCTGCTCTTGCTTGATTGATTGCAAAGCCACTGAATTTCGCAGTTTTTTGTTGCAAATTTGCTTCTGTGAACACAACAATCACAAGTGTTCACTGAACCCCTCCCTGGGTTGAGTCCAGAGCGTAGCTCTGTCGAGGGGAACTCAAAGTGCACCCACATAGGGAGAGTGTTATCTGTCCTCTCACTGAGCTGAGAGAAGTAGTGGAAGAGACAGGACTCGGGATTTTTTACTAGTCGCCATCAGGGGATCGATGCCTACTACTAGCCTCTCCTGTTAAAAGGTCTGCTGTTCTCACTTAACCAGGTCTTTCAGTCCATCCATGTGGGGGCATGGATGGAGAGTGCGGCATAATGTACATATGTGTTACAAGCTGAGTGTGGAGACTGTGTGCTCTTGACTGTCTGGACACATGAATCTTCTTTGGGATTCCCTTGCACGGCCAGACTGGCCGTAGCGGGCATCAGGCGTTTCCCCGGGAGGCTGGAAGGGTGGGGGTTGGGGGGGGGGAGGGGCTGGTCCTGCAAAACTGCCAGGGCTGCTTTGGGTTCCCAGTCCAGCACTGTTCCCTTGTGTGGATGGTAACGCAAAATGGAGGACTGGGGTGAGGCGACCCAGGCTCTTGCTTAGCCTGAGTGCAGGTCCTGAAACATTCACGAACCTTCCACCACAGATAGCACTGTAGCTGGACCGCGGTGTATGGTCGGTGGGGTGGCTTATACTCTTCTTTGTAGTTAGAGAGTAGGCCCTGATCGCACCTGCCCTTACTCCAATAGTATAACTGCAGTCAAGTTTCAGTAGCTGGTAGGCAGGAATGCCACATCCTTCCCTTTTGAGTTTAATATCCTGTCAGGGCAGGCCCAGCTCTGCCCACTCTTCTTGCTGCATTTTTGTAACAAAGACTGTAGTTGGACCAGTCTCAGTCTAATAAACAAAAACACCAACAATGACAAACCAGCTGTAGAAAGGGCAACTTGTGACGCACGTTGTCGCCGATTATTAATCTTCTATATAGTCCCCACCTACCGGATTCTCTCCCTCCAGTAACACCAGCCTCCTTGACTTGCTGGCTGCAGTCACTGTGGTGGACCAAATGGCATGGTGTGCCGACAGCAGAAATACCTCTATGGCATGGGAACTGGCTCCAGAATACCTCACAATTAGAGGGGTTCCGCCAATGTATGCCATTGGCATCTCAAAACTGGGGAACGTCTGGGAGGGAAACGCCATACGTACATTTCAATAACTAGCAGCCCCATATGACATGCACAAAACACAATTCTACCGATACTTGCAGCTGTGTCACGCCTTAGAAGCACATATAGTGGTACCGCAAACCCTACCAGCTCATCACCCCATGGAGGCATGCATCACTATGGAAGATGTAACAAGAAGGGGATTCTCCGACTGTGCTTTATGCTGGGCAATACTCCAGATCCCATGTCAACTCTTAAAGATCACTGGGAACAAGATGTAGGTGTCCTAGAAGAGTGTGACTGGGTGGAGGCCCAGATGGCCCCCAGAGTGGTAGCGGTCTGTATGATACTGAGGTTGATACAACTTAAATACCGGCATAGGTTATATTATAGCCCCCTGACATTGAGCAAAATAAAAAGCATGTATAGCACCCTGCTGCCAGAGACGCAGGAAACGTTTTTCATATGGTATGGGACTGCCAAAAATTACACCCTGTCACAGGTTGTGAGCAAACAAATAGAACCGGAACCCAAGATGATACTGCTGGGACTGATAAATGAGTGGGAAGGTGAAAGACACACCAGAATGCCAGTGGTCATGGGCTTCCTCAGCCAAGAGTTACTTGGACACTGGGAATCTATAATGAGTCCAACACTGGTGACTGGACCAGTGGAATGGACTTCTGTGCCAAGGCCGAGCAATTTGTATACAAGTTGAGGGGATGCCATGCAAAGCAAACTAAAATATGGGGGAATTGTCTCAATTATTTAGACTCTGCCATTGAGTAACTGATGATTAATATTGAGGAAAATGTATGCATACTTGATTCCTGGTTGGTGGGGGCAGAGGGTTCTATGTGACATTTCCTATGCTACCCTTGTATTGGAAATGGCTGAAGCGCAAAATACATGTTTAAAAGCAAGAAAATGTTTTGTAGAAAAAAAGTCATAAAAGTATGTTCTTAGTTTGTATTCTTGGGTGTGTTTATTTATGGTGAAAGGAGGTTTCAAATCTACTAACAGCAAGTACTCCTCTGAGTCTCATAGTACTGATCATTGTCCAATTCGTACCATCCTTATGTAATGCGCAGGGGGCTCGTGGGTGACAGTCCACCAGGTTCTCTGTCTCAGGTTGGTAGGTTGACTAAGTCTCTGCTCCCAGAGAGTCTAGAGGCCACAAAGCTCAAGCCTTATTCTGAATATTCCAGAAATTTAACATTTTGTTCCCAATGTGGGACCAATCTTTAAGTATTCTTAAATTGTACCAATGATTGTACCAATAATTACAAATAGCAGAGACATTCCTAGTAATATTGGTTTCCTCCCAAATTTCAAAAGGTGCTTCCTTTCTGCTTTGGGTTTGTTAGGTGCTTGAGTAATCAAAGTTATTCCCCATTTTGATGTAAATGTTACATTTCATTCTGAATCTTTTATACAATGGACCAACCTGTTCTGATAAGCGTAAACTTTAGAGAACTAATACAATATTGCGTGGCTGGGGGTTCTATAACACGGGGGAGTGAGGTGAGGTAACTTTTATTGTAAATGAACATGCTGCACCCCCCTTTGAAATCTTTTACTATAGGGTGGAGTTTGATCCAGTAGACCCAAACACTGGGTACTTGCATACATACAGAGCTTCTTAAATCCCTGGTTATTATCAACCTTTTTCAGAACCTGATATCCTGTTAGAATATCATGAACCTAAATTCCGGCATCTAACCACTTTTTTATTCATCGGATTTCAAAACGCATATACAAGATTGCTTCAGGTGTACACAAATAGCCTTGTGCTCTTTTCAGTCAGAATCATGGATATTTTACAAGAAGATCCAGAAGTGCAATGATACATTGATGACATCTAAATTACAGATGATAATTTGACTGAACATCTAGTATGTGTGGACAGAATAATAACACTCCTAGCCTGATATGGGTATAAAATATATTTTAAGAAGTCTAAAATTGCATATTTTAATCTAATTTTCCTTGGATATGAATTATTGAGTGAGGGTAAACGATAGGCACCTGACCTCCTATCGAAATCTTCTACTTTACAAACTCCAAACGCTCTGAGAAAGTTGCAAGTCCTGATGAGGTTTTTGAACTTTGGTAGAGCTTGCTTGCCACGTTCTGCTGAGTGAGTTAAGCTGTTATATGAATTCATGACTTGCACATTTTATGAAAAAAATTGGATGAAAACACACATAGCCTGCAAGCAGATATGTTAGAGAGTAAGGGCCTGATTTATATTTTGACGGGTGACCCGCTCTCTTCCACGGTGACGGAGTAAATTACTCTGTCACCCTGACAGAGGTGTTTCTGGCCAACTTTAGAAATGTCTGCTGGTCTAGCGGACATTTTTAGTATTGAGAGGAACTACAGCCACAGGAGTTCCTGTCAATGTACTGTAGATTTGCCGCACGGCTCCGTCAACATGACCTAGCCGTACAGCAATCTCACAAAGTTTTTTTTCTTTTTGAAAATTAAAAAAAACAATGCCCCCCTCTTGCCATGGAAGTTTCCTCCAATGGCGAGAGAGCATTAAGCACTTTTAAATGCCTCTTCCCGCTCGGCATTGAAAAATGTCTATTTAGGCCCGTCCATCCAAATTAGGTGGGCGGACATACAGCCAAACCTCTGATGGCCTTTACTCCGTTGGATCGTCAGCACGGTTTGACCACGGCGTAGATGGAGTAGTCTGTGCCATCGGCATGCCTGGTTTTAAATCTGGCCGGCAGACCATTCAGTAGGGAGGGAGGGAACTCCATTGCTGTTGCAACAGAGTCCTCTTTCCGTCAACATATAAATCATACCCTAAGTACAAACAGATGTGGAACAATACAAACCTAGTAATCAGGCTTTTTCCTAGCACTCCAGGTTACACATATGTAGTTTACAATGAGGGACAGATGACCACCATTGCACATAAATCACACGTATAAGTAACTGCAGAGGAATGATTTACTCCAATTGAGAAAATCTTCATGGCAGTTAAAACAGCCATATTGAAGGAGGAACTGCCACTTTGCTAACTCCTTTACTGTGTTGGCCTGCTGCCTGCTGATTGCTGTGCTGTACAAGGGACTGTCACTTTGTTACCTGCTTTGCTGTGTTGGCCTGCTGCCTGCCGCTTCTTGCCTGGGAGTGAGAAGGACTGGACCTGCTCTCTACATCCTTGAACCCAAGTTCTCCAAGGGTTTGCTGGCTTGCCGCCTGTTTTGAAGTCTCAGGGCCATCAACGACTTCCTTCAGCTGCTGCACTTTGCCAACTGAGAGTCCTGCCCTGCCAAGAGGTGACAATCCAGTCCTGGGCCTTGAAAGTGTGTTCTGTAGCTGTTTTTCTACAAGAATTGACACAGTGACGACTTTGCGTCAAAGCAGAACCGATGAAGTGCTCTTCGACACAGCTTCAATTCGAGGACATCTCTGCGCAGCTCAACTACTATGTGGGACCTGACTGCAAGGTTTGAGGCTGACGCAGTGTTGATTCGAGGACATCCCTGCATCGCTCGATGATGATGCGGGACCCGACTGCGAGGCTCGATGACGACGCAGCACCTGCATCGTAAGCGGTTAAAAGTCAACATGGGACCCGACTGCGAGGCTCAACGACGATGCATCGCCTGCATCAAAAGGAGTTCGACGATGACGCAGGACCCAACTGCGAAGCTTGGCACCAACGCATCTACCTGACTGCAGGGAACAGAACCGACACATTGAGTCTTTGACGCCAACGCTTGCTCCATCCAGGGTACTTTTGAAGCGGGCCCTGCGTGGGTCCTGTAGCCAGCCTGCCCTTCATTGCAGTCGGCCTGAACTTTGGATTTACCCAGGTCCAGCATTACCTCAAGTCACCCCTAAGTGCTATTGGCTTTTAAGGACTATATTGCAGTTTATTCTTTAAAAAATCTTATCTCAAGTTCTACTTATTGGAGTTTTCTTGTTTTGGTCTTGTTTTACTCAGAGAAACATTTTCTATTTGTCTAAACTGATTGTTTGTGGTGTTTAAACTGTGTTACTATAATTTAAGTGTTGCACTAATACTTTACACATTGCCTCCTAAGTTAAGCCTGACCACTCTGTGCCAAACTACCAGAGAGTGAGCACAGGTTAATTTAGTTTGTGTATCTGACTTACCCTTACTTAGATTGTGGTCCCGACTTGGATAGGGTGCAAACCACTGCCAACTAGAGACCCAATTCCTAACACTACTGATGTAAAGTGTGAGTTGATTCAACATTTCAGACTCAAGAATTTTTACAGTATACCAACAGCATTCCACAAACTCCAAATATCATACCATACATTAGTACAATAGTGTGTTCTAAATGTATGGCTCTGCACAGCCAATGGTTTGCATAAAACAAAAATATACTGCATGGATTTTGTGAAGACAGTGACTTCAAGGCACTATGTATGCACACTAAAGTTTTAGGTAATTCTACTGCACAAATAGCAGAAATTCTTGCCGTATTCCTTGCTCTTCAGAAGGCTGATCTGTCAGTTCCCATAAATATTGTCTCAGACTCAGCGTTCTGTGTACAGTGTTACAATGTGGATCTGCCACATTAGCACCTAAACAGATTCAAAAGGTAAACTGATAAAAAGTAAACAACTCTGGGAAAAGGTAGCTTCTCTACCGAACAAGCATCCTTTGGTCCACGTGCATCACACAATGGCCCATAAAAGTGAAGGAGTTCATGCTAAATTGAACTGTGCAGCAGACTTAGCTTCAAAGACAGCAGTGCAAACCTTCATGGGTGCCACTGTAACTCAATCTCAAACTAAGATCGATGCAGACATTATGGTGGCAATGGAAGCAACATTAAAAGGCAAAAATCCGTTTATATGCTTGGTACTTTGGCATTATCCTGTCTTTAATATGTAAATGTCGGGCTGCTGCCCAGATGGTACCATTAAAAAAGTCAATAAAATATGTTTTTTTTTAAAAAAAGGCAAAAAGCCTTTTGATGTGTTTCCTTCCAAATATTCATATAGCCTCACCAAAGGCAATGTTTCTGCGCTTTTTATACCTGGGATCAGGGATAGGCATATACCTAATGAGAGAGCTAGATTAGAATTAATCAGGGCAGCTCATAAAAGGATAGCTTCAACTCATGCAGGTATCAGTGCTATTGTATTAATGCTACAGCAACGGTACTGGTGGCCATATCTACCAAAGAATGCAAAGAAGTATATACGGCAGTGTAATGCTTGTCAACAAATAAAGCATTCAACTGTTGTAAGTACTTACTACTTTCTTATATCCGACAAACCGTTTGGTGTAGTGTTCCTCAACAATAGTGAGCCACTTATGAGTCTCAAATATATGTTGGTTGCAGTCGATTTTTGCTCTAAATTCCTTGGATTTTGCCACTGCTCGAAAAGTAATAAAAGACTTGCAGTTCATATTTTCCCAGCGCTATAATCACTTTTTGTGTAGGAAATCTGTGCCAAAGATGGCTGTCCCAATCTAGTTTGAGCTCTGTAAAGAAACACATTTCAAATCTCAGTGAAGATATGGACTTAAGTGATTTCCTCCTGGGGCTGTACCCAATAAAGTCTAAAAGATTTTTTTTTGTCCTCATAAGCCATTAGATGTACCCAGAGCCATAATTATTTACTCTGCGGCCCCCCTTTAGGTTGCTTGGCACCAGCAAGAGAGCTCTGATCTAAATGGATGCGCATTACACAGAACCTCTCGTATTTGGTCTGTTCAGTTCTTCTATCGATTGACCCCTGGAACTGACCCGAGTGGTAAAGTAACTCTATGTAAAGGCATAATCACAGGACATAGAGATTTCTCATGTCAAAGATTATCAAGCCAACCCAAGCGTGGCAGCCAAAAATCTTTTTTCCTCTTCCAGATGGCCCTATCCAATTTCATTGTATACTTGATCGACTTTACCCAATCTAGAAAAATCGGTGGAGTGCTCTTAATCCAACATTTGCAAATTTCTCTCCGGGCAAGTAAGATAAGATAAAAAGATAACTTACTTTTATCTGTAGTTAACAACTCATAATTTGGGAAAATACCAAAAAATACTAAAATTATGCTCACCTGGATGTCAAAACCAAACATGACTTCCATACCTTCAGTGACAGAGACCCAAAACTGATGTAGCATTGGGCAGCTTAAAAACATATGCTTATCGTCTGCTTTTTCCTGCTGACATTTCGGGCAGCAGGGAATAGGTCCTCTCGCAAATTTAGAGAGCTTAAGAGGGGACCAATATACCCTGTGAAGAGTAAAGAGATGATTCCTCCTTAAATTGGCAGCGTGTACTGTAGAGTATAGTAAATCATAAGATACTTGCCATATTTCTTCTGTACTGGAACCGGGCAAACACTCGCCCCACAGCTGCGATGGAAGGATGAACTCGCCGTCAGCCAGGTCAATCAAAATCCAGTATAAGTTGGCCACCTCTTTCTTATTCCGCTTTCTCATGCACAAAGCCGTCTCCAGTTCATTTGAGCCGCCCACCGCTGTACCGATCGCCTGGGTCCAACTTTTTATTTGTAGGTACTTGAATTTCGATAGGTTGCTGTCTGTAGCTAATTTTTAAAAGCTTTCTAATTTTAAACCAAGTGGTGGCTATATCCCTTAGAGACTTCAAACGTACCTTTTTGAAAAAGCGTGGGTCTCCAAATTTATATATTAAGGCTTGATCTCCTCCTTCTG
Source organism: Calotriton arnoldi (assembly GCA_963921515.1). Lineage (NCBI taxonomy): Eukaryota > Metazoa > Chordata > Amphibia > Caudata > Salamandridae > Calotriton > Calotriton arnoldi. The sequence goes on from CAWUFW010002116.1 coordinate 2,246,910, forward strand.
TATCTCGAAGCATCTCTTTAAACATTTTCCATATGTCTGAGTCATCTGGTTCAGCCATAAGCATTTTCCCTGCCCTCATTAAAAATACCCATGCATAAAAGACTAGGTCTGGCGCACATAACCCTCCCTTATTTTTCTTTCTCCGTAGTTTTTCCATGAGATTCTTATCCCCTTAGAGGCCCATATAAAGGTGTTTATTTTTGCCTGTATTTTCCTTAGACCCTCCTCCTTAAAAGCTAATGGGATGTTTTGAAATAAGAATGTGAGTTTAGGTAAGAGCATCATTTTTACTATATTTACTCTTCCTATTAGTGTCAATGGCAAATAAGCCCAGCCCTTTAGTGAGTTAGAGATTTCCTTATCAATTCTACTTAAATTTATATCTGTTATATCTTCAATATTTTGCATGACTCTGATGCCCAAATACCTTATCTCATTTTTCATTATAAGGAGACTAACATCCAAATTCCAGGCCATACACTATGTTTTTGACTCATTAATCTCATATCCTGAAAACTGGCCAAATTGTTGTGCTAAGCTGTAGATTGTTGGGATAGCCGTAGCTAGGTCTGACGTAAATATCATCATATCATCGGCATATAAAGATACCTTTTTTTCCCAATTTTTATACGTAAAGGGAGATATGTCAACATGCTTTCTTATCCTTTCCGCAAGGGGCTCAATGTATAAATTAAAAAGCAATGGTGACAAAGGACATCCCTGCCTTGTCCCTCTCTGTATTACTACAGCGGCAGAAAGATTTCCATTTACCAAGATTCTAGCTGCTGGTGTTTGATATATCGATGAAATAGCCCTACAAAACTTTTCCCCTAGATTACAACATTTTAGTACACGAGCTAAATAAACCCAATTGACCCGATCGAACGCCTTCGTGGCGTCAAGTGTGACAATGGCCATTGGTAATTTATGCAATATTGCTAAATCTATAGCTCCGATCAGATTGTATGTTAGGTCTTGGATGCCCCTCCCTCTGACAAAACCTTTTTGATCTTGATGTAATAGGGCGCCTATAACTCCATTTAACCTCTCTGCTAAAATCTTGGCGAAGATTTTATAATCCAGATTAAGCAGAGAGATTGGTCTGTATGAATCACACTGACTAGCTGACTTAGATGGTTTTAAAATCAAAGCAACAGTGGCTTCATTCCAGGAGGGGGGCATCCTCCCACCTTTTTAAAAAATGTGGGAGAATAGCTTATCCATCACGGGAACAAGAACCTCCACCAGAGATTTGTACAGCTCAGCCGGCAGACCATCTGGTCCCAGCGCCTTGCCCTTTTTCCCTGACTCAATTGCCTTTTTAATTTCACTTGGGCTTATCGATCTGTTTAGATTACTAGACATCTCCTCATTCATTTTTTTTAGAGGAGAGTGATCAAACCAAGCCTCTATCATCTTGTCTTGTGGGATTAGGTCTTCTCTGTAAACCTTTTCAAAGTGCTTATGAAAAGCTTCTTCGATGTCTGTGGGGCTCTCAAGTATCTTTCCAGAGGTGTCACAAAATACTTCTTTTATGTAGTTTTTCACTAATTTCTGTTTGGTCTTCCAGGCTAGAAGCTTCCCACAACCTTCCCCGTACTCAAAATGAGCCAGCTTACTAGCCTCCCACCTTTTCCTTAACCTTATATCTAACACCCCTGTCAGTTCTATTTTACAGGATAACAAGTTCTCTCGAGTATCTTCAAGCGCTGTATCCCCCTGAACGATAAGCTCATGCTCTAGCTTCTGAATTTTGGCCTCTATCTCTTCCACCTCTGCCCTATATTTCCTCTGCCTAGCAATTTGGATTGATGTTATATAACCTCTCAAAAAAGCTTTATAAGCATCCCATACCATTTCTATAGAGGTGCCCTCCAAATTGATCAGGAAGAAGTTCTTTATTTCTATTGCTAATTGCTCAATTACTTCTTCCTCTAACAAGATGGTTCGATCTAAAGTCCATCTTCTGCTGCTAATTTGGTTGGGAGTTTCAGGGCTAACGTTACTGCCGAGTGATCAGACAGGTACCCCCTAGATGCTTCGTTTCTTTCACCCATCTCCTCAGCTCCATACTAATTAGAAAGAAATCTATCCTGGACTTGTGTCCATACTTTTTATTATGAAAGGTGTACCCTCTCCTACTCCCCATCCTGTTCCTCTGTATATCTATCCAACCCAGCTGTTTCATTGCGCTTTTTAAAGAGGATCTCATTTTACAGTTCTGTGCTGATCTGCTCTTATAAGTTCTGTCCATCAGAGGGTCTAAGACCAAATTAAAATCACCAGCCAAAATTAAAGGATCATGAAAGATCAATAACTCAGCAAATAACTCCCTTAGTGGTACTGGGTCATCCAGGTTGGGTCCGTAATAACCTGCCACTGTAAATTTGTACATGTGAAACCTAATATTGACTATGGCCCATCTGCCCATCTTATCAACTTTAAAGCCTTCTACTGATAAGGCAGAGTTTCTTTTAATAACTATAGCTACTCTCTTTGTTGTTGTCTGTTGTGTAGTACAGATAACATCCTGAATCCAACTTTTAGTTTTACACAGACTCCTTAACTCGTTCTCTGTTAAGTGTGTTTCCTGGAGAATAAGAATGTGTTCAGGAGTATCTTTTAAATATTGAAAGATTCGCTCCATCCTTTGTTTTGCCCTCAACCCATTTAAATTCCAAGACAGAGCCCTCAAATATAGTGCCGGATCAGCTACAACTTGCATCATTCTTCAATGTATGGGTGATGTATTGTTTAAAGGATTTTTTTGGGCGAATCAGACTTTTTTTTTCTTTTTTTCCCCTATGCTCCCCACCTCGTGACCAACCCTTTCCCCCCCCCCCCATACTCCCCCTGTGCTCCCCTGGAGAACCCCCACTTTTTCTCTTATGGCCCTACCCTGGCCTTTGAGACTACCCTCTCGGGGTCCAGGGCGGTTAAAGTGTCTGTAGCTCATTTGGATTAAACGTAGCTTGGTGCTAACTATGATTAGATAGAGGATCCTCTCCTGATCCTAAAAGAAAGGAAAAGAAAAACTAAACTTAAGAGTTAAAGGCGGGAAAAGGCTAGGTATACTAAGTCACTGCTAGCCCACTAGCCGGTACCGAAATAGACTGTAAACAAATTTCCGCCTCTTCCACCCGCTTAAATGTCCGCATTTTATTATTAAACATTACTTTTAATGTAGCGGGGAATTTAAGCTGAGCTGTAGCACCTAGCTGCCTGAAAGGATCTAATAACTTTCCTAACTCCCATTGTTTCTATGCTGTTATGGATGAAACATCTGATCTGATTTGGAAAGTTATCCCTTCTGCGTTTAGTACGTTCATCATTGAGAGCTTTGTTCAGTATTTCATCTTTTAAATTATAAGTTAGGAAGTGGACCAGAATGTTTCTGGGTCTGGTTTTGTTTGGGCTTAGTCTAAACGGATCTCTATGCACCCTCTGAATGTCAATCAGAAGGGCTTGCTCCGAACAGTCAATTTGAGTAGATTGTTTAATCAATTTCACCACAAACTCTTTGATGTTTCTTCCCTCCGCTCCCTCAGGTACTTTAAGTAAACAGAGATTATTCCTTCTCTGGGAGTTCTCGATAGACTCTAACTTCTCCTGGAAACCAAGTTCACGTTCTCTTATTCTAGTAAGTTCTTTTACATTTTCCTCGGTTTTTGCTGACAACTCCACTACCGTGGATTCCAAAGCTGTAGCTCTAGCTGCCAGTGAATCAAGTTTATCTTCCATTTTCTCACAGAAGATCTTGATATCAGTTTGATTTTTTTCTGAAACCAAGAACCTACTCTTCATCTCCTCTGTTAAAGACTGTAACATATGTGGGATTGACAGGGGATCAGGTAAAGCCTTTAAGCGCTCTCCAGATGTAGCAATGTCCCCCACCTCCTTTACCATATTTTTATTTGTGTTCGGGAAAGACCCATCTGCGATCCGGGTAGTCAAGTTTGACGAGTTATCCCCTACATCTGACATCATAAATCCTTCTAGTCTGCCTTCTTCTGACTCTCTCTCAAGTAGTTGGAACCTGTTAGGACTTAATACGCCTTCCGGGTACTGTAGTGACACCGCTGGCCTGCTCTCTGTGTTACTCGTCATACAGTCTAATGGTTTTAATATCAGGGTATTGGGCACCACTTTAAAGTAATTCTTTAAAGAAGGTGTAGGTTTTACCTTTAGTTGATTTGGTTGATTTTGTGAAATCTTTTTCGATTTTTTGTTTTTCTTGATATTAGATTTTGCTGGCTTTACTTGGTTCCTATTGACCGGGCTCTTAGACTGGATAGGTTTCTTATGATCTGAAACATCTATCTTTGAGTGACTAAATATGTCAGGGACTAGTTTTTGAGTTGTACTTCTTAAAGTATATCGCGGTAAAGACCCAGTACCTGCTGTTCCCCTTTGCCATGAGATTTTTTTGAGGTACCCTCTTCTAACACCCCTTTCTCTCCCAAGTAAACCTGAGCAACACCTACTGTTTTTTGCAGTTCCAATTTCGATCCCTCAGGCAGCTCTGCTTGTATTCCGCTTGTTCCCTTTGTTCCTTGTGCAATCCTAGTGGATTGTGGGGGCTTGTGTCCAACACTAACATAGCCCCTGCCCCTATAGAGGAATCTTGCTGCCGCTCGCCGTCCACGCCGAACCCCGAGAGCCGCTTGTGACCACGACACAGCCCCTGCCTCCTTCTCCTCCTGCGCCTCCCGGCTCCCTCTCAGCCGCTCGCCCGCGGCAGCCGCCGCTCCGGAAGAGACCAACCCAGCCACCTTCACCGTAAAACTGAGGAATCCAGGGAAGCACACCGAAGCCCAGAAGAAACCGCCGTGGATCAACGGTACGAATTACCCTCGTCTTCGGCTTCGTCTTTCTCGGCGTCCTCACCGCAGCTGCCCTCGTCTCTTACTGCGCCTTCTTTTCCGGTGAGACCCGTTTTGTTTTCCTAACAAATTTAATTTTAACTGAACTAAACTAAATTATAACCATAACGCGGAACACATAAATGTTAAGCACCATTTCCCAAGTGTTCAAACAAGGTTCATATCAGCATTCGATTTCTCTTAACGGCAAAATCCGCCCTGACCCGTCAGAGCCTCCGCGACCTGCTAACCACAGGCCGCCATGTTCTCCCTATCCAAAGCAAATCTATGTTGGAGCGTCTAAAAGATTTATGTCCACATTAATATATGGTGTCATAAAAAGCAGATATATTCTGAAAGAGGTGCTGCCAAAGGAAATAGGGAAATTGATAAAGATATAATGTAAATCTCTTTCAAAGTTATTGACAAGGTCTCTCAGACCCCTTCTAAACACATCACAACCCCCATCATTCCATTCTCCACTTTCAATCTTGAATACTTTCTAACCGGGGCAAGCTCAAATGCATGCATCAACCCAGTTACATTTAGTATTACAAACACTTCAGATGCACAGATTGCAATGGCAGACCATAAACGAATCAGCTCCCTTTCCCCCCCTTATAATTCGACATCAAGTCAGATCTAGATCTACAAGAAAGAAGCATTGTACGGTCTTCTCTCAATTGAACAGATAAAGAGTACTGCTTTTTCTGTTACTGTAAATCCATATGAATGAAGTAATCTCTTTGCCATTCACTCCTTTTCATCTTTGTGATGGTCAGACACATGTATCTCTTCTGTGGTATGAAAGCATGCACATGAATTTCCTACAACTTATCTGGAAATTCCCTTTTGAGTATAATTGTGACAAAAGATAGTCCTGTTTTCATTAGCACATTTGCAGGGACAATTTCAAAAGGACATTTGCTCGTTTGCTATTCTAGCTCTATTCACAGTACTCAAACCAATGTTCCCTCTATTTTCTTTCTATATTTGCGGCAATAAAGGTGCTCTATGCACTGCAGGTAAGACTTCGTGCGATGAAGACAAGCAACAACTTAATATGCAATCACATGTGGTGTGCAAGCTACCGAATCAGTGGTTTAGTAAGGTTGGCATGGGCCCTAATGCAAACCAGAAACAAATGCCCCCCTCAACTCTGGGTTGGTATTAAAAGACACCCATTACAGGGGTGCAGTGGGCTCCTCACACCCCTGTCCAGGAGTGCTACTGCATGTTGTGCTCTAATTGTTCTCCTTACAATTCCTCTTTATATGATATCTCCATACCGCTCTTATCTCCTCCTTGCACCTTTTCTTATCCCTATCCACTACCACTCAATCTCTCTCAATTGTCCTTATCTCCTTTCTTCCTTTTTTAGTTTTTCTTGTTCCTCCATGCCCGCCCACTTTGTTTCTCTATTTGCTCCACTTCTCCCTCATCCTGTCTCCCCTCTTCAATCTACATCCTCCTCTTCTCTCTACCACAGACTCCCTCTAATCTCCTTGTTCTCTCTCATTCCAACCTTACTCTATGAAATCTATATCTTGAATATGCTTCTTTCTCACCCACCTCATTCCTCTTCTTGTCTGCGACCTCCTTGTTTGTCACCTATTGGTCTACCTATCCTCTTTTGGTTGTTTTATCGTCCTTTTCTTCCATATTTCTTTCCCACCCTTTTCCTTTCCTTTCTTCATTTAACTCCCCTTTCTTTCTTTTCCTCTCCATTTCTGGCCTATTCACTTGTTCCTTTTTCTATCTATGCCTGGGACTGGTTTCACTTTCTGTTTGAATGACTCTTCCCCAACCCCTCTTAATGGAAGAGACCATACAGAGCTAAACCCAGGGAAAAAATTCTTAGCAAAATCAGGGTGAAAATGGTTTTTGGTTGCTTTTGTTCTGGTTCAGGGAGAACCTGCCTGGCAGTTTGGCTGAACTGTTCCTCTTGGAGCAGAGCCAAGACTGATTTGCATATGGCTGGGTCCAAAATGAGTTGGCATGTGGGCAAAAGAACGATGGTTTGGAAGGCTGCCTAAGTGATTGCCAGTGGTTAGACCTATTGCAAGCATTCCTCCTATCACCTTTTGTGCGTTTGATATAACACAATAAGAGGTCAAGGTATGCCAAGACTTGGGCTCCTTGCTCATTGTGCCACAGGAACCAAGCTATACTTGACTGAAGAGCCCCAATCAGAGCGAAACCGGTCTTGGGTTGTTTGTGTTCCAATTCAGGGAGGACCCTGCCTGGCAGTTTAGACCGGACCATTCCTGGACTGTTCATACTGGAGCAGGATCAAGACTGATTTGCATATAGCTGGGTCCAAACTGAGGTGGCATGGTAGGCATAAAGATAATGGGGTGGAATGCTATCCGGAGTGATTGCCAGTGATTAGACTTATTGCAAGCATTCTTCCGATCACCTTTTGTGTGTCTGATATTAAATAAACTGCAGCCAGTTCAGAGAAGACTGGGCCTCTCTTACGTCTGGGCCATGGTGCCTTTGCACTGGCTGCAGCAAAAATAGCCACACTCCTAACTTAAATCATATGTTAATATCACAGCACAGGGTGGCACTCACTATCCCCTCTGCTCCACTTGTCTAACCTCCTCTAGAATCCTCACACGATAATGAGGCAGGCGGCCTTGGCCAGATCAGGTGCCCCAACCTTGCCACCACTAAGAAGCCCACATCCACACCTCACCACTTCTGATGGGTATAGAGTAGAAATAGTGAAGTGGTTGTTTGGTCCTCTTATATTTATATAATGTGTAATACTCTGGACAACGCTGTGATGTATTTTGATTTGCATTGTGATTCTGGGCACCCCTTTGGACTGCATGGTTGATAAAGATGTTGGATGTAGTGTGGCCTATGTGGGAGGTGTTAAGTGAGGCACATGAATTTCAATTACCTTGCGCCTCTTTCCATCAAGGGAGCGTACCATGGGTGATACATGGGCTTTCCCATGCAACCACCCATGGGTTTTGAGGAAATCCCTATCTACTAACATTTAAAGACAGGGATTTGAGCCCAAAAATGTCATCTCCTTGAGACAGGCATAACAGTGTAGCAACGTTTAAAAGTGTCCCTATTTTTTAAACTTTGTATGTGTGTTGCACTGTTCTGCACACATACAGTGGGGCAGGTGTTAAAGGATATTTTTTGTACTAGAAGGATCCCCTTCCAGTACAAAACCGATGCTTGACAGAACACTCACACCCTTGTACTATGGTCAGGGCCACAAGAATTATGCAAGGGCATGGCCTTTTCCGCAAAACTATGGATTTGCCACATAATCTTATGTTCCATCAACTGCTGTATAATCTGCAGATTTTAACCCCCAAAAATTGTTTCTAGCTTGAATGGATCAAAAGTTACTAAAACAATGACTACCTGTATTGCTGCAAAGTATAAGACCCTTCGTAAAGGTAAAGTGATCGCCTTTCTGTTGCTAATTGTTGAATTTGGGTGTTAAATTGGTACTAATGAGGTACAGCATTTGCCGGGACAGTTTTAGCATGTGTGAAAATGGCGAAATAATAAAGTAATACTATCACAAAATATGCAGCATTTTGCCACATAATTTGCCTTTTCTTGCAGCATAATTCAACTCTGACACATAATTTGGTCCTCTCCTGCCGCATAATTCCAACGGCCCTGAATATGGTGCAAGGTACAGGTGGGCGAGCCAACATATTAACAGGGACAGCTGAGTCAAAAGTCAGCACTTGCTCTTAAGAGCCCATGCACAAGCCAAGCCTTGAAAATATGTGGCATGTCAATTATCCAGCACAAAGCATGTAACAATATGGTAACGTGTTTTTGAAAATTAAAAAAATTAAAATTTGCAATCATCTTAATTTAGTCAGGGCCACTGGAATTATTCGATTCTGCGGACATGGCTTTTTCTCATAATTATGGATTTGTCATACTTCCCACATAATCCATCATCTGCTGCATAATCTGCAGATTTTGAGAAAAAATTATTTGTTTCTAGCTCAAACGGATCAAAAGTTGCTAAAAAGGTGGCTACATGTGTTTGCACGCAATGGAAGGCCCTTTGCAAATGTTAACTGTTCATCTTTCAGTTGCCTATTTCTGCATTTGGTTGTTAAACTGGTAGTAATGAGGTGAAAACTTTGCACAGACAGTTTTATCCTGTGTAAAAATGACAAAACATTGAAGTAATACTATAAAAAATTACCGCATTATGCTACATAATTTTCCTTTTCTTGTTGCATAATGTAGTCAATCTTCCAGCATAATTTGGTTCTCCCTTGCAGCATAATTCCAGTGGCCCTGATTTTAGCACATCAGATTATGTGCTAAGGATTTATTAAAAGTGAGTTTTTAAACTGAACGGAGAAACTTCCTGAAAGTGTAATTTTTTCCACCGATGGTTTTATGTAGCAAACATGCTGGAAAGCTTTACCTGAGCATGGAGACTGGAACCTGTTTTCTCAGTTCCACAGTCAGCAGCTCTGGCATTTATTCCATATCCTCACTCTCTCATTGCCGTATGAAACACAATCACACATGTTTATTTCACACTGCCTGCTGCCGGCCTCCGAACTTAAATCAAAGAAACAACCTCTTTTGTCATTGATGGATTTTCTGGTCCTGCTGGTGCACCGCCTGCTAGAAACAGAGGGCCAGATGTACGACCGTTTTTGCATTCGCAAACGGGTTTGCGAACCTGTTTGCGCATGCAAAAACCGCATGGGCCATGTACAAAGCCTATTTAGCGAGTTGCAATTAATTTGCGACTCAGCTAAATAGGTTCTACGACTTCGCTATTAGGAAGGGCGTTCCCTTCCTAATAGCGGCGCAAGCCCATGTATGAATGTTTTGCAACCGCAATAGCGGTCGCAAAACACTCGCAAATACCACCCTCTTCAAGAGGGTGGTAATGCACTACGCAAAGGGAAGGGGTCCCCAGGGGACCCCTTCCCCTTGCAAATGCAGGGGAAAATATTTTTAAGAGCAGGCAGTGGTCCCAGGGACCACTGCCTGCCTATAAAAATGAAACAAAAACGTTTCATTTTTTCTTTTAAATGCATCCCGTTTTCCTTTAACCCCTTCGGCGCTGCGTGAAGTTTCACGCTGTGCGGGCGTTTTAATGAGTGGGCGGGGTTTGGACGGCCCCCGGCCGTCCTCCGCACACGCCCACCGTGACGTTGGACGGCTGGGGGCCGTCCGAAGCACACAAGGGGTTAAGGAAAACGGGCTGCATTAAAAAAAATACAGCTTTATTTAAAAGCAGTCCCAGACATGGTGGTCTGTTGAGCCCAGCAGGCCACCATACCTGGGAGGGCCTGCCATTCCCAATGGGGTCGCAAATTGCGAGAGCCTCATTAATATTCATGAGCCTCTCAATTTGTGACCCCATTGTGAATCGCAAACAGTGTGATACACACTGTTGTATATCCAAAATAGCGCCTTGCAAATTGCGAGTCGCAAAAAGCTCGCAATTTGCGAGGCACTATTTTGCGCGTCGTACATCTGACCCAGAGTGCCTCTGTGAGAGACTGTGGGCGCTGGAAGTAGCGGCCTACAGGGAACACTGCTCATAACCCTTTGAAGCCCGGCCTTCTGTGTAAACTCTTTGCAGGCACCTTTGCCCTTCATTCCTTCTTATCACTGCTTATAGGAAATGACTTTTACTTTTAAAAAAAAGAATCCTGTTATGGGTTGATACCAAGTTTTTGTATATCTATTAACTGTTTAAAAGCAATAAAATGCTGTGGTATTACATGTTGTTGGCCCCAACAAAGATATTTGAAAGCATCTCATGGCTGAAGATAAACATGATAAATATGCGCATTGATAAAGTAAGCTAATTGCAATTCTAACCCAAAAAGAAGTACCTTTAATCTCTGAGACAGAAACGTTTGACCTAAAGACAGCTCGGTCTGCATTTGAGATTCAGGAACATTTGCAGGTTCAATTGCCGACACATTTTGCTGACCTATTGCACACTATATTTCATACTTCAAATATAATGGGCATTACCCATGTTTTCAAAACCATGGTCATGGCTTGTTGACTTGCTTTATGACTATTTTTGGATTTATACTATCCTTTTTTAGTTCTTTCCTTACAAATATGTGTGGTTGAGTAACAAATACATTTCTTACTGTTGGCTGTGCAATTTTTATTGTTCTCTTAGTGAAGAGTACTCCGATCAGTCGAATTGCTTCACAAAAATCAACAACCCGTATTTCTGGTTGTTCCAAAGGAATATCCACCAAAACTATTTCACAGCTTGTCATGTACCAAAATACAGGCCCCACTTGAGGAGCTTGGAATTTGTGAAAAGACAGAGTACAGTTGCTATAGCTTTGTGGTGTTGATATTCAGTTGGGTAGGTTACATCTTCATTCATGTTGCCATTCATTTCGACTTTAATTTCTTCACTAAGAGAACAATAAAAATTGCACAGCCAACAGTAAGAAATGTATTTGTTACTCAACCACACATATTTGTAAGGAAAGAACTAAAAAAGGAAAGTATAAATCCAAAAATAGTCATAAAGCAAGTCAATTTTCCATAGGAAATCCGCAACATTCTATTTGAAATAACTCTTGCGTCGGTTGACGATTCTTCGCGAAATTTTCAAACTTTGTGGCCCGCTCCAGTCCGCTCCTATCCTGAAAGTCTCGGGGTGATTCGTCAAGCGGGGGCCGAGAAAAAAGGGGGTCCCAAAACGTGTTTTCCCCATTCATTTTCCCATAGGAAACTTTAGCCACGGCTACAGCCCGAACTGCTGAACGGAATTACATCAAATTTGGCAAAGAGGTAGTTCTTGGTTCAGAAAGAACCCTTTTGTTAAATGGTGTAAATCCGTTCAGTAGTTCCTGAGAAAATCAAAGGAAAATCACATATATATCTATGGCCGCGTCGGATTCGCGCACCCTGCGCGCCACCGTCCCGATCACGAGCTGCATGCTAATTGGCTGTCAACACTCCAAATCAGGAAGTGTTGGCAGCCATTTTATGCCTCGGTAGAACCGAGGCACAGAAACAAGTGCGCAAAACGCACAAAGGGGGCAGGGTAGAAACACCCTGACCCCTAGGTCTGCTCAGGGGGTCCCACAAGGACCCCTGGGCAGAAAAGCATTTTTTTTTAAACGACGGGATGCGCTTAGGGTGCGCGGATCCCGCCGATTAAAAAAAAACACAAAAACAAGTGTGCAAAACGCACAAAGGGGGCAGGGTAGAAACACCCCGACCCCCTAGGTCTGCTCAGAGGGTCCCACAAGGTCCCCCTGGGCAGAAATAAGCATTTAAAAAAAATAATAATAATAAAAAAAAAAAACGATTGTGCCGCAGGCCCGCCCCCTTCCTTTACCACTCTGCAAACGCGCCCCCTGGCTCGTTTGCAGAGAAGAGCAATTCCCTTGAATACTGGGGGTCCCTGGGGGCCAACTAGCCCACCAGGAACCTCCAGTATGCGCCAGGGGCTGCGTTGCAGAGAGGTGTACAGAGGCCACGCCCCTTTTACACCTCTCTGCAACGCAGCTCTGTGGCGCTTTGGAGGTACATGGTGGGCTAGTTGGACTCCAGGGACCCTCAGGATTCAAGGGGACTTAATTCCCCAACTTAAAATGCGCCACGGGGCGCGTTTGCACAGTGGTGAAGGGAGGGCGGGGCTTCAGGTGACATGTGTGCAAACAGGCCCCGTTGCGCGTTTAAGATGGGGAATTAAATCCCCTTCAATCCTGAGGGTCCCTGGGGCCAACTAGCCCACCAGGTACGTCCAGAAAGCGCCACAGAGCTGCGTTGCAGAGAGGTGCAAAAGGAGCGTGGCCTCTGAACACCTCTCTGCAACGCAGCTCTCTGGCGCATACTGGAGGTATCTGGTGGGCTACTTGGCCCCTAGGGACCCTCGGGATTGAGGAGGATTTAATTCCCCATCTTAAAACGCGACACGGGGCCTGTTTGCAGACATGTCACCTGAAGCCCCGCCCCCTCCCTTCACCACTGTGCAAATATTCCTCTAAAATCAGCCGAACTACGAATTCCGATTTACTCACCTGTTATCAGGAGAGACCTCAGTGCTGCATCTTTGAGCCCAGTACTGATCCTGAAAAGTAATTTTAACCGTACTTACCAGTAACTTGAATTTCCTTCCATAGGATATCAACGCCTGCTTTTTGCTGAAAAAGTTTCTGTGTCGATTTTTGAAACATACAAATATTCCTCTAAAATCAGCAGAACTACGAATTCCGATTTACTCACCTGTTATCAGGAGAGACCTCAGTGCTGCATCTTTGAGCCCAGTACTGATCCTGAAAAGTAATTCTAACCGTACTTACCAGTAACTTGAATTTCCTTCCATAGGCTAACATTGACTGGTTTCACTTGGAAATTCTTCTAAGTGTAGAGTTTTGGAACTTTATAATATTCCTCTAAAATCAGCCGATCTCACGAATTCCGATTTACTCACCTGTTATCAGGAGAGAACCCAGTGCTGCATCTTTGAGCCCAGCACAGACCTTGAAAATTAATTCTAACCGTACTTACCAGTAACTTGAATTTCCTTCCATAGGCTAACATTGACTGGTTTCACTTGGAAATTCTTCTAAGTGTAGAGTTTTGGAACTTTATAATATTCCTCTAAAATCAGCCGAACTACGAATTCCGATTTACTCACCTGTTATCAGGAGAGACCTCAGTGCTGCACCTTTGAGCCCAGTACTGATCCTGTAAAGTAATTTTAACCGTACTTACCAGTAACTTGTATTTCCTTTCTTAGGAATCCATTGTCTGGTTTTCAGCAGAAAAGTTTCAAAGTGTCGATTTTCGCAAACTACAAATATTCCTTAAAAATCGCCTGTATGACTTAAACGCATTATTTCAACTGTTTACAGGAGATGCACCAGTGCTGGATCCAGGATCCACCACTGAGTAAGAAAAAGTAACGATAACACTACTTACCTGCTAAGTGAATTTCCTCCCATAGGATAACATTGGTGATTCTATATGAAAAAGTTTCTGTCAACTTTTAAAATACAATAATATTCCTTAAAAATCACTACTGTAACCAAAACGCTTTTACTCAACTGTTTACAGGAGATGTCCCAGGACTGAATCTAGGATCCAGTCCTGTGGTTAGAAAAAGTAATCCATAAAGTAACTAATTGCATTTAACTAGAAATTCACATTGAGCTCAATGTTGCATTGTGTTTGAAATTGTGTTGCCCATTGCAACAACTGTAACTACTGTACTTAAAAGTCTATTGCCTATTTGCAAAGTATTTAAACTAAAGTAATTCATTCTGAGAAAGTATATTTTGTAATGTAATGTATAATGTAATTATAATGTAATTTAAAAAATAAAATATCTAAAAATAAATAGTTAAAAAAATGTAGTAAATCAGTATCAAAAAAATAAATATAACAATTAATACATTTAAAAATTGTCATTTACAAAACCTTTGAAATTCACTGAAAAAAACCATAGGTTTCAGACATGTTATAGTTAGGAATTAGCATTTAAAAAACCTTTGAAATTCACTGAAAAAACCATAGGTTTCAGGCACGTTATAGTTAGAAATTAGCATTTAAAAAATCTTACAAATTCACTGAAAAAACTATAGGTTTTAGGGACAGTTATAGTTAGTTGGACATTGCACTCGTACAAAACCCGTGAAATTCCCCCGTTATAGTTAGTTCAGGTAACTATAACTCGCGCCCCCGCAATGCACTGCTGATGACGTCACATATTACATCACTCATGATATGGTCAGTGACATCACTGATGACATCACTGATGACATCTCAAATGACATCACTGATGACATCACTGATGACATCATCCATGTGATAATTTGATGCATCTTCTCACACCCTAATATAACTTTTGATACACCCACTGTAAATTACAGACTGCCATTGTCAAAACCATAGACACTCCAACACCAATTACTATATACACACTCACTGATTCTTAGGTCTACACACACACATCTACTCACTCACCCGTACAGTCACTCATACTTATAGTCACTCAGTACAGGATTATTATATGCACTCATACACCTATATAAACACTGACACACCGCCACTCATCCATAGAGGTACTCACACACCTAGTCAGTCATGCAAAAATTAAGCACACACCCATTTACTCACCTATACAGTTATACACACACCAGCTCACTTACTCATACAAATACTAGCACATTCTTACGCTCTTATACAATCTCTGATACAAGCACACACTCATCCATACAGTCACTCTCACAATCACACACTCTCGCTTATAGCTATTTATATACTCCAACACACATATATACTGCCTTTCACATATGTAGTTACTCACACATGTACCACTGGGACATACATTCACTCACTAACACACTCTTACACACACTTACCCACCCATACAGTCTATCACAGATGCACTCTTGAAACCATCCACCCAGTGAATCACCCACTCACACATCTATGCACAGAGTCGCACACACCCCACCCACACAAACACTCAGGCACCCATACAGATACTCAGACAACCAATCAATAACTCATATAGACACTCATGTAGCTATTCACAAACCCATGCAGCCACTTACACAGCAACAGACAGACGGATACAGACATTCACCCAGTTTAGTCACTAACCCATGCATTCAGTAAGATACGTTTAATCACTCACTTATAGAGTTAGTCACGCACCTACTAAATCATCCATTCAGACACTTATACACCCACTCATTCTTCAATACGCCTTTCCCTATATATATTAAACATATTTAAACTTTACAGAAACACACAGTCACTGGATGATGTCATCAGTGATGTCATTTGAGATGTCATCAGTGATGTCATCAGTGATGTCACTGACCATGTCATGAGTGATGTAATATGTGACGTCATCAGCAGTGCATTGCGGGGTGCGAGTTATAGTTACCTGAACTAACTATAACGGGGGAATTTCACGGGTTTTGTACGAGTGCAATGTCCAACTAACTATAACTGTCCCTAAAACCTATGGTTTTTTCAGTGAATTTGTAAGGTTTTTTAAATGCTAATTTCTAACTATAACGTGCCTGAAACCTATGGTTTTTTCAGTGAATATATATATATATCTCTCCAAGCAAAGTCCAGCCTCTCTTCCGATCTCGTCCACCAGTTGGGGTTGGTGCTGACAGGCGGGCGCTGGACCCGCTGTAATATTGTAATCGCCTCGTGCTACTCGAGCACAAGAAAAGTCGCACTCAGGATTTACGATTAGTGGAAAATTGTATTTATTGACTTTGACGCGTTTCGACAACACAGTCTTTGTCAAAAAGTCATACAATGACCCGGAAGTGGGAGTGAGCTTATGAACACTTCCTGTATGATAATCGACATAGAAAAAATGTGCAAGTTAATGGTACGTCTTAACAGTTAAAAAACAGACTTCAAAACTTCTCATTTCATTGTGACATGATAATCAGACAATTGGTGAGAATGACATTGAAATACAGTAAATTAATTTAAATACACAATTAATGTTTTAAAATGCGGCGAAAAGACTAGAAAAATATCGCGCAATGCCAAGTGCCAAGTGGCAGATTGTAATAGTGCTACAGCTTTCTAGCACTACTCTCATGCGCCTCATGTTTCGCACTATGGGCTGTGGTTCCAACCCAGGTTGATGGACAAAAGATTGTCATACATCATAATTAATGGCCAGTGCCAGAGTTTTTAGGTTGAAACCAGGGCAATGTCTTAAACAGGAGAGAAGAACACTGTGTCAGGCCCACTGTGGGTCATTTCAAAAAAGAGCAAAAAAGGTGTGTATGTACAACGGTGCAGGGAAGGAGGATGGAAAAGGCAAGCCAGTGCTAATTGGTGGAACAGCCGCTCCTACCGCAATGGCCATCTAAGGTACATTTAGACTCATTAATGTGCGCTCAAGACATAGGTGCAGGGGAGGGGGAGCAGGCATTAAGCGACGTCTTCTCGAAGGCATTATCAGAATGCTTTCAGACAAAAATCAGGCAACGGCCACCCTAGCCTAAATGCACGTAGTGGTCTTCCTCATGGTTGAGGCCTCCGGGGGTCTTACTACGAAGCTTAACAATATATTCAGATTCCAGGCGTCGCAGATGACGTTCCCGATCTCCTCCTCTTGCTGTCACTGGGACCCTGTCAATACCAAAATAGGTGATTTTAGTACTCAAATCTTTGATGTTTGCATGCATTAGATCACAGTGCTTCGCTATTGCATATGACATGTCACCATTCCTGACTGGGCGGAGGTGCTCCAGGATGCGCTTCTTAACAGGGAAGATTGTGCTCCCCACATAGCGCAAGCCACAGATACAGGTTAAAACATTAACAAAAAATTCAGTGTTGCAGTTAATGAAATTACGTATCTTCCCCATTTTTCCATTGGGAAGACTAAAGGTTTTCACATTTGTACTGCAACTACAGGCCTTGCACCTCCCGCATTTGTAGAAACCTGGGAGTTCCCTCAACCATGTGTTTTGTGTTTTATTCTTAACGGTGAGGTGACTATGTACCAAAAGATCTTTCAGAGACTGACACTTCCGATATGTTATGTGGGGTGATGGACTGACCAATTTGCCTATTATGATATCACTCTTGATGATGTGCCAGTGTTTACGCACTATGTTATGGACATCTTGTGAGGCATGATTGAATGTAGTGATCAGTCTCACTTCCTGTTTCCCCGTCTCCTTAATCTTTGGGACAAGTAGGCTGTTCCTGTCTCTGGCGCTTGCCTTCTCAATAGCTGTTCTGATGTTTTTGCCTGTGTAGCCCCTGCTTCTAAAACGACCCCGCATGTTTTTGACCTCCTTTTTGTAAGAATCAGGAGAACTGCAGTTCCGCTTAGCTCTTAAGAGTTCCCCATAGGGGATACTCCTCTTCAGTCCAGTAGAATGGTGACTATGTGAGTGTAGAATACTGTTACCGGAAGTAGGTTTTCTATATAGGCTGGTATGTAGTGTCCCGTCCTTGGCCTCAACCTGTACATCCAAGAACTCTATAGTAGTGGGGTGTGTTCTGCTGGTAAATTTGAGATTTAGGCTGTTAACAGACAAACCCTCGATAAAGTTATCCAGAGCATCCTGGGGACCCTCCCATATCAGAAAAATATCGTCTATGTAGCGGGTCCACAGGATGACGTTGTTCAAGTATGTTACATTTCCATCATGCCAAAGGTGCTCCGCCTCCCACCACCCCATAAACAAACAGGCGTAGCTGGGAGCGAAGCAACTTCCCATGGCTGTACCGGTGTACTGTTCATACCACTGGTCCTCAAATAGGAAACAATTGTTATTGAGACAAAACTGTAACATCTGCAACAATATCATAGTGTGATCATACATGGTCAAAGGCCTATCCCTCAGATAGTATTTGCATGCCTCTATGCCCAAATCGTGCTCAATGCAAGTATATAGGGCAACAACATCAATGGTTGCCAAGATGTATGAGTCTCTCCACGGAATGTCCTGTATTTTAGACAGGAAGTCCATGGTATCTCTACAGTATGAGGGCAAGTTGAATACATATGGGCAAAGGAAGTAATCCAAATAGATAGAGGTATTCTCTAGGAGGCTTTGACAGGCAGAAATTATGGGCCTGCCAGGAGGATCCATGGGGTGCTTGTGCACCTTTGGCAATAGGTAAAAGACCGGGGTCACTGGTTTCTGCACCAGTAGGAAAAGAAACTCATGTTGGCTCAACATATCGCGCCCCTGCAAATCTGTAAGCAGGTGATGGTAATCCTGTATTGTTTTATTGTACCTCGCCGCACTGGACCTCAAGTAGCTTCCTGAAAACTCCAACTGTCGTTTTGCCTCAGTTCGGTATTTGTTGATATCCCATAGGACAACATTGCCCCCCTTATCCGATGGTTTGATCACAAAGGTTGTTGCTTATTTAAGGAACTGTAGTCCTACCCTTTGTGAAGGTGTGAGATTTCTGGCAAAGTTATCTCGTTGTTTCTTCCACAATTCCAGGAGATCCATTTGGATAGTCTCATGGAATGTGTCAATTCCGTCATGCAAAGTTATTGGGTTAAACTTGGACTTAGGTTTAAAATCATTTCTAGACCTCCTACTGACCTCCATATTCATACTGATCAGTAGGTCACGGTCAGTAGTCCAGTTCTTGATGCCTGTCTCAAACTCCCTAAGAGTGGCAAGAGTTTCAATATCTCTGATAGAGAGCGCCTCCTCTACAATATTGGCAGTGCTTGTTGCCTCAGTAGTAATGCTGGCGCCTCTGATATTACGCAAAGTGTGTAGTTTCATAAGTTTCAATTTGCGCATAAAAAGAAAAAGGTCAATTCGCGTTTTCGCGAAATCAAAGTTAGCTGTGGGGCAGAAAGAAAGGCCCAGTTCCAAGACCGATCTTTCCTCAGGAGTGATGCAATGAGGGGAAAGGTTAATGATAGAGAAATTCGGTTGCTCACCTTTCATTTGTTCCTCTTGGATCGCCTGATGCCTCTTCCACGTGGCGTTTCGTTGTCGCTGGCCTTCACCGCCTCTCCTGTTCCTTCCTTTTCTGGATCTTTGCCTCCTCCTTTTCCTCTTCCCCGTAGAGGTCTTTTCTTGGCGCTGAGGCTTAGTTGCATAAAACGGTATTCCTCCAATGAGGTAAATGGTCCTCTGTCCGGTCCTTATATTCCTGGTCGGTCCTCCTCGTCCGAGGATATATCACTGACATCACAGTGGAAGAAACAGCTGCAAGAGTTCTTCGCTGCACTCGCAGCGGTTCAATTAAAGTCCCGCCCTGGTAGTCATGTCTAACGACTGCATTATGGTATTTGGAGTTTCAATGTCTCTTAATCCATAGTGGCATGCCGCTGTGCCTCCCAGTTAGCTTCTTTCCTATAGTAGGTTACTGCACAGGGTAAGACTGGATCCCCGCTTGTATTAACCTGCCAAAGTAGTCACGCCGTTCCTTAGACGCCTGTTATCATCGGCGTGCAGGATCTGCTCCTCCGCAGTGGGGCGTCTCGCGGTCTGGCACCGACCGCTATACATCCAAATGAAAGCGCACCTCAATTGAGACGCCACACTAGGGCGGGACTTTAATTGAACCGCCGTGAGTGCGGCGAAAAACTCTTGCAGCTGTTTCTTCCACTGTGATGCCAGTAATCAAGGGACATGGAAGCCCGAAACATGTTTGGCCATCGATTTTAGCTGTAAAGGTGGAGCTGTTTCCCTGCTATCCGGCCAAATAAAAGGTGAGGGAAACAAGCCAGTGAGGAGTGGAGGAGATTGGCGCATATATATATATATATATATATATATATATATTTTTTTTTCAAAAAATGCTTGTCCAGTATTTCTTTTGCAGAAAACGAGAGTAGACCCAATTAATGTGCTGATTCAATATTTATTCAGTACAACACCATGCCGCCATGACGCGTTTCGGCTGATCAACGGCCTTGATCACATGACAGCGCCTGGGGGTAGAGGCTCCCCTTTTAAAGTGACAGTGCAAAATAGCAGCAAAAATGAACATAGAAAACATACTATGCTTGAATGCATTAATATTGCCCGACGTTAATACATAATAGTATCATGGTTAAAACAATATTTAGTCAACATGGCTAAAATCAAATATCTATAAACTAATACTTGTATAAATACATAAAATGATTGATTGCCTTGTTAGTTGGTATTGTAGCTGTTGTTCAAACATTTGCTGTGCTATTATAGTGTTAAAGTGACTAGTGCATGAATACCCCCTATCCTAAGTGCAAGTCTATAAAACTATCTGTGTGCAAAATGTGCAATTATGTCCAATATAAGTATTATAAAAGTTTAGCAGCAGTTTACTATTATAAATTGGCTAATGCCATTAAATTTATCACATGTCGAAAACCATCATATTTACAATCTTTTCAACCGAATAAAAACAGATAAAATAGCTAAAATCTGGTAAATAAGAATCAGATTGTAAAATCATTAAGAAATTTTCAAGAATAAATTCATTCATTGTTGTGTAAGACTATACCCGTTTTTTTATACTTTAAAACTCAAGAGTAGAAGTTCATAATATCTACACTATAAAGATTTGGATGTTCAAATACAATTTCTCTCTTTGGATATCTATAAATATGTGTGCATGTCCTCGCATGTGTTGAGCCCTCCAGGTTGCTTCGTATCCATCTCAAGGATGTATCTTGTTTCTAGGCGCCTTAAATTTGTCTCCCTGTTGCCCCCTCTTTTGTGTGGCAGCACGGCGTCTAAAGCAAAATAATTAAAATGTTTCAGACTGCTGTTGTGTTTTTCTTTAAAATGTCTGGCAACAGGGTAACTCGGATCATTGTTTAAAATGGCTCGTGTGTGCTGTAATATCCTTTTGTGCACTGCCAATTTTGTGCTGCCTATGTAATACAGATTGCAACTACAAACGAGTGCATATACCGCAAATTCGGTTTTACAGGACAGATGTTGGTTTATCATTTGGGAGCGGTCACTAAAAGCTGTTTTATATGAAGTCTTATTTATTCCGAACTGACAGGCCTTACAACTCGAACACCTATAGAATCCCTTTCTGGCCGTCAGCCATGAACCTGTTTCCAGATCTTCTGGACTATTTTTGACCAAGGCGTTACCCATTGACTCAGTTCTTCTATATGTTATTGCTGGCTTTTTGGGAAGTAACCCTCCAATTATTGGGTCTCCCAATATTATAGGCCAGTTGTGTCTTATGATAGATCTTATCTGTCCTTCCTGTCTAGAATACGAAAGTATTAGTCGTGTAGGCTCCTTTGATATGTTGTCTTTTGCACCCCTGGTCTGTGATCTATACTTGAGTAGATCCTGTCTAGCTTGACTTCTTGATTTCGATATAGCTGCATCTATAGTTCTTGATTTATAACCTCTTTGGAGGAATCTGTTTTTACATTCCCTTTGCTTCTCTAATGTGTCAGTTTCCTCACTACAAATACGTCTTATCCTCAGCATCTCCCCGTAGGGGATGCTTTGTATAAGGTGAGGAGGGTGGGAACTTGATGCATGCAATACTGCATTACCGGCAGTTTGTTTCCGAAAAAGAGAAGTTGCTGGTTTGTTGTTCACTATGTACACTTTTACATCCAAAAATGTTATGCTTTCGCAACTGATAGAGTAAGTAAACTTTAAATTCACATTATTGTTGTTAATTTGCGAGATAAAGTTATGAGCACTGTTAGACTTGGCTTTTTCAGCGGGTTTACCCCCAGACTTTTTGCTTTTTGGCCTCCTGTTTTTGACCCTGTGTGTGTTGGTTTTAGGACTCTGGGCACTTTACCACTGCTAATCAGTGCTAAAGTCATTATGCTCTCCGTGTAAAATGTGTTATGGATTGGTGTTTCCATGATTGGCCTATTTGATTTATGTGTCAGTCCCTTGTAAAGTGTACTGAGAGTGCCAGGGCCTATAGATCAAATGCTGTTGGTGGGCTGCAGCACTGGATTGTGCCACCCACGCAAACAGCCCGTAAAGTGTAACTCTGGCCTGCCATTGCAGAGCCTGGGGCTGCCATGTCGACTTGGCAAGTGCACACACTTGCAAGTCCCTAAACCTTCCCTTTTCTACATGTTAGTCACCCCTAAGGTCGGCCCAAGGTACCCCTGTGGGCAGGGTGCATTGTATGTGAAAGGTAGGACATGCCCTGGTGTGTGTGGCATGTCCTGATAGTGAATTACAACCTATTTCGTTTTTCACTATTGCAAGGCTACCTGTTCCCCATAGGCCAGAATGGGCAGTTCTGATTATTACAGCTTATAATCCTAACTGACCCAGGGAACATGGTAGAAATTCGAATTTAGTATGCCTGGACTCAGAATGATAAAATGCATCTTTTAGTGAAGTTGGTTTTAACATTCTGTGTTTGAAAATACCACTTTTAGAAAGAGGGTATTTTTTTGTCTAACCATCCAAGCCTGCCTCTGCTAGGTTGTGTATTCCTTGTCTGGAGTGTGAGTGACAGGGGCTGGGGGATGCCAGGAGACAGGGTGAGTCAGCACAGGGCTGAATAGCAAGATCTACATGTAGATGGGTGGGAGGAGTTGCACCTGGGACCTGAATAGGGCTGTGCCTTCCCTCCACAATGCTGGCTCCACCTCCTGTGGTGCGTCTGATGTCCCTGGCCTGCACTGTGAAAGGAAAGAAGGAGCCTTGTCAACAAAGTGCTCCAGGACTGACCAGAACTGGTTTGGACTAGGCAAAGGCCTCTTTGCCTTCAGAGAACAAAGAGAAATTGAGGATAAAAAGGGGGACCCAAACCCCAGAACTTTAGATTACTTCTGAACTAAGGAACCTGCCATGAAGAAGGACCGGGAAAGCTGGAGGAGGAGTACTGCCCCTATGCTGCGTGTTGTGAGGTTGGCCTGCAGTGGTTGCTTCTGTCTTTGGTAGGGAAAGGACTGGACTGTGCTTTCATCATCCTGCTGTTAGAGTTTTCTCCAAGGGCTTGAAGTAGAGCTTGCCTCCTGTTGGAAGTCTCAGGGATAGAAAAGACTTCAAGAGAACTCTTTTGGATCAAGAAGACTGCCAAGAAGAAGAGCTGGAGAAGCTGTGAGGAGGAACTACCACTTTGCTGTGTGCTTTGCTGTGTTGGCCTGCAGTGGCTGCTTCTGTCTTGGGCAGTGAAAGGACTGGAACTGAACTTTCTGCAATCTACTTTGTGAGTGTCTCCAAGGGCTTGAGGTAGAGCTTGCCCTCTGTTCAAGAAGTCTCAGGAACAGCAAAGACTTCAAGTTCTTCTGCCCTCAGCACTGGGGACTGTGTGTTTTGTGCTGCAACAGAAGAAAAGCAACCCGACGATGTCGACGACGCCGCTGCCGACTCCGTGTCCCGACGGCACCGCAGAGGGCACCGCCGCAACGCCGCACCGCGACCATGGTCTCACCGACGACGCCTGCTGACGCCGCCACCGAGCCGCTGCTCGCACCGCGACCTGTGGGCACCGCACTCCACACCGCCTCGCTTCACGACGACGCCGTGGCCTTCCCGACGACGCCGCTCCACGCCCGACTCGACGCCGCTGCTTGCACCGTGGTTCGGGGGCACCGCTCGTAAGTTACACGACGCACCGCCCTCATCCCGTACCGCAGCCTTGGCCCACCGACGCCGGTGCCATCGACTCCCGTTCGTCAGCCGACGACAGCGCAGCAGCTACGACGACGCCGCTGCTGCACCGTGACCTGCCAGCACCGTGACGAGCACCGCCTTCATCTCACACCGCGACCCTGGTCTCAACGACGACGCCATCCGACGCCACCACCGAGCCGCTGCTCGCACCGCGACCTGAGAGCACCGCACGCCGCACCGCTGCACTTCGCACCGCAGCACCCGACGCCGGCCGACGCCAGCGCTCCTGACTTCAACAGAGGAGATCGATCTGCAACGCGTGTGACTTCGAGGGCCCCGACGACGCCGCACCGACCTCCGGAACCGGCGCCTGCGGACGCCGTGTTTTCGGAAGCTCACCGCGAGGTCATCGACGCCCTGCATTTCTGAAAGGTACTGTTTGCGGGTCTTCCCGACACCGTAGTTGACCCGCGACGCCGCGGTCAGCCAGAACTGTTTGGATTTGTTTCTTCACGACGCCGTGATAGCCCTGGACGGAGCTATCGACATCAAGGAACTGTTTTTAAAGACATTTTGAGAAGTAACTATTTCTGAAGTACTGTACAGTGGATTTTTATCGTATTTGGTCTTGTTTAAAGTATATAAAAATATTGGATATTTTTCTAAACTGGTGTGGTGTCCGTTTGTAGTGCTTACATTGTATTACTGTTGGTTATGTGCAAATGCTTTACACACTGCCTCTAGAATAAGCCTGACTGCTCGTGCCAAGCTACCAAGGGGGTGAGCAGGGGTTATTTTAGGAGTGTAACTCCCTTACCCTGACTAGGAAGAAGGGTCCCTACTTGGACAAAGGTGCAAGCCCTTGCCAACCAGAGATCCCATTTCTAACATTTGTTGTCAGCGGTGAGGATAGGACTTGTGTTTGCACTTGACTTACAGTGATTGGTGTGCACTACTACCATATCGCAGACCATTACGTACCACATACAGGTTCTTTTTCTTTTTGGCCTATTTTTGATCTTGCCAGTTTGAACTTGCTACTTCATCATGCCTGAATCAAGAGCATCATCAGTTGCATCCTGGGAAATTGCCTTTGAGGAGGATAGGTTGGAATCCTACAACAGGAAGGAGTTGAAAGTGATTTGTAAAAACCTGAAAGTCCAAATCAGAGGCCTCACTAGGAAGGAGGAGCTACAAAAGGCGCTGAGGGCCTGGGTAGCAGCCAGACATGCCAGTGGGCAGCCTGGTGATCTCAGTGGAGAGGCGGAGGAGCCTATTCCTAGGATGGATGTGCTTTTGGGAGGGGGGACCCTCCAGGCAAGGCAGCAGTGGCTTGTCCCCAGAGGAGCTGGAGGACAGGCGGGAAGCAAGGAAGTTCGAATTACAGAAACTCAGGATGGAAAGTGAGAGGGAAGACAAAAGAATAGCCATGGAGGAAAAGAAAATGATACTAGATCATGAGCTTAAAATGAGAGAGCTGGATTGGGGAGCCGGTAGGGCTTTGTCCAGCCCAGATGGTGGCAGCAAAAGTGTAGTGTCCAGTACTGAGGATGAGGTAGACACACACACAGATTTGGGGCCCTACTTCAAGGAGGGGGTTGACATACACCAAGGGGTTCAGGATTGTGAGGTAACTCCAGTGGTGCTCAGTGTCCCTGAGGTGGATTGGGGAACTGGCACAGGGGATCATATTCCTGGTAGTGGGAGGGACACTCTACTGACTCTAGATGAGAGGTGCAGGGAGAGGGGTTCCCCCATGGTAGAAGCCCTGGTAAGTGAGTATGAAGACCAGCCAGAAGAGTATGGGTTGAGGGACAGCAACAGTCAGACACTGTCTCGCCAGTCTTGTGAGAATGTTGTGGGGTACTTTTCTGAGGCACTGGATGGTTGGGTGAAGGGTAGTTTGGTTAACACCTGTGTGGGGCTGTGTGATTCAATTGTTGGAGAGCATATTTTAAGTCCCTGTTTTCCAGAGCTATGCCAACACCCAGTGGAGTGTGAGTTCTCTGACCCCAGGGAGCTTGCACTGGAGGCAGACCTTTTGGTGGATTCCAGAGGGTCTGGAGAAGCATCTGGGGGTGATCCTGGAGGAAGTGGCTTAGGTATTTCCCAACCAAGAGTGGTGGGAAAGGTTTGTAATAGCCCAGATAGGTCCCGGTGTCATGGGAAGGGTGTAGGGACTCACGTCCTGTCTCTGCGGAGAAGTAGTGAGAATGGGCTGCGGCCCAAGGTGCCCAAAACCCGGTCCCGGAGCCTGGGTGGTTCCAGGAGGGAACCCCAGGTGGGGAGCCTAGACTGTACTGGTAGGCCGTCCGTTGAGGGAGATCTCCTACTGACAGGAGAACCTGGAGCCTCTGTAAACAGAGCTCCAGTGGTTCTGGTGTCTGGCAGTACCGCTCCAGTTGGGAGGGTGCAGAAGTCCAGAGTGAGGGGTGAGAGGGGGATGTGTTCCCCAGTGGGAGAACCAGTGAGTCAGAGGCCAGCCAGAAGGGCTGAGCCTCCTAGCAGTGACCATGGTGACACCACTTCTGTCCTGGGGGATCTTTGCGCACTGTCAGGTGGACAGTGGTCGGGAGATCTGCACCAGGCAGACTGTCACGCAACACATGAGTCATGTGTTGCCCTCAGGGGGGGTATGGGTGCTCCCAAGGAAGTCCTGGTGCGCCAGGCAGGTGCTCAGCTGCAGGGTTCAGTCCCTGGGTTAGGAGGCCAGGTTCAGGTCCTGCCTGACCTGGAGGGAAGGACGACTGTAAGCAGTGTCCTGACCGGTTTGTCTTCTAGGGGTACCACTCCAGGTGGGAGGGTACAGAACTCTGGAAGGGGGTGCAGAGGGAGGGAGTCCTCGCCTCTGACCCCGGTTCAACCTGAGGGTTTAGATCCAAGGGTGGTGAATCAGTTGCAGGGTCAAGGCCCTGAACTGGTGGAAGAATTGTGTAGGAGGTCTGGTTCCAGCATCCTGACAGTTTTTGGTTCTGGGGGTGCTTCTCCTGGGAGGAGAGGGCCGGACCCCAGAAGGAGAGGTAAGGGGAGGAGAGCCTCGCCCAAGACCTCTGGTGAACCTGAGGGTGCAGACCCTAGGTTGGAGGATCAGTGGTTCTTTAGAACTGCACTGATGAGAGGAAGAGTGGAGTATGGTTACTATGTACCAGGGGTTACTGCCCCCACTCTGTTAGTTGGCAAAGGCCAGAGACATCTGGATGGCCTAGGGCCTGGTCCTGGCCATCCATTGAGGGTGATCCCCTAGTGTCTAAGGAACTGGGGGGGACTGCTGTAACGAGCATCCCACCGGTTCCGGTGTCTGGCAGCCCCGCTCCAGTTGGGAG
Source organism: Calotriton arnoldi (assembly GCA_963921515.1). NCBI lineage: Eukaryota > Metazoa > Chordata > Amphibia > Caudata > Salamandridae > Calotriton > Calotriton arnoldi. Next base: position 2,274,147 of record CAWUFW010002116.1, read on the forward strand.
GGGGCATGAGTCCAGAGAAAAGGGTGAGGGGGGGGCGCTGTCCCCAGTGGAAGGACAAGTGGGTCAGGGGTTGCCCGCTCTGAGGTCAGAGCACCCCAGGACTGACCATGGTGAGGCCACTTCTGGCCTGGGGGATCTTCATGCTCTGTCAGGTGGACAGGAGGCTGGAGACCTGCACCAGGCAGACTCTCGCACGACTCATGAGGAGTGTGTTTCCCTTGGGGAGGGTTGGTGTACTCCCCCGGAAGTCCTCGGTTGCCAGGCACAGGTTCAACCTAAGGGTACAGACCCTGGGTTGAAGGACCGGGTTCAGGGTGTCCCCCCTGACCTGGAGGAAGGGGCGACTGCTAACAGTGCCCCTACCAGTTTGTCTTTTGGGGGTACTGCTCCAGGTGGGAGGGTACAGAGCCCCAGGGAGGAGGACCGGGTGTGGGGGAGGCCACCCCAGTCCACCGTCCAGCCTAAGGGTACAGACCCTAAGCTGGAAACCCAGTTGCAGGATAGAACCCCTGAACTGGTGGGCAAATTGTGCAGGACACCTGCCACAGGTGCCCTGACAATTCTGGAAGGGGGTTCTGCTCCAGGTGGGAGGGTACAGAGCCCCAGGGAGGAGGACCGGGTGTGGGGGAGGCCACCCCAGTCTCCTGTCCAGCTGCCGGGTACAGGCCGGGGTTGGTGGGTCAGTGTCAGGATGTCATACCTGACCTGACAGGAGGGAGAGTGGACCAAGGGTGCCAGGCACCTGGGGCTACCGCCCCCACTCTCTGACGCCACAGAGGTTAGAGAGCCCTGAGAGGCATAAGGCCTGGGTCTCCCCACTGACAACTGTCGGTAGCCACTGTGGCTTACTGTCCTGGTGGACAGCGTTGCCCCTGAGAGGGGGACAGGAGTCACACCCCGGGGGTGGACTGGGCCACACCACTGTGTTGGCCATGTGGGCACTGTCAGCCTGTTGGGACACATCTGTGAGCAAAGTAAGTTTAGGCGCTGCACAGATGGGGTTCACAGGTGAAGAGAAGGGTACCCCATGGGTCAGCTTAGTGGGCCCTGAGAGTATGGATAGAGGGATCCAACTGGGTTTGGAAAGGCGTAGAACCAGAACGTGCCCCCGCTGTTGTGGGCCAGGTCTATGTTCTATCGCCCCAAGCAGGGAAGTCCATCAAGGGATTGATTAGTCTACCCTGGCTTTAGGCTGGGAAGGGGTTGTGTTAGACTTGGCTTTTTCAGCGGGTTTACCCCCAGACTTTTTGCTTTTTGGCCTCCTGTTTTTGACCCTGTGTGTGTTGGTTTTAGGACTCTGGGCACTTTACCACTGCTAATCAGTGGTAAAGTGCATATGCTCTCCGTGTAAAATGTGTTATGGATTGGTGTTTCCATGATTGGCCCATTTGATTTATGTGTCAGTCCCTTGTAAAGTGCACTGAGAGTGCCAGGGCCTATAGATCAAATGCTGTTGGTGGGCTGCAGCACTGGATTGTGCCACCCACGCACACAGCCCGTAAAGTGTAACTCTGGCCTGCCATTGCAGAGCCTGTGTGCAGCCTGGGGCTGCCATGTCGACTTGGCAAGTGCACACACTTGCAAGTCCCTAAACCTTCCCTTTTCTACATGTTAGTCACCCCTAAGGTCGGCCCAAGGTACCCCTGTGGGCAGGGTGCATTGTATGTGAAAGGTAGGACATGCCCTGGTGTGTGTGGCATGTCCTGATAGTGAATTACAACCTATTTCGTTTTTCACTATTGCAAGGCTACCTGTTCCCCATAGGCCAGAATGGGCAGTTCTGATTATTACAGCTTATAATCCTAACTGACCCAGGGAACATGGTAGAAATTCGAATTTGGTATGCCTGAACTCAGAATGATAAAATACATCTTTTAGTGAAGTTGATTTTAACATTCTGTGTTTGAAAATACCACTTTTAGAAAGTGGGTATATTTTCTTGTCTAACCATCCAAGCCTGCCTCTGCTAGGTTGTGTATTCCTTGTCTGGAGTGTGAGTGACAGGGGCTGGGGGATGCCAGGAGACAGGGTGAGTCAGCACAGGGCTGAATAGCAAGATCTACATGTAGATGGGTGGGAGGAGTTGCACCTGGGACCTGAATAGGGCTGTGCCTTCCCTCCACAATGCTGGCTCCACCTCCTGTGGTGCATCTGATGTCCCTGGCCTGCACTGTGAAAGGAAAGAAGGAGCCTTGTCAACAAAGTGCTCCAGGACTGACCAGAACTGGTTTGGACTAGGCAAAGGCCTCTCTGCCTTCAGAGAACAAAGAGAAATTGAGGATAAAAAGGGGGACCCAAACCCCAGAACTTTAGATTACTTCTGAACTAAGGAACCTGCCATGAAGAAGGACCGGGAAAGCTGGAGGAGGAGTACTGCCCCTATGCTGCGTGTTGTGAGGTTGGCCTGCAGTGGTTGCTTCTGTCTTTGGTAGGGAAAGGACTGGACTGTGCTTTCATCATCCTGCTGTTAGAGTTTTCTCCAAGGGCTTGAAGTAGAGCTTGCCTCTTGTTGGAAGTCTCAGGGATAGAAAAGACTTCAAGAGAACTCTTTTGGATCAAGAAGACTGCCAAGAAGAAGAGCTGGAGAAGCTGTGAGGAGGAACTACCACTTTGCTGTGTGCTTTGCTGTGTTGGCCTGCAGTGGCTGCTTCTGTCTTGGGCAGTGAAAGGACTGGAACTGAACTTTCTGCAATCTACTTTGTGAGTGTCTCCAAGGGCTTGAGGTAGAGCTTGCCCCCTGTTCAAGAAGTCTCAGGAACAGCAAAGACTTCAAGTTCTTCTGCCCTCAGCACTGGGGACTGTGTGTTTTGTGCTGCAACAGAAGAAAAGCAACCCGACGACGTCGACGATGCCGCTGCCGACTCCGTGTCCCGACGGCACCGCAGAGGGCACCGCCGCAACGCCGCACCGCGACCCTGGTCTCACCGACGACGCCTGCTGATGCCGCCACCGAGCCGCTGCTCGCACCGCGACCTGTGGGCACCGCACTCCGCTTCACGACGACCCCGTGGCCTTCCCGACGATGCCGCTCCATGCCGGACTCGACGCCGCTGCTTGCACCGTGGTTCGGGGGCACCGCTCGTAAGTTACACGACGCACCGCCCTCATCCCGCACCGCAGCCTTGGCCCACCGACGCCGGTGCCATCGACTCCCGTTCGTCAGCCGACGACAGCGCAGCAGCTACGACGACGCCGCTGCTGCACCGTGACCTGCCAGCACCGTGACGAGCACCGCCTTCATCTCACACCGCGACCCTGGTCTCACCGACGACGCCATCCGATGCCTCCACCGAGCCGCTGCTCGCACCGTGACCTGAGAGCACCGCATGCCGCACCGCTGCACTTCGCACCGCAGCACCTGACGCCGGCCGACGCCAGCGCTCCTGACTTCAACAGAGGAGAACGATCTGCAACGCGTGTGACTTCGAGGGCCCCGACGACGCCGCACCGACCTCCGGAACCGACGCCTGCGGACGCCGTGTTTTCGGAAGCTCACCGCGAGGTCATCGATGCCCTGCATTTCTGAAAGGTACTGTTTGCGGGTCTTCCCGACACCGTAGTTGACCCGCGACGCCGCGGTCAGCCAGAACTGTTTGGATTTGTTTCTTCACGACGCCGTGATAGCCCTGGGCGGAGCTATCGACATCAAGGAACTGTTTTTAAAGACATTTTGAGAAGTAACTATTTCTGAAGTACTGTACAGTGGATTTTTATCGTATTTGGTCTTGTTTAAAGTATATAAAAATATTGGATATTTTTCTAAACTGGTGTGGTGTCCGTTTGTAGTGCTTACACTGTATTACTGTTGGTTATGTGCAAATGCTTTACACACTGCCTCTAGAATAAGCCTGACTGCTCGTGCCAAGCTACCAAGGGGGTGAGCAGGGGTTATTTTAGGAGTGTAACTCCCTTACCCTGACTAGGAAGAAGGGTCCCTACTTGGACAAAGGTGCAAGCCCTTGCCAACTAGAGATCCCATTTCTAACAAGCACTCTGCTCTGAGCCATTCCATACAATAAATAAATCATCTATGAACCTTAGCCATATTATTGCCTGTTCAGTATAGGTGCGTGCATATTGTTGCATGAGGACCAGCTACTCCCAGCATCCCATAAATAAACAGGCATAGCTGGGAGAGAAGCTGCCCCCCACTGCTACGCGCTGAATTTGCTGATACATCTGATTTTTATACATAAATAAATTGTTTTCAAGACAAAATATCAACATATCGATCAGCATTTGATTGTGTTTAGCAAACTTCATAGGCCTATTGGCTAAGAAATGTTCAACCGCCTTGATGCCATCATTGTTTTTTATACATGTATAAAGTGCGGATACATCGAGTGCTATTAAGTGATAACCAGCTTGCCACTTGATTGTATCAATTTTTCTTATAAAATCACTGGTATCCTGCACGTATGATTTAAGTTTTTTGACATGTTCTTGTAAAAATGAATCAATATAGATGGACATATTTTCTAGTGGCCCATCACAAGCTGAAATGATGGGCCTCCCCGGTGGTTTGTTCAGACATTTATGAACCTTGAGGACAAAGTAAATTACTGGAATCATAGGATTTTCCTTTTTCAAGTACTTATATTCATCTAAGTTCAGGAGGCCCAGGCTTTTCCATGCCAATAATGTTTTGAAAAAGTTATCTTGTGCACTTTTGAACTTTTGCATGGAGCTTTTTCGATAACAATCATTATCATTTAGTTGTGAGGCTGCTTCTTCCATATAGTCCTTGAGGGCCACAACACTATGTTTCCCCCTTTATCTGCATTTCTCACCACGACTTGTTTTTCTTTCCTCAATTTTTCTATCAGTTGATGATATTGCCTTTCTTGATTAGTAATATTTTTTTGGGATTTGCAGGTATCCATATGGAGCTTTTTACTTGCGCCACCACATGTTCATTAAATAGGTCTAGAGAGTCTCTCGGCATAATGGGCACAAACTTGGATTTTACTTTGAATGTTGTCATTGGCTTAGCACACGTTGCATAGGGTGGGGACATAAGATTTTGTGTATTCATTTCCAATTGTTGATTTTCACCAGTTGTCCCACCTTTCCCCCAATTTTGTTCTAAATTGTGGAGGTCTTTAAGTACACCCAAATCGGCTACTGTGAGGTTTTCCATTGCTGGATTGTCCGATATTGGATAATGGGTGCCGGTGTCTCGTATTGGCTCCTGTTGTTTAGTCTGCAACTGGTGAAACTTCTTTAATTTAAATTTTCTTATGAACTTATATATGTCTGCATGTGTGTTTATGTAGTCGAAGTTAGTTTCGGGACAGTATGACAATCCCAGCGCTAGTAGCTGTTGTTCTGCTACATCCAGGTTCACATCGGTTAAATTGATGATGGTGTTATCTTTGGTAGTTATTTGGGGGGAACTAGGGGACGTTATTATTTGCGTCTCCATTGGCCCCGTCCTCTCGTCGGTTTCGGATAGCCACTGTTGCTTCTGTTTTCTTGCAGCCTGCCTTCATTGCCGCCTACTCTCTGTCCGTCGTTTTTTGCCGGTTTATTTGCTCTTGGTCTAAGAGTCTCCCTTCGACTTCTTCTTAGATAATCCAACTCCTCTCCAAGTGATAACTTTATAGCTCTTTTATCCTGTCTGTCCCTTGCTGTTTCCGCCTCTGATTCACTCTCAAGGGCCGAGCTAAGATCTGATGCCGATGCCGATGTAGCCCCACCTAGCTCCTCATTACGTTCTGGTTGAAACCTTTTGTTTTTTGCCGTTACGTTTCTAAATGAATCGTATTTCCGGGCAAACGTAAAAATTTGTCCATTGGTGTAGTCATCCTTGTCTCTTTTAAATTTGTATATCTTTCTTTGTTTTATTTTTTCTTCTTCTTTGTTTAGTCTCACAGTCATCTCTTCATGGAATTTTTTCCTCTGTTGCGGCTCACCTTGTGCCTTAATTTCCTCATTTAGGGCATCTATTTTGGTCTGGAGTTCAACCCGGTCTACTTCAGCATACTTGACCAAAATTTGGACAAGCCTGCGGGAGGACTCGAGGTTGCACTCCGCCCACTCAGCCATCATACGAGGGTTAGGTGTGTCGTAACTGGGAGCTAACATGATCCGCAGCCCCCTGGGTATCCTTCCTACGTCTAGGTACTTTTGGAGGGACTTTGCCTCCCACCACTTGGCCTGTTCTTGACGCATGTATTTTTCCAGGATACGATAATTATCCTTTAAGCTTTTGGCGCTTCCTGTTAATTCGATGGCATTTTCTTAGTTTTGCTGCTGTCCTTGCGGAGGATTGTCTGAAAACATTTCCTCCGCAGCCGACTCGCGGTCCCTAAGCGCTGCGGCGGACATGGTGAGTACTGTTTAATTCAGTTCTTAAGGCTTGTCGTCTTAATCCACTTTGTAAATACTGAAGGGAAAGAGACTGTCAGCGCACACCTACCCACCTGTTATTTTCTCCAAATACGCAATTTTATGTACCTTGGTTATCGTCGGTGACTCCAGCGATGGTCTCCTATGTGACTCCGCTCCTCCGAGCTTCCGCCTACACACGAGATCTGCTATCGCTGTCCCACGTTCCGATATTGTATTCCGCGTATACACAGGGGCTTCCGTGGATTCCTAACCCGGAACAATTGCCTTGCATTTCCGGGTTCACCAAAACGCTGACACTGCCTGGAAAAGCAATGCCGACAGCCCGGTTCCGCCAGAAGAAGTGACCTGCCAATCACGAAGCCAACTTAAGAGAGGGTCCACACAACCGGAGGAGGTCAGTCTGGTAAATATCCAAAAATGCTCGTCCAGTATTTCTTTTGCAGAAAACGAGTAGACCCAATTAATGTGCTGATTCAATATTTATTCAGTACAACACCATGCCGCCATGACGCGTTTCGGCCGATCAACGGCCTTGATCACATGACAGCGCCTGGGGGGTAGAGGCTCCCCTTTTAAAGTGACATTGCAAAATAGCAGCAAGAATGAACATAGAAAACATACTATGCTTGAATGCATTAATATTGCCCGACGTTAACCCCTTCCGTGCGCGCGTCGGCCAACGGCCGTCGCGAGCACTACCTCGCTAGTGCTGCGCATGTCCGTTGACCGACACGGCCCCGCCCACTCAGTAGAACTCCCGCACCGCGGCGGAATTTGCGCCGCGGTTAAGGAGTTAATACATAATAGTATCATGGTTAAAACAATATTTAGTCAACATGGCTAAAATCAAATATCTATAAACTAATACTTGTATAAATACATAAAATGATTGATTGCCTTGTTAGTTGGTATTGTAGCTGTTGTTCAAACATTTGCTGTGCTATTATAGTGTTAACGTGACTAGTGCATGAATACCCCCTATCCTAAGTGCAAGTCTATAAAACTATCTGTGTGCAAAATGTGCAATTATGTGCAATATAAGTATTATAAAAGTTTAGCAGCAGTTTACTATTATAAATTGGATAATGCCATTAAATTTATCACACATATATATACCCCCTCCCATTACGAAGGCCACATTTCCATAGAATTCTTTTTTTGCTTGCTAATAACTTTGCTGACGTTTGACAAATCTTCATGCAACTTTACACAAAAAAGTTGCATTCATCTCAGCTCCTTCCTGGAAAGTTTGAGGATGATCCGTCAAGGACTCAGAAAAAAGGGGGAGGGTCCCTTAACACGTTTTTCCTATTCATTTTTTCATAGCAAAATTAGACACAGCCTCAGCCAAAATCACTGAACAGAATCCCACCAAATTTGGTGGAAAGCAAGATCTTGGTCCTAAAAGTGTGCTATTTTTTTGATTTTGTGTAAATCCGTTCAATAATTTTGGAGAAATTAAGGCTCAAAAACTTTGCATATTTCACGCCACAGAGGATTTGCGAACCTGAAAGATCACAAGGTGAGATAAGAACTCTACTGAGTCCCCTGTTCTGTATATAAATGTAAAAAAAGATATAAAGCGGCGAGGTAGGGCTGCCCAACCCACCTAGGCCTGGTCGGGGGTCCCTGAGGGACCTCTCTAGGGTCATAATTGGGAATTTTTCTTTTATTCAGCACTGCAGATCTGTGGCTCCAATGAAAACAAAATGGCGGTCTTCTGCTTTTTATTAGAATACCTACCTCCCCCTCCCCCCGCATGCCCCAGACTAGGCCAGGGCCTGGGGATTGGCACTATATCATTATAACAGGGGCTATCCCAAAGCCTTTGTGAGGCCCTGGAGACCCCATCTCCTGGGGCCACAAATAATAAAATGAAAGGGGAGTGCACGCACCTTACCTCTTAGAGGCCCTGGGATCCCATCTCCCAGGGCTGATACATTATAAATAAGGGGAGACAGGCTTTTGTCACCCCTCATCAAGCCTTCCACAGGCCCCAGTGACCCCATCCCCTGGGACCAATAAACTATAATCAAGGGAAGGGGGCACACAGCCCCCCTCCCACAGCCTTGAACAGGGACCCCATTCCCTGGGCCCAAAAAATTAAGAAGAATCCAACAAAACTGTAGCTGTGGGTGCCCCGGGTGGAGAAAGTAAACAAATTCCTTTGCCATTTTTTCATCAAAGTCTTTAAGCAAGGCTAAGGGGGTTGGTGCATCTGGCCTACATGGACCTCAGCTATGCCTTTGATAAGGTGAACATAAATAAGCCCTGGGCAGAGCTGAGGTCCATGGGGGTTAAACCTGCTCTTTTCACCTTTTTGAAAGATCTCAATCATGATCTAAAGGGTTCAAGCAGATTCAAAAGTAATTGGGAATGAACGAAGCACATTAACATCAAGCGAGCAGTTAGACAGGGCTGCATTTTGGCACCCTTCCTATTCATTATGTCCATCATTCATCAGGAGGGGTTGCTTACTGAACGGGATTTGGACATACAGAGAGCAGGTGGGAGAATGCTACCTACCTTGGTCTACGCGGATGATGCCGTCCTGATTGCTCGGACAGCCAGAAGCCTCCAGAGGCTTTTAGACCTTTTTATCATATTTATGGATAGTTTGGCTTCAATAACCAATTTTTAAAAGTCCCATTTTATGGTGGTGGGTGCAAAGAACACTACCTCTAGTTTGTAGTGCAAAGGCAGGCCCTGAGCAGGGTCGATAATTTTACATATCTTGGTATTTTATTAGACTCTAGTCTTTAGTTGGTAGCCTTTGAACCACAGATCTCCCCACAGCGCCTTGAGACCCTTACAGGTGAGTAGTCGCCCTTCACAAAAAACCTAATTGATTGATTGATTAGAAAGAATTCAGGTTGCCTTAAGAGGGCCGCGGCCAGCCTAAACGACTTTTCACGTCGCCTGGGGAATAAGCCAAATCAGACCTTGCTGGGTGTTTATAAGTGTTGGAAATTGGGTTTCTAGTTGGCAGAGGTATGCACCCTGTCCAAGTAGGGACAACAATCCTAGTCAGGGTAAGCGAGATACACACCCTAAATGAATCTGTGCTCCCCTCTGGTAGCTTGGCACAGAGCAGGCAGGCTTAACTTAAGCGGCAATGTGTTAAGTATTTGTAACACTTAAAACAGAAAAACAGTGAAAACACCACACAAAATAATCCACACCAGGTTAGAAAAATAGAGCTTAATTTAATGAACAAAGCAAGGCTACAATGATAAACATCCAATAATTAGAACCAGAGTTATGATTTTTCAAAGATTAAATTGAAATATAGTGCTTAAAATCATAAAGCAACAACCAGGGACATCTGGTCACGCATGACTGGGGTAAATCAAAAATTTCAGGCCAACCAAGATGGAATGCGGGTCGGATACAGGGACTAACCTTGTCCCACGTAAAAATAACCTTTGGATGGAGGATGTGTTGTCATCAAAGACCTGATGCGAGGAGCAGAGGAGGCAATGTGTTGTTGTCGATCCGGCTGGATGTAGCTGATGCATCAGTGCTGATCTGTGAAGTTGGAAATGCATCACTGACGAAGCCTTTACAATGAAGGTGATGCGTGGTTGCCGAGCAGCACAGCAGGCAATGGCTTCGTTCTCAGAGGCATCAGCGATGTGACGGCGTCAAGGGCAGATGCATCGGTTCCGGCCGGCACAACAAAATCAATGCATGGTTTTTGCAGAAAACAGCCAGAAAACCAACTTCCAAGGGCCCAGGAGTAGATTGGCACCCCTTGGCAGGGCAGGGCTCACAGTTCGGCAGAGTCCGGAGACCGTAGCAGGGCTGGAAGTCTTTGATGTCCCTAAGACTTAAGAATAGGAGGCAAGCCAGCAAGCCCTTGGAGTCACTTTGGTTCTAGGGCTGTAGAGATGCAGGTCCAGTCCTTCTCACTCCCAGGCAAGAAGGGCAGCAGGCAGCAGGGCAGGCACAGCAAAGCAAGAGTCTATAAAAGTCCAGCAGAGTCCAGTAGAGTGACAGTTCTTTCAGCAGCACAGCAGTACTTCTTCCTGGCAGAATGTCCTTCCTCAGGTCTAGAAGTGTATTGGGTTGGTGGTGTCAAGGGTTCCAATACTTATACCCAGTTGTGCCTTTGAAATGGGGGAGACTCCAAAGAGAGGCCTTTGAAGCACACAAGGACCCTGTCCTTCCTGCCCTGGCACCAGATGCACTACAGGGGGGTATGCAGCTCTCTGTTTGGGGACAGGCACAGCCCTATTCAGGTGCAAGTGTCAGCTCCTCCCTCCCATCCTGCCCAGGATGGCCCATCAGCCTGGTGATGGTCCATCAGGATGTGAATGGTCCATCAGGCTCTTTGTGTGTGGCTGTCTAGAGGGAATACACAAAGCCCAGCTGTCACCAACCCCAGATGTGTATTCAGAGACAGGCAGAGGCAAGGAATTGTTAAAATAAGAAAATGCCAACTTTCTAAAAGTGGCAATTTCAGACTTGCAACTCAAAATCTAACTTTACCATACGTTGTGATTTTTGTGAGTCCAGATTCACCAAACTCGAAATAGCTATCTTTTCCCAATTAGAAATTACACTTATAAAATGTAATAAGGTAATCCCAAGTTAGCCTATGGGAGAGATAGGCCCTGCAATAGTGAAAAAGACTTTAAGAGTTCTTCACTACCTGGACATGTAAAACCTAAAAGTAAATGTCCAACTTTTTAAATCCACTGCACCCTGTCCTTTGGGCAGTGCAGGGCCTACTTTAGGGGTGACTATGTATTTAAAAAGAAGGTTTGGGCCTGGCAAGCGGGTTAAATGGCAGTTTAAAACTGCACTCACAGACTCTGCAATGACAGTCCTGAGACATGTTTAAGGGGTGCTTGAATAGGTGGCACAATCAGTGCTGCAGGTCCACTAGTAGCATTTAATTTACAAGCCCTGGACAAATGGGGTGCACTTTACAAGGGACTTATATGTAAACTAAATATGCCACTTGTGGATATGCCAATGTTACCATGTTTTAGGGAAAGAGCACATGCTCTCTATGACTGGTCAGCAGTGGTAAAGTGCCCAGAATGCTAAGTCCAGCAAAAAGTCAGCATAACAGGAGGTCAGAAGGCACAATTTCAGGGGAATCCACCCCAAGGATGCCAGGTTTAACAGTCAGTGCTCTGCCTATCATTTCTTACCAGCTGTTCTCATCTGATAAAAATAGGAAACATCACATCCATGCTTGAATGGGTAACGTGTGGTACCCTGCAAGACTTCATCCTCAGCTCTCGTCAACCTTTATGTGGAACCCCTTTGCCAAGTAATGCAAAATACTGACATCAAACATGAACAATACATGGATGATACGTAACTCTACCTAAAATTGTCTGCACCTAAACTCTCCTCATTTAATGACATCACAACATTCAACAGTTGCATGGAGAAAATATACACCAGGGTAATTGATAATTCCCTGAAACATAACCACTAGAAAATAGAATTCCTACTATTAACTCGCAAATTCTACAAAAGGATTGATCCAGCTAGCAGACTGTGGCTACTCACCATCTACCACTGCGACTGGAATTCCTCTTGATAGCAGCCTATCTTTCGAACCATAACCAAGCTTAACCAATTCGCTAGTTTCCACTTGTACCAACTAAAAAGAATGAAACATTTGCTCTTCAATGATCGATTAAAGACTGCTGCACATTTGTACGTCACCTCCAGAAATGATGTGAACATTGCCCTCCTGATTGGCCTACAACCTAACACCGTGCTACCCCTAAAAGTAGTCCTTCATTCCACAGCTGATCACAGATTTAAAATCTGCAGTCTTATGTTCAAAGCCCTCGGTGCAGGTTGACCTAAGTATTTACTTGAACTATTGCAAATCTCTGGTGGATAAAGAAAATTCTATAGCAAGGACTGTCCCTCTCATTCTTGAGCCCTCGAAATTTAGAACATCTCTATCTCCAAAGCAAACCTTCTCTGGATCTGCCCCCACTATCTGGAATACTTTTCTAACCCAATTAATAATGACCCCTGACACCCTGTCCTTTGGAAATAGGCTCTCAACTCTCCTAATCACAAATTATCTAATTGATGGACACCCTGGATTGTTCAAATCCTCTTTTGGGCTCAATATCTTTTAAGACTCTTGGCCATAAATTTTCCAACTCTACCCCTCTCACCACATCCTACCCCACGGACACTTCTTTCACAGTTTGTTTCCATAAATTTAAGATTTTTTCCTTCTCCTTTGTTAAGACCCACTTTTTCCATATTCCCTCCTGTTCCCCCTCATAACACCCCTTCTCTTGATTGTTTTCTAGTTTGTGGTATTATGGAAACATAACTGCCATTTGTGTTTAAGTTTTATGTATAGTGCTCTATTACCATCTGGTCGAGGATCCCCCTCATACCCCACCCCTTCTCTTGATTGTTTTCTAGTTTGTGGTATTATGGAAACATTACTGCCATTTGTGTTTAAGTTTTATGTATAGTGCTCTATTACCATCTGGTCGAGGATCACTATAGAAAAACATGTAAAATTAATAAGTAAATAAAATGCTAAAAGACCAGTGTTTCCATGACACGAAAGTTACCTGCTCTCACGGTTCCATGAGTCATGAACATTTTAAGTTTAGTGTTTACTGTATACCATTTGCACAGTCTTTTATACATTGGTAGCCATTCATGCACTAAAGACTCTGGACATTAGTTGTCCACTAGGCAAGCAGTTCTAAATTATAATCCACCATACTGTAAACATAAACAGTGTAGAAGAGGCCGGTGAGTGGCCAGCACACGTTTACATGGGGTAGTGTGTGAAAGAAATCCTGCAGCTAAGAAAGCATGTATGTTTGTAGACAGTAATACTGGTTACCCAAGAACCCCACTAGAGAGCAATGGAGCACTGGAAAGAGGATGTGAGCCCTAGCTAATGATTCAAGGATATTTAAAACAGAGGTAGTTTATAGGAAGGTTCCTATTGTGTGAAGAGGTAGTGCCCTTTGAAGAGAAGGGGCTTCAATTTCTTTACTGAATTACAGGAGAATAGGGACCATTCTGCACAGGCTGTCAGATCCTCATTTTCCTTCAGTAGCAGCCCCATAGCCGTGAGCATATGCTATGGGGGCAAGGGCTTGGTCCCAGGTAAAAAGGGGGTTAGAGTCTGTATTTAATCAAGGCAAGAAGCATTAGAGGTGCTGAGGAGCTTGTAATATCCCATGAAACCTTTCTTTGCCAACCATACTTGAGAGCAGCAATTGGAAAGCCTGCATTTAAGAACATTTTATCATTTAGGCTACTTACTACACCCATAAGGGAGTACAGGGCACACTGGAACAACTGTGTACAGGCACAGGAACAATGGAGACTGTGCAATTACCACTCCGAATCAGCTGCCCACATCGTATGCTGCTATGCAAGCTTATCACAACTGAGACGTAGGTATTTGAGGCCCATCCTTATGCAACACGAGATAAGATCATGCAAGGAAGCACTACTATTCATATATACATCTGTCACTCCAAAAGTCCTAGCACAGGTCGGCGAATTATTCGCTGAAGTGGGCAGAATACTACGAGAGTCTGGATCACCATTAGGGGGAGCTGATAATTGCACAAAATCCTCCATGGAGCCGTCCCTGTCCCGCATGACAGTACCCAGTAGAACTGCAGCACTTGGAGCTGACACTTTTATAAACCTGCCTGTTCGAACGAGCTTGCACATGCCGATTGCCAACCATTAAAAGATTTAGGTTCCATCCCGCTTCAAACACTGAGGAACTTGCACAGATTTTGTACAGATTTTAAACGCATCACATTTCCTTATAGTTGAGCCTATTATTTCTGTCTGCACAAACTATTCGGAGGGACAGAATAACTAGACTGGCTAATCAAGTAACCACATCATCCTTCTCGCCACAAGGATCTGAAAAAAAGAGACACTCAAAAAACGGAACCAATCTGAGATGACACTCTTAATTTCCTGTTTAAAGCTTTACTCATTGCTGATAATGAAGCAGGCCGCTTTAACCACTATCAGCTTCATGGTTTTAACATTGCTAATCTTCTCTTGACAATTAATTCTTTTTATCGTGTTTTATATTTTATTGTGATAAATGATTGTTATGGTTTTAATTAACTAAACAATACATTTTTGATACTGGTTAGAGTAGGAAATGGTGAGTCATTTCCCAAGAATTACTTTCGAAAACAAAATGCTATAAGGAGTGATTTTAAAGATGGGATGGATATGTTGGTATTTTTCTTAACTAATTGGTGGTATTCTAACCCAACGAATATTTAGGAAATAGTGCATTATAAAGCACACAAAGCCAGGAACAATGTTCAAAACTGGATGGAAATTTACGGGAGGATGTTGGTGAGTCCCTGGACATTTCCGGTAACTGTGCCAAATTACGAGGTTTGAAGAACCTTAGGCCAAAAGCAATGAAGAACACTGAATAGAATATAAATGCAGTTACGGGGTTATAGTTCTCCCCAAAGGTGACATTGGTAAATGATTTGTTTTAAATCACGCACTGCGTAAAATATGGATAGTGTTTAAAACATAGCGCAGAAAACTATTCAAAAGGGTTAACATGAATACAGATCAAACAAACTGGTGTTGAAAAGGAATTGTGACAACATATTGCAAGACTTAAAGCACAAACATAACATGGTCCTGTTGAGCTTGGTTTTACATGTCTTATCCCACACTGACGCCTTTGGTAGTAAGGAGATTAGTACAGTAGCGGCTCCTGGAGGGAGTGCTGTGGGGCGGGGGAGGGGCAGAGTGGGGGGTAGTAAACTCTGGCTTACGACCGAACTGAGTTAAGTACATAAATAAATAAATAAAACGAATTACATTGCGCGCGCTGCATCGCAATCGGCGTTGCAGCGCGCGCAATGTCATTCGTTTTATTTATTTATTTATGTACTTAACTCAGTTCGGCCGTAAGCCGGAGTTTACTACCCCTCACCCTGCCCCTCCCCCGCCCCGCCCCACCGCCCGCAGCACTCCCTCCAGGAGCCGCTACTGGATTAGTAGGTAAAGATAGGTAGAGTATGTGGGCATTTTTTCTAAGGGTAGTGTTGCCCCGATGGAGCACAGACAGATTTCTGCCTTGGTAAAGGGAGTGCCCACATAGAATGGGACACCTGTAGTATCTCAAAGATCATTGAGGCTCTTCTTACTTTTAGAGTAATGGGCTCTTGTGGTCTATCTAACAATGCTTTAAAATAGTTTCAGAGGAGGTGGTCTGCTTTCTTGAATACTAGATTAATGGATATTCACATTTCTAGACCCTGCCCATAAATGGCTATCATGATAATCCCAGGCATTTTAAAATGACTGCATTGCTGAATCCAGTGAGGAACAACTTTGCACAGTGATGCATTGGAGAATTACTGACAAGCACTTTTGAAAGTGAGGTCAATTTTTATCTGTGGGGGGGTCAACGTGGCACAATGTGGAGGCCCTGAGTACTCTGTCATGTTTTAAGGGTAATATGTCCTTCGCCTGTTTCAACCCAAGTACTCACAAATAATATATAGTTTAGGACCCCAGAGAGAAATGGGGGAAAGGAAATGACACCCGAGATACTGGAGCAGAATGGTGCCTACAGCAACAGAATATCAACTCAGAACCAATGCTCAGATATCTTCAAGAAGAGAAACACAAAGATTCACTTATACAATGTAAATTATTCAATATGTGGCATGTGTAAAAGATATGGAGGGGGTGGTTCACCGGAGTAGCAGACCGGTTCCTATTCAGTTGTTGAATGATGTTACATGACATTGGATGGTTACTATGAGTGTGATCAGTAGTACCTCCAGCAGGATAGTGAGTACAAGAAGAATGATCAATCAAAGGGAGGATTCAGAAGTAATCAGTAGGAATCACAAAGTGGAGGGTAAGAGGTCTGAATGGGCATAGAACCAAAGATAGCAAAACAAAGGTGACACTATGCAATGCCTAGTGACGGACTGCACAGAAGAAAAGAGGACAAAACAATTGGGAAAGTTTGTCAGGCACTGAGCTCACATAGTCACTGCCTTCCAGAAGGCCCGCCTACTATCCTGAAGCGTCTGTCAGCCTAACCTCCAGGATCCTGTTCTCCACATATTCCAGGCCTGACCGTTTCTAAACTTTAATGAGGGTTTTAAAGCCTGTACGTCTGAGTGCCGGCCCTTCATTGGTGAGATCCTTCCCACTAACCCTGGTATGCTGTGTCAAGTAATGCACAAACTAAAATGGGGTGTCACTGCACACTGCTTTCACGTACGGCTTAGAACATTAATTGGGTAAATTAGCAAAGACTTTGGTTGAAACCTATCGGTTGGAGGTTGTCAGTGCCCAGGTGGAGTTGTTAATAGCTTTACATGATAAAATGTGGATGTCTCTTAGGTGTGGTATTCAACCAATCATAGTTGGATTAGTATAGACTACTGTGGAGCTGTGACTGTGCTGCTATTGGTACTTTACCTTTTAGGCCTTGCCTCAAAGACCTATTGTAAACAATACAATACATAGAGTGGACTTTGTGTTAACTAGAGCATAATGCCTTCCCTGTCCTTCTTATTGGTTGAGTTGTATCCTTCCAAATCTGACAAGAGGGAACTACTTTTTCTTTTTTCATTTAGCACTCTAGGGGAACTCATGGCTTTTCTCCCTCTTCTCGCCAGTTCACCAACACCACTGGTGTGTTGCTCAGCCCCCCCACCCCCTTCTTGCTGCCCCCTGCTTCATAGTTTTGTTTTTTATATATTTGTTATTTGTTGGTACATTAATCAAGTGCGGGTCCAGCAAGTGAACTTTCACGCCTCTTCTTCCAGCAAGTGCTTTTGATTTTGATTTCGTTTTTTATTATTTCTGCGTGAGTCCAGCAGCTGCTCACTGCTGTCGGACCGCTCAGCTGTTTTACTTTGTATGGCATTGTGCATATACATTGTTTTCTTTTTTTAATTAATCGTTCTGAAATCCCAGAACAGTATATTAAACAGTAAAAAAAATATCAAAATGGCTGCCAGTGCACTCTGATGCATGAGTATGTACGCACGTGCATTAGCTTGGAATACTTTTTCTTTATGAGAAAAACCATTCCAACGTGGGTGATCATGCATGCACATGGGTCGTTGTGCACCGGTGGGCATCTTGGATTGTTTTTTCTCATAAATAAAAATGTTCTCAGAAGCCCACCCTTTGTTTACAGTGACATTGTGGTGCTCCAAGGCCCATTTTGATTTTTTGTTTTGTTTTTGCCAATACAATCAATCATTAGCAAAGCCAAGGGCTTGGCAATCTCCTTTTAAAGGCAAGACCTGTTGGCTTTGCCAATACTTGTTAATATGTACTTTTCCGATCTAGATGCAATACTGAGCAAGGGAAAAATGGGCCTCCCAAAAGTTTCATGAGAACTTATTGCATACCTGTGTTTATTTACACAATCTGGCCATTTTGGATCAACGGAATTTTTAAAAGTTATTTGAGTATTGTGGGTGTTGGGACATAAGAGTACCCCTGCATGGCTCAGGAGAGCATACACCCCTACCCTGTATCCACTAGCAAGACTCTGATGGTTTTTCAATTTTTGGCCTTTCATACACAACACTTTTGCCTATTTGGTGAAGGCCCATTGTGAGGTGAAATGGGAGTCAAAGCAGAGCTCCGTGATCTGGGGTGCAACACAATGTGCACCCTCCTTTACGGAGCCTCGCTACTAGCAGCTCACCGGCCTGTGGAAGACTGACAGTGGCGGCAGCAACAGAGTTATGGTGGTAGAATTGGACTTTTTACCTGTCATGTGCCAGGGAGAGTTACCTATGGCCCTTCCTTGGTTTTATATGGGTCTGTCAGTTCCAGTAATTGGGTCTTTCACTTCATCCGTTTCAGACATTCATGACACATGTATGGTTATCCTATGTATGTTTAGTGGGGTGTGCATGGAGTATATTTGCTGTGTATATCTGTAGCAGCCAGGAAATTGAATCCATTTTTCTATGCACGTGGACCAGACTCTAGGTTATAGAGCACTGGTTCTTAACCTGTGGGGTCTGCGACTGTTTGAAAATTAAATAGTATTAGCAGATTAATACGTTTTTATGCATGAAAAAGCAAACTGTAAAACTGAAGATTTTAAAATATTCTGTAAATGTGAAGGAATTAGAGACTGAAGGCTAACAAGCATTGGCATAGCCAATAGGTCTCGCCTTTGGGACCTTATAAGTGTTTAGCCATGCAACAGTTAATGTTGTTGCAGTAAGGATATTGTGCTGCATAACTAAATACTTATAAGGTCCCAAAGGCGAGACTGATATGATATGTGGGCTGTGCAGAGCATGAGACCTTAAGGAGTGTAGGTTGGTTGGTGCTTTAGGAGAGTATTGCGCACTTGGTTGTCGCAGACGTTCATGACAGTGTATTTGTATGGAATGAGGTAGCAAGGGCGTTGAGTCCTTTTCTTGCAACTTCTGAAGATTAAATTAGTCTTTGTAGAATCTTGTCTTGTAAAAAAATAAAGAAAGTAAGCAAATGACTGTAAACCGAAATTAATGAAAATAAAATTGATCCAACATATTAGAACGTGAAACCAATTTGCACATATACTAACTTACTGATTTATTGTGCTGACATCAGAAATATTGTAATGGTGAAGTGGTGGCCACATTCACATGCATAGATAGCTGCAAGTTGTTAGTGTCAACGAGTGTGCAGGGTGTGAGGAGAGCTCGCTTGTGTCAACGGCAACAAACAGCTAATGAAGCACCAGGTTATAGGAGAATTTTTGTTGTTTTGCATATTTATCCAATATTTTGTCTTTCTATGCATTGCAGCTGGAATCTGGGACTCTGGAATGAATAACCTCACCTTCATGCTAGGCGAGTGATTAAAATGTCATCTGAGATCACCAAAAGGTGTACTAGTTATGCCTGCATAATGCCCCTCCTGTATGGAGCAAAGTAGAAACCCACAGAGAGAATTAATTTCAGTGGTTTGAGTACAGAAGAGGGTGTACTCACTCCATGGGCCGCTTACTACTGGGCATGTATTATTAGAGAAGAGTGGCGCATTGGGGTGTACTATGGAGGAGGCTGTTGTGTGGAGTTAGGCGCTGCTGGAAGGTGCTAATGAGAGCACATGAGGGGGCTACTTAAAGACGGCCGACTACTACAATGTGGGCTGTGCGCCTGTTACTGCAAGGTGAGCATTAAGGGGTGGGAATATTGGAGGGGTTGTGGATGCTGACGGGGTGATGGATGCTTCAATGAAAAGTACCACCGAGTACCTGAGGAGAATACTACCAGGTTGGTGAGTGCTGCTGGCGGAATACTTTACAGCTTGTGTGGCCCGAGACAAGGAGACAATTCTACGTCTATCATGTGGGTACGTGGGGAGGGAGAGAGAAGAAGGGCTCGAGGGATCATTTCTCCGGAAACACCAGCCTTTCTGTCCGGAGCTCACTCACTGATATGCACTGGGGGCAATGAGTGCAACAAGCTGTCGGGGTACGTGGGCAAAGCGAAGGCGGCTTGTGCTCTTTGCCCTGCCTCGTATTAGATTTGGCTGCACAAAAGCTCATCTTTTCCTGGCAGCTAAAACAATATAATAACAATACTTGTGTGTTCAACTTTGCTGGTGCATCGGTGCTAAAACTATTTTAGGGGAGCGTGCTAAAATGTATCCTTCAAACAGTTAAAGGGAACCCAGCAATAACTGTCCGGCAGGGCACAAGTCCTATAACAAGCACGGAGGAGCGGGGCGAGCGAGCGCTGCAGCCTGCAAAGCAGTCCCAAAAACGCTCGTGCGTCGTGGCTGGCCTTTGGATGAGTACGCGCGGCAGACATGTGTTTCCACTTATCGCGCCCGCGTCTGGGCACGATAATTGGAAACACATGTTTGCCGCGCGTACCCATCTCAAAAGGCCAGCCACGGCGCTCGAGCGTTTGTTGGACTGCTTTTAAAACTCGCTTACAATAAGTCTTCGCCTCTAAGCAGCGCTTGCGCGCTACTCGAGGCTCGACCTAAAAATCAAGTTGGTATCCGTAACTGGATCTGTTGGAGCAGCAGAGGTACAGCAAACATAATCTAGTATGGACGACTGGAGGCTTTAATTGTAGTACTGACCTGCACCAACCAAAAGAAAACATATAATAGGTGCAAAAAAGACAAAGTGATGTGCTTGATTCTAGTATATTGCTTTTCGTTTCAGTAATAAAACCACATTTTGAAATGCTCAAATCTTCCATTAAAATTAAAAATGTTGATTTTTGTCTACTTTATTTTTATGCATTAAATAACACATTATGTAGTTTGTGTATTTATTTGATATATACTAGTTTCTGTATTTCTGTGTATTGTTTTGAGGTTCATTTTGAAAAATGTGCTCGTGTAGTGGTCTTCGACTTCCAGCAGTGATTAACTAGGGGACCACAGAAGTCAAAAGCTTAAGAACCAGTGATGTAGAGGGTAGGAAGTAGAGAGTCGCTGTGAAGTGTAGGGAAAAGCTATACCCACTCCGTCCTACTCTATTCTTTCCCTGAAGTGCTACCCACAGCCGGTTTAGAGCTAGTTAAGAGGGAGGGCTCTTGCTCTTTTGTACTTTTGTTTAGGGTCTCCCTGTCTGGAAGCTCACAGCCCCATCCCACTTTACCGCAGACTCCGTAGGACACAGCCTGTGGCTTGACCAGTCTCAAGTCTAACCAAGCCCAGAACTGGACTGTGGAATACACCATGTCTGCCTGCAAAGTAAGTATAAGTATATGGCAGAAACCCCAGTCATTGTGCAAAGATTTCTCCTCAACCAGAATCTAGAGCGCCACAGCAGTGACGGTGAGGGACATCTCTGCGCTATGGAGTTTAGGTTGCTGGCTGCCTATTTCCCTTCGGCAGGTTTCGGACCAGGGGCCTGGAAGGTATGCAACCTGCCAGGAGACAAGCTGCCTTGACCAAGACCATGCCATTGAGGGAAGGAGCTGACTGACTGCTGCGAGTGAGTTCTCTGGAGATACCCTGGCTCAAAGGAGAATGCCTAGAAAAGGACAACTGCGAGGAGCTCGGACAGGAAGAAGTGAAAACAACCTGCTGCTGCCTCGGGAAGGATGTGCACTGAGAGGGGTGTGACAAGACCTTTGACCCTGATGCCCCTCTGGCGTGCCAGTTAGCAGAAGGACAATGTTCACTCTCCCTAGTCTCAGTCATGTGGGAGGGACAGACGGACTCCAGAGAGCTGTCACAAGACCATTACTCACTGCTTTTTATCGAAGAGGGCAATGTGTCGTCCCTTGCATCAGTTGTATCTAAACGATCCCTTATCAATGGAGCCAGCCTACGCCGGTGCCACTGCTCCCCATTCACAGTGCTTATGGCTTTGATCTACAATATTATTGACTTCTGGCGGTTTTGTCCAGTTTCGCATTGTGAGTCACAGCTTCAGCCCAGTCACCCTCTCTGCCCTGGGATTCCTGAAAGAGGCCTCACACAGGGATAATACCTGAAAGAATACTTTGGTTGGCCGGAATGTTTTGTCCTGGTGTATAGGTGGGGTTTGTCTAGAATAGGTCGCATCATATCCTTATTTAGACATTGTAATTGAACAAAGATGGAATTGGAACCCCTTGGGGGGGGGGGAGAGGGGAGTATTACTTGCCATCCAGAAAGCGAAGGATTGATTTGGTTCAGTGCTCTCATTGGCGGTTATAAACCAGGGACTTTAATGGAACCGAATTATGCCAAGACAGTCCTGTTTCGGGATTGCCATCATGGCAGAGCTGTGTGTCTAGTGCTGAGGGAGTGGTAAACCCGTCGCAGGCTTGTGTGTCTATTGCTGCTGTGCTGGAATGATGGCGAGCCTGTGAGACGCGTGTAAGGGGAGTCATTAAGGTAACAGGCGCGGCAGAGCTGAGAAGCCAGAGTGATGGCGGCCCCTCAGCGCCTCAGCCTCAGGCGTTCTTGTGCTTGAGGGACGAGGATGGGTGACATCATTGTAAAGCTTAGTGTTGACTTGACATCATGGCAGAGCTATGCGTCTAGTGCTGTGCATGTCTTTGACATGATCGTGGTGCTGCGTCCAGTGCTGTGCATGTCTTTGACATTAAGGCGGGGCTGGGTCTAGTGCTGTGCATGTCTTTGCATCTTTGACATGATCGCGGTGCTGCGTCTAGTGCTGTGCATGTCTTTGTGTCTTTGACATGATCGCGGTGCTGCGTCCAGTGCTGTGCATGTCTTTGACATAAAGGCGGGGCTGCGTCTAGTGCTGTGCATGTCTTTGTGTCTTTGACATGATCGTGGTGCTGCGTCCAGTGCTGTGCATGTCTTTGACATTAAGGCGGGGCTGCGTCTAGTGCTGTGCATGTCTTTGCATCTTTGACATGATCGCGGTGCTGCGTCTAGTGCTGTGCATGTCTTTGTGTCTTTGACATGATCGCGGTGCTGCGTCCAGTGCTGTGCATGTCTTTGACATAAAGGCGGGGCTGCGTCTAGTGCTGTGCATGTCTTTGTGTCTTTGACATGATCGCGGTGCTGCGTCTAGTGCTGTGCATGTCTTTGTGTCTTTGACATGATCGCGGTGCTGCGTCCAGTGCTGTGCATGTCTTTGACATAAAGGCGGGGCTGCGTCTAGTGCTGTGCATGTCTTTGCGTCTTTGACATGATCGCGGTGCTGCATCTAGTGCTGTGCATGTCTTTGTGTCTTTGACATGACCGCGGTGCTGCGTCCAGTGCTGTGCATGTCTTTGACATAAAGGCGGGGCTGCGTCTAGTGCTGTGCATGTCTTTGTGTCTTTGACATGATCGCGGTGCTGCGTCTAGTGCTGTGCATGTCTTTGACATAATTGTGGTGCTGTGTCTAGTGCTGTGCATGTGTTTGACATAAAGGTGGGGCTGTGTCTAGTGCTGTGCACGGCTTTGTGTCTTTGTCATGATTGCAGTGCTGTGTCTAGTGCTGTGCATGTCTTTGTGTCTTTGACATGATCACGGTGCTGTGTCTAGTGCTGTGCATGTCTTTGACATAAAGGCGGGGCTGCGTCTAGTGCTGTGCATGTCTTTGACATAAAGGTGGGGCTGTGTCTAGTGCTGTGGATGGCTTTGTGTTTTTGTCATGATTGCAGTGCTGTGTCTAGTGCTGTGCATGTCTTTGTGTCTTTGACATGATCACGGTGCTGTGTCTAGTGCTGTGCATGTCTTTGACATAAAGGCGGGGCTGCGTCTAGTGGTGTGCATGTCTTTGTGTCTTTGACATGATCGCGGTGCTGCGTCTAGTGCTGTGCATGTCTTTGTGTCTTTGACATGATCGCGGTGCTGCGTCCAGTGCTGTGCATGCCTTTGACATAAAGGCGGGGCTGCGTCTAGTGGTGTTCATGTCTTTGTGTCTTTGACATGATCGCGGTGCTGCGTCTAGTGCTGTGCATGTCTTTGACATGATCGCGGTGCTGCGTCCAGTGCTGTGCATGTCTTTGACATAAAGGCGGGACTGCGTCTAGTGCTGTGCATGTCTTTGTGTCTTTGACATGATCGCGGTGCTGCGTCTAGTGCTGTGCATGTCTTTGTGTCTTTGACATGATCGCGGTGCTGCGTCCAGTGCTGTGCATGTCTTTGACATAAAGGCGGGGCTGCGTCTAGTGCTGTGCATGTCTTTGCGTCTTTGACATGATCGCGGTGCTGCGTCTAGTGCTGTGCATGTCTTTGACATAATTGTGGTGCTGTGTCTAGTGCTGTGCATGTCTTTGACATAAAGGTGGGGCTGTGTCTAGTGCTGTGCACGGCTTTGTGTCTTTGTCATGATTGCAGTGCTGTGTCTAGTGCTGTGCATGTCTTTGACATGATCACGGTGTTGTGTCTAGTGCTGTGCATGTCTTTGACATAAAGGCGGGCTGCGTCTAGTGCTGTGCATGTCTTTGACATAAAGGTGGGGCTGTGTCGTGATGTGGATGGCTTTGTGTTTTTGTCATGATTGCAGTGCTGTGTCTAGTGCTGTGCAAGTCTTTGTGTCTTTGACATGATCACGGTGCTGTGTCTAGTGCTGTGCATGTCTTTGACATAAAGGCGGGGATGCGTCTAGTGGTGTGCATGTCTTTGTGTCTTTGACATGATCGCGGTGCTGCGTCTAGTGCTGTGCATGTCTTTGTGTCTTTGACATGATCGCGGTGCTGCGTCCAGTGCTGCGCATGTCTTTGACATCATGGCGGGGCTGTGTGTCTAGTGCAGTGGAAGTGATTGACAGGACTGCAGGGTTGTGCTGCGTTGTGCCGCAGAGTGTCTGGTCTGCGTTGGGCTGCTTCTCCACACCTTGCGGCTTTAGGGATGTTGTCACTTTATAATATGTACAGACCCCTTTGAAACCTCTGTCTGCCTCCACAGATACCTTTTTTGAAACCCGAGCCTGCTTCCCTGGCCGATGAGGGTGGATATAAAGTAATCTGTTGTGCATAAGATTTCATGACCTGATGGCTATGATGTTTGCGTCTGGCTCAGTCCAGTCGCTGCTTCCCCCCGCCTCTCCACAGCAGCCCCCTCTTGGGAATAGACTAATCTGCGCAGGGGCGCTCCGGGACCCTCCGGGACCCTCGTGCCTGGTCTCTGACCTTGAGGAGGGTGCAGCGACCTCTGATGTCAGGTATGGTTAAACCGTCCCGACAGCGGCGTCTGTCCCTCCTGACCGCTGAAGCATCTGGTTTCGGGTTCGGGCCTTTCTTAGACGCAGAAAGCAGGGCCGGCCCAGGTCAGGATTCTGAACTTCTCAGGGTGTATTTTTGTCACTCTAAAGGTTGGCTTTAACACTTTTCACTTGCCTGTCAGCATGGCATGTTGCGAATGTTCCCGGGCCATAGAAATGTATCTCTCAAAGCTCGCAATAACTTAACCAAGCTTTGGCAAAGCCAATTGGTCTCACCTTTTGAGAGCTATTGGCTTTGCCAACGTCTTCTAGCCATGTTGTACAGCAGCGCAGCTGCTGTTCAGCATCACTAAAAGTTAGTGGCGTGATATAGAGTAGAGTGCCTTAGAGGAGAGTGGAGTAGAGTGGCGTGGAGTGGCGTAGAGTGGAGTGCAGTGGCGTAGAGTACAGTGACAGAGAGTAGAGTAGTGTGGAATGGCATACAGTAAAGTGGCATACAGTAGAGGGGCATAGAGTAGAGTGGCACAGAGTAGAGTGGCACAAAGTAGAGTGGCATAGACCGGAGTGGCGTAAAGTGGCATGGACAGAAACAGCATAGAGTGCAGTTGCTTAGAGTAGAGTGGCATAGAGTAAACTCACATAGAGTGATGTAGACTGGAATGGAGTGGCTCATAGTAGAGGGGCATAGAGTAGAATGGCATAGAGCAGCGTAGAGTGGCATAGAGCAGAGTGGCAAAGAGAGGCGTGGCGAAGAGTGGCATAACGTGGAGAAGAGTAGTGTGCTGTACAGCAGAGTGGCATAGAGTGGAGTGGTGTAGAATGCTGAAGAGTGGAGTGGCATAGAGTAGAGTGGCGTAAAGTGGAGCGGGGTAGAGTGACGTAGGGTGGCATTGTGTGGAGTGGAGTAGAATAGAGTTGAGTGGCGTGGAGTAGAGAGGCATAGAGTGGAGTGGAGTAGAGTGGACTGGCATAGAGCAGTGTTGAGTGCCATAGATTAGAGTGGCATAGAGTGGGGTGGAGTGGAGTGGAGTAGAGAGGCATGGAGTAGAGTTACATAGAGTTGAGCGGCGTTGAGAGTGGTGTGGCATAGAGTAGAGTGGCATAAAGTATAGAGATGCAGAGGGGCATAGAGTGGTGTAGAGTGGCATTCTGTGGACTAAAGTGGTGTTGAATGGGGCAGAGTAGAGTGGCGTAGAGTTGAGTGGTATAGAGTAGAGTGACATACAGTGGCACAGAGTCGGGTGGAGTAGAGTGGTGATGAGTAGAGTGGCATGGAGAAGAGTGGAGTGGAGTACAGTGAAGTGGAATAGCATAGAGTGGAGTGGAGTAGAGTGAATTGGCATACAGTAGAGCAGCGTAGAGTGGGGTGGAATGAAGTAGAGTGGCATGGAGTAGAGTGGTATAGAGTAGAGTGGTGTGGAGTAGAGTGGAATAAGTAGAGTGGCATTGGGTGGAGTGGTGTAGTGTAGAGTGGAGTGGCATGGAGTAGAGTGTCATCGAGTGGAGTGGCATAGGGTGGAGTGGCGTACAGTAGATTGGCGCAAAATAGAGTGGGGTGGCGACAAGTGGAATGGTGTAGAGTAGAGTAGAATGGCATAGAGTGAGGTGGCATGGATAGAATGGCATGGAGCAGAGTGGAGTGACATAGAGTGGAATAGCATAGTGTAGAGTGGAGTGGCCTAGAGTAGACTGGCATAAAGTAGAGTGGAGTGACGTAGAGTAGAGTGGCGTAGAGTGGTGTATGGCAGAATGGCATAGAGTGGAATAGAGTGGTGTAGAGTAGTGTGACACAGAGTGGGATGGAGTGGAGTAGAGTGGTGTGGACTAGAGTGAAGTCAGTCGAGTAGAGTGGCGTGGAGTAGATTTCAGTGTTGTAGAATAGAGTGGCATAGAGTGGCGTGCAGCGGCATAGGGTAAAGTGGAGTGGCACAGAGTAGCAAGGCATAGAGTGGAGTGGAGCGGCATAGAGTGGCGTAGAGTAGAGTGGCATATAGTAGAGTGGCGTAGAGTGAAGTGGTGTTGGGTGCTGTAGAGTTGCATTGTGTGGAGTGGCGTGAAGTGGAGTGGCATAGAGTGGAGTGGCATAGAGTAGACTTTAGAGGCATAGAGTAGAGTGTGTTGGCATGGAGTACAGTGGCGTACAGTACAGTGGCGTGGAGTGGAATGGCATGGAGTGGGGTGACGCAGAGTGGAGTGAAGTGGCGTAGAGTAGAGTGGAGTCGATTGGCTTAGATTGTAGATTCCACTGAAGACAATTGAGTGGCTCTGGGCTTATAATGGCTGGTGTAAGCCTTGTTCTCAAATATTCCAATGTTTGCCTTTCTGTTTCTCCCTTTTTAATTAAGAACATTCTACTTTTAGTGGGTGAAATGTTCTAATAGCCTTATTGCCCTTCTGCCTCTTGGTATACCAGTTGTTAAGGGCCCTCACCCTCATAATAGGGGCGCGCTGCAGGGCCTTTAACAACCGCTATAGCCTTCAGCGGAGTGCTATAAGGCTACAGTGGTGCAGAGTAGAGTGGAGTGGCATAGAGTGGAGTGGCACAGAGTAAAACGGCGTAGAGTAGAGTGGAGTGGTGTAGAGTGGCATACAGTGGAGTGGAATAGAGAGGAGAAGCGTAGAGTAGAGTGACATAAAGTATTACAGTTGTGGGTGTAAATAACTAAAGCGTCAATAGATAAGCAGATAGGGTGAAAGCAACAGACGAGGAAGAACACATGTACTAGGTTCATGCTCCAGGGAGGAGCTAGCACAAAAAAAGAAGGGAAGACTATGGGAGCTAAGCAATCGAAAGATTGCTAATGAGAGTGACAACTAAAAGAACTAATGGTATGCTGTCAGCAGGTTGTAAGCCCACTGAATTGTAAACAAAACGTCTTGCAGCACAGCGCAAGCACTGTGTAGGTGAGACCTAAAACCTCTCCTAGCTCAATTATAACAAGTCAGTAATGAAAGACCCTGCTTTCTGGGCTCAAGAAGCAGTAGTTCTGAAGTGGCTTTTCCTGGGTACACCCTCAGAGAGTCCATGTGAATAAATAACTACCCAACCTATCTGTCTATCGTCTGATCAGTTCAGGTATTGCCCCGTGTCTAGACATCTGATGCTGCTGCTCTGATATTCACTGCTCTCTAGAGCCCTGTGTGACTGCTGCAGGTGCTTCTCTGAGACTGCCTGGTCTCTACACCCCTGTCCTGTCTTTACATGTGTTCTGATAAAGACTGCTGTCTATACCACTTTTGTTCCCCTTTAGAGGTGCTCTGCTGAGACTGTCCAGTCTCTTCACCCCTGTCTAACCCTTATAAGTGCTCTGAAAAGGCAGATCTCTATATCCCTCCTATCCCCCTCTACAGGTGCTCCACTGAGATTGTCTGGTCTCTACCCCCCTGTCCAATCCTTACAGGTACTCCAATAATGACTGGACCCTGCATTTGGCCTGATTGGGGATTCTTTGTCCCAGGGGAAACCGTACCCGGAGGCATCAAGTAGAGAAGGCTGCCACCCCCATTTCCACGCTGCATAGCGTGGCTCACTTCCTGCTGCGCTGGGACTCTGCATTTGGCCTGATTCAGGACTCCCTGTCCTAGGGGGAATTGCGCCCAGCGCCGACAAGGAGAGACAGCAGCCACACACCCATTTCTATGTTATATAGTGCGGCTCGCTTCCCGCTGAACTGGGATTCTGCATTTGGCCTGATTCGGGACTCTCGGTTCCAGGGGGATTCGCGCCTGGAGATGTCAAGAAGAGAAGGTGGCCACGCACCCCCATTTCCACACTGCATTGCGCGGCTCGCTTCCCACTTCGCTGGGACTCTGCATTTGGCCTGATTTGGGACTCTCTCTCCCAGGGGGAATTGCGCCTGGAGGCGCCAAGGAGAGAAGGCAGCTGCACCCCCATTTCCACGGTAGATATCGTGGCTCACTTCACCAATGCGCAGCCCACTCCTGGGCAAAGCCCAGACCAAGGGCAGACCCATCCTGCACCCGTCGGAGCTTGGAAGAGGCTGGGATGGGCCTCTCCTCTTGGCTCCATCATCAAGGTACTGGTGGTTGTTCGCCCGGAGCAATATGTAAAGTTGATTTCTTTGTTATTGCCTGGTAGTGTTTCTCACCCCCCTTCCCCCTTTGAAGCTGATTTGTTTGATCATTGACTGCATAGAATAATATTGGGGTGCTTGGTCGCACACCAAAATTTGTTTGAAATAGTAAAGAAGAAAACCACAGGGGTTCAAATGGCACCCACACCATCTGTAAAAAGCACCTCAATTGACCGTATGCTTAAAAGGGCCATGGGGGTAAGAAGCATGGAAATCGCACTTATGGAAAGGAGGCTCTCACTAAATAAGAATATAATACACCCGGCTGTTATTAGTGAGGGGAATTTGGAAGATCCCCTCGTTAGGGTTTCAGGGAATAGCTTGCCTGGCAATGGTGTAAATGTATGTAAGGCAACCCCCGGTTCCATTGGTACTTCTGGCACTACTGTTCTCTCCCTTGATCAAGCACTTGGCTCTCCTACTCTGGTGAATAAGAAAATGAAGCACATAGTTCGAAGCAGACAGAAGGCACTTCAGGGTATAGCAACTCAGTCCACTTAAACAGAGGGTGTGGAGTTGTCTTGTCAGGTAATTCACGCTCTACTGCACCCACACACATGAAAGGGGATTTTGGGCCTATAGCTGGGGTCCACCATAGTGTTAAAGGGATTATGGACTCCTTATGTAGTAAAATCAAGGAGCTTCTCCGCGATGAACTTTCGCCTTTTATGGAGCGACTCAAAACCACAGAACTGCAAATTACATCTTTGACCAAAACCATGAGTGAAGTGGAGCCGGTCAGCCAAAGGTCAAATTCTTGTTAGTCTATTTGTGCCCCTTCACTTTTTCCTCACAGCTCTGGGTCTCTGCCCATGCTAAAAGCTCCTGAAGGGACTTCCTCCATTCGATCTTCTACGAGCAGGCTAGTCACGGAGCTCAGGGTCAATGCTGCATCTGGGGTATGTCCTCACTCATCTGATGGGACGGGAATGAGTTTCAGGGGGAAAAATTTTTCTGTAAATCTGTGCTCAGAGGAGGGCTTACACACAGAGATACAGTCTGGCAAAAATCCCACCAAAATCAATCTCGCGCCAGTGGCACTCCCCTATGTGATTACCTTTTATAGTTCAAAGTCTTTTGTTTGGCTATCTGAGTGGGAAAGGGATTAGGGGAAATGTATTTCTGGTTCAGTTGGCTTTTTTCTACAGACCACCTATTGTGTCTCAACTGTTACGAGGGTATCGTCCCATTCCCGCACAGCTAAACACATATGAAAATCCTCAGGTGGGCCTACGGTGTTCTGCCAATGCCTTAGTTGAGTTGCAATTTGAACATCGTGCTTTCTCGGGGGACTCAAGTAGCAATACCACTCTCAAAGCGATAAGATGTTTTTCCAGAGTGGAGTGATGTACTGATAGATCAGCTGGAGTGGATGACTGGAGTTAGCCCGGAGTGGAGTGGAGTGGATGACTGGAGTTAGCCCGGAGTGGAGTGGAAGACTGGAGTTGGCCCGGAGTGGAGTGGAAGACTGGAGTTGGCCCGGAGTGGAAGACTGGAGTTGGCTCGGATGTCAGGGATGAGATGAGGGACCCCTTGAACAGTGATGTGTGTGATTCTTTTACACTCTTGAGCTGGAATGTTGCCGATTTAAAAGACAAGGTTATCAATCCCGCCTGGCTGGAGTCAGTTATAAAATATGACATTGAGGCATTACAAGAGACATCGGACACTATGTGTTTCTCCTGCTCCGGTTTTGCATGCTGTTCTTGCACCGGCTGTTGCATCCACACACGACAGGCTGAAGGGGGGACTTTTGGTCTGGATAAACCTGAAGCTAAAAGTAGAAGTCACTGTCATGGATACGGCAAACTCAGCATTTATGACACTGTTTATCAAGGACACCTCCAGTGCTCTTTGTTTTTATCTACTTAATTTCTATAATAATGATTTTGTAAACACCCTATGCACCCATTTCTAGTGTTTAATTTCTTTTCTTGAGGGACTGAGACCCGTCAGAGCAAAGTGCCCATTGCAACCCAACTATCTCTTTTGCGGGTCTTTTAATGCTAAGTTAGGGGTCATACTCAAGCTACAGGGCATGGACAGCTTGGTACCCTCTTGGTCGAACCCGGATAGCAGGGGGTAGGAGTTAAGTAGCTTCTTTGCTGTTCATGATCTAGTTTATCTTGTTGATCTTCTTAACTCTGACTTGGCCTCCTACAGAGGGCATGGTAGAGCCTCGATCATTGACTACATATTTGCAAATAGAAAATTATCACTATGGTTTTCGTATGGTGCCATATTAGTGATAAAATGGATTGATCATAATGCCTTATACGTAGTAGGTCACTTTCAAGTGTGTAAATCTTTCCTTCCCCTATCTACTATACCCATTTCAAAGTATGGTGGTGATAGTTTAAGACTAGTTTTGCATCTGAAAGAACCGGGGGTCACCGTTGCCAGGCTGTTAAAATCCCATCTCGAAATGTTTTTGGATTGTTTGTCTGAGGACGAAATGTCGGACTCCTTTGATTCCCTCAATTTGAGCGTCAGGCAACAATTCTTACAGC
Source organism: Calotriton arnoldi (assembly GCA_963921515.1). Classification (NCBI taxonomy): domain Eukaryota; kingdom Metazoa; phylum Chordata; class Amphibia; order Caudata; family Salamandridae; genus Calotriton; species Calotriton arnoldi. The sequence continues at coordinate 2,305,694 of CAWUFW010002116.1, forward strand.
CGATTAAAAACAGGCACCAGAAGCTGCGCTGTTTGATACCTGTTGTTCCGCAGCCAGTCGTAATTTAAGGAAGGTCCTTTCCAGTACCCTGAAAAACCGTGTTGCGGTACGCGAAGCCCGCAAGATCTATAAAAATACCCTGAACTCTAAAAAGAAGGCTTTGTGTAGACAGGATTGGGAGCTTCTGGAAAGTGCGGCAGTATCCAGGAACAGCAAGATTTTTTGGGACACTGTGAATAGCCTTAAATAAAGGGAATCTCCGCCTAATCCCTTCTTGAACTGCAGTGTCCCAGGTATCGCTTGGGTTGCGCACTTTAGTGCAATTTATCAGTTGGCGGAAGATGGGTGCCTGAGGGATGAACTTAGAGGGAAACTATTCCATTCCACTCATCGTCCTTGTCCATTACTCTGCAGGAAGTTGTAGCAGCAATTAGGCAAAGTCTGAGTGGCAAAGCGCCAGGGCCAGATGGTGTTTCCATGGATCTAATTAAGTGCAACATGGAAGTTTGGGGGCCCTTGATAACAAACTTGTTTAATAATTCCCTAAGCACTAAGATCCCTACTTCATGTTCTCTCTCCACAATAGTCCCAATCTTTCAAAAGGGGGATCATATGTCACCGAGGTGCTATCGCCCGATCTCCCTTATTGATAGCTCAATTAAGGATGTTGGGTGAGTAATATTCAACTGGCTGAAGGAATGGGCTAACCTTAATGATATTCTGTGCCCATTCCAGTTTGCCTTCCAACAAGGGCTAGGTACAGTGGAATAGTGCTTAAACCTGAACCTGATTATCAGTAAATATACGATAGCTAAGCGCTGTCCACTGTACCTGGCCTTTATGGATCTGTCAACAGCCTTTGACTGTCTTAACAGGGCCAAGGTATTGTTGTTGCTGTTGAATCTGGGTGTGGAGATCCCACTGCTTAATTTTTGTACCTACTTCTTGAGAACCTGGAAGCGAAGGATCAGTATGGCAACTCAGGAGAATTGTCAGACTCTTTTTGTCTATCCTGTGGGGTGCATCAAGGATGTATTTTGGCTCCCTTGCTTTTTTAGGTTTCACCTAGGCAGCGCATGCGCTGACTTCGAGATGTGGTATTCAGTCTATGGGCTTTAAACACGCCCAGCACTTTCCATTTGTTCTTTTATCTGATTTTACACATTCCTTTGTTGTCGTTGGCTAATAGCATACATTTGTCCCACCTTTGGGCTGTTTTGTTCCGCCCTGGAGACTGCCCCTGCTACAGGAATCCTTTCACTACAGGCCATATTTTTTCCATCAGTGCACTACTTTGTTTTATCTCTGTCCTTGCTGCTGCTCCCAGTTCACTTAATCTGCTGTGCTATTCTCACAACAACTCCAGCCCCTCGCAGCTTGTTTGTATTCTGAATAGCTGTTCTTCGCTTCCTCTCATGGGCTGCAGCTGCCTCCTCCTTCTTACGCCCTCAGCCGCCAACGACATGACGACGAAGCTGGAAATGTGTTTTAATCAAGTACTGGCTTGTAGTAGGTGTTACAGTAGTTCACATTTGCTGGGTGATTGTTTCTGTTTTTTGTGCTTTGCAAGCACCCTTGAACTTTGAGCTAGGGAAGCAGTCATATCGAACCCATAAGTATTAAGGAGGCTTCGGTTTCATTTAAGATTCACTTTTGTTTCCTGCGACCCAGACCTCAGAATCCAGCCTCCAACTTCCAAGATGGATGCTCAAAGTTACTTTCCTGGTAACTTGCATAAAAATCAGATCGTTTCTGTGGATTGTGCATTCTGTTGTGAGGTAAAGGGCTTAACTTGCCCTAGAATTGTTTCCATTGGGATTTTCAGTGAGGCACTAAAAAACTAAAGGGTGATTGTGAAAATTTAGCATTGGACTTTTTTGTAAGCAGTATAAAGAACTGCCAAAAATACTGCAATTTTCGCTTTCCCTTTGGGACGGGGTAAAAACGTCCATGTCTCCGAAAAAAAAATCAGTTTTATGATGTGGCGTTATGGCCAGAGTTTCTGACACCAGGCTGAAGTCTCGGACACCAAGCTCGAGTCTCGGCGTTATTTCATCTCACACCCTGGCCATCACTTAATCTACCCGTGCCTAAAAGAAAAAAAGATTGTGACCTACTGTTATGTAACTGGTGTTTATGTAAATCACTCCAAATACCTTCAGGTGCCCAAAAAGACAAAAAACGCCCATTGTGGTAGGGGGCTTTAAACACCACTTCTCCCTCATCATCCTCCCCGCAGTGTGGGCTGAACCAGGATGGCAAGTATCGTTGCATGTATAGCACAGCTCTCCTCTAAGACCGTCTGCAGTTAATCAAGACTTCACTGTGGAAAGTGGCAATGTTTGGTTTTCCCGTCGCATGCTCCCTTTCAAACAGTCGCTCTGTGTTGCTAAGCAGAACCGAAGAGGATACACTGCCCCATCGTTTAGGCACCGAGTGGAAAGCGCGCCCTTTACTTTTATTTCCCCCTCATTAGTGTTGCGCTCACTGTCTTCCTTTTTTATTTTTACAGTAAGTTTGTACTATATGTATTATGTGTAATTACCTGAACACACGTTTTCACCCAAAAAATGCACTTATTGCACAGGTTATTATTTTTAAACACACCCACCAACACGCATCTAGAGCTTAGCTCCTACCTATTTGATTTTTTTCATTACCAAAAAGGCAAAGCTGTCCACACAGTTCCACTCCACACATTTCAACTACACTTATTTCCAATCCACACCACATAATTCAACACCAAACCATATAATTCAACTCAACAACACAATTACACAACAGACCACATACATGCAATCCACACCACACAATTCCAATCATGCCACAAAATTCAACACACTACATAATTAAACTCCACCACATATTACTCCACAGCACAAAATACCATTCCACATAATTACACTCCATAAAACACAATCCCACTCCACATAATTCCAGAACAATCAATAACACATAAATATTACCCACATAATTCCACAGCACACCATACCACATAATTATACTACACAAATCCACTCCACATCACACAATTCCACGCCACACAATTCCACAACAAACTAATCTAATCCAATCCACATAATTCCAGTACACACCACATACATACACTCCATAACGCATAGGTAAAACACATTGCCATTTACAATGCCAAAAGCTCTAACTCAAACAAATGCGAGAATGATTGCATTTCCAATGCTTGTATTATTTATATTAACAATTTGTGTTCTGCCTGGGTCAAAGTCACTAGTGATATCCCAAGGATTGCCTAAATATTTGTACCGGCGCTGCTTCATGCAGATGACGCGGTGCTGATTGCACAAACACCAGGAGCTCTCTGCCTGCTGGTGGAATATTTTACATCTTTTGTGAGCGATTTAGATTTGAGCACTAACTTTGGAAAATCGCACATAATGGCGTGTGGACCAGGGAAATTAATGTGTCTGTTTTAAGGGTGAAGGGACAAACTGTGATTTGTGTGAATGATTTTAACTATCTGGGGGTTATTTTTAGTCATTCTGCTTCTTGGCACCCACAGATGAATCACGCATGACTGCGGGTGCTTTATTTAACCTCCCACAGTTTTACCCTTTTTGAATATTTATAATTCTCGGTGTGCTCTAGCGGCACTCTATGGAGCACGGATATGGGGGTATCCGGATGTCACTAGCCTGCAGACGGAGGAAAATCGTATCTGCAGGCAGCTTTCGCATTTGCCTCCCACAAGCCCACATTTAAAAATGCACTCGAAGCTTAAGCTCCAATATATTACAAATAAAGCAAAGTTAGCACCACTCATATTAAGGGTCAGTGTGTGGGCCAACACTGAGGCTAGCCTGAACAGAGAGATTATTTTAGATTGCCTCAAAATGGATAGAGGACTAAAAATCCACTGGGTGATTTATGTTAAAACCAATTTAAAATCACTGAACTTGATTTATTTGATGCACCCTGCACTTTACAAAAAGGGAATAGGTTGTTGGTAAAGCACCAGTCCCTAGAGCATTGTTACTCCCACAGGCTACTAAAGGAGTCTAGTGAAAGCACTATTAGGGAGTACCTCAGCCTGTATACACCTGGGGAGGCAGCACGTTATTTGGAAAATCCACTAACTCGATGGAGAGATCCTCGTTATTTCATTTTAGGGCTGGCTCGGTGGTGCGGCTTTTGAACTTCCCCGGCTCTGGTGGCTCTTCGGGGTCTCCAGCTCCGGTTTGTCCCTGCGAAGCACTATCTGACCAGACCATAATGCACTTTATGTTTTTTTGCTCATTTTATAAAATGTATTTTATCCTATTTATTGAGCCTATTTTAAAAGCACTAAAGATACATGAGTGCAAGGATGCTATATATTTTTTCCAACTTTTAAACGGTCACGATGTCTGTTATAGTGTTTGTGCATTTTTGAAAGCATCGGTGAGGAGTAGAAAGTTAATGGAGGGCTAGGTGCATTATGATGGCCATGTTCAGTATGGGTGGTCAAGGGATGGAGAAGAAATCTGATTAGTAGTGTACATGAAAAAAAATTCTCTTTGTTATCTTTTAAAATTGATGTGACATTTTGTACATGTTAATTGTGATGTTTTTATTTGTGGATCTTTTATGGCACTTCTTTTGTGCCAAATTAATGAATTAAAACTGAATGATCTCTATACCACTTCTGCCCCCCTTTACAGGTGCTTCTCTGATAATAATTGGCCAATATACCCATTTTGACCCCTTTACAGGTGCTCCACTGGGAGCGTCCGGTGTCCACACCACTGTCCAATCCTTATAGGTGCTCCGATAATGACTGGTCTCTATACCACATCTGTCCCCCTTTAAAGGTGCTCCTTGATAATAATTGGTCAATATACCGTTTTGACCCCCTTTACAAGTGCTCCTCTGAGACTGTCTGGTCTCCACGCCTCTACCTGACCCATACAAGTGTTACTCAGAGAATGTCTAGTTTCTATTGCTGCCTGACCCATGCAGGTGCTGCTCTGAGACTGTGATTTATGGCCCTGACTGACGCCCTTCGACGCCAGTGGCGGCCGCTATTTACCGGGGATGGCTGGGCAGGGGAATAAGAAGGGTTCTAAATGGAAAAAACAAAACAAAAAAAACCACTTACCTTCAGGCCTGGCTGCCGCCTATCGGTCTGCTCGCCAGCCACCCAGCCGGTCGCCGCCTCTCGATCCGCTCGCCGCCGCCTCTCACTCCTGGAAGCAGGAACAGGAAGCACCCAGGCTTCTGACTCCCCTACCCAATCACAGCGCTGCAATGCCGCGCTCAGGCAGGGAATGGGAGCCTGGGGCATGTTCTCCACTGAGGCTGTAATGTAGCCTGGGTGCAGAACATGCAAAGTGCGCATGATGGTTTGGCCAGCCCGAGAGGGCCGGTCGAAGCGTCATTGCGCACCTTGGAGTGGGCAAACCACTCCTCCCCTGCCCTGCTCTGGCAGCCCAGCCCCACCCCGCACCAGGAAAGGAAAACTGAAATTATAATAACGCTAGTTATTATCATTTTAGTTTTAACTACTGCTCACAAAGCAGTGAGGCGACGTTACTCCGCCTTAGCGGGGGAGCCACCACTATTCTATGCACAGTTCTCATACTGACTGGCCTTTACACCTGTCTGACTCCTGCAGCTGGTGCTGTGATACTGACCAGTCTCTACACCTTTGTCTGCCCCCTACAGCTGCTGCTCTTAGACTGATTGGAAAGGAGTAGTTTTATTAGGTTTAGATTAGGTTACAGGTAAATAATGTAAAGCCCCATCAGGAGCAGCACCCCGCTGCTCAGCCCTTCTCAGCCCAACTGTCCACTCATCCAAGCACAAACACTCTCAACATTCCAACCATCCAATGCCCTCACTCACTGGCTGAGCGGCAGGGAACATCAAGACTGTGGGGAGAATGCATAAGATAGCAAGAGGCCACAACACATCTCCCCCCTATAAAACAACAGGAAATTCAGCAGGACGAAGGACGGCAATACACCATCCGACAAAACGTCCAACAAAACTATAAATACCACCCGCTGAAACAAACAGAAAAGGTCAACCAACACTTTCTGCAATAACTTCAACGCTCCAATGGGATGCAAGATGGTAAAATACACAGGCAATCAATACGTCCCACAAATTCACAATGCAAGAGTGAAAGCAACCCAAAAACTGAACACAACTACCAGTTCCCCTCACAACACATACACTCTAACAGGACCAGCCTGTTGCCCTCCATAACACAACAGTGAAATGGAACCAGAGCTTCTTCCACACTCTACTGCATTAGGGTGTAACAATGTACCCCCATCACCATACATCTAAACAGGACCAGTGTTTCACCTACCCTCTACTGCATAGGGGTGTTACAATGTACCCCCTTAACATTGGGCTAAAAACTGCCACATCATCATAACCCATAGGAAGGACGGTAACTACCCTCTGGGCTTAACATATTGCCCCTACATCCTAAACCCCTTAGGAAGGATGGTCAAGATCACACTTCACAGCAATGTCACTCAACACACTCTCCTCCTTCTGCAAAGTAAACAGGACAGAGAAAATGCACCCGTACAACCTTGGGCTAAACACATGCCCCTACACCCTTAACCCTTAGGAAGGGTGGAACCTTGGGCTAAACACATGCCCCTACACCCTTAACCCCTTAGGATGGGTGGTAAAAATCACACATCAAAACATGGTCATACTCCAGGACCAACACGTAACAACACGGTCACACTTTAGGACCAACATATCACCCTCCTGTATACCCAAAATGACTGCGAAGAGAATTAAGCATGGCATTAAAAACGGATACTGTGGTAATACCTCAAGAAACCTCCACTCCAGTTAGCGACTCCTCATCTGAATCCAAAATCCACTTCAATGGTGAGTCCGTCATTGGCCTCAAAGCTCATGTGGCTTTACTACAGGAAACACATATAGCACAGCCAGAGATTCGTAAGCTACAGCAGAGATGGAAAGGCCAAATACTTGCCACAAGTTATTCATCTTATGCCAGGGGGGGCCTTAATCTGGCTCAGACCAGGGACCCTGTTTCTACCTGAGGAGACTGAAGTAGATATGTATGGTCGTTCGTACTGACAAAAGGCCGCATTAATGGGAAATTAATGGTACTGGGCTCCATATATGCCCCAAACACTGATCAAAACACATTCTGGCACACACTGACGGAGCTGCTTTCACTCTGGTGCGATGTCCCTTGGTTGCTAGGCGGTGACTTTAATGCAGTGCTTGACACCACTTTTGACAGGTCCTTCCCTCCACTGACACAAACAGCTGCGACATCCAATGCCCGGAGCCTGGGGGAGTGGCTATGCCACTGGGACCTCACAGATGCGTGGAGGTCTCTCAACCCGCAGGCATGCCTATACTCCCACTACTCCCACCCACACAGGTTACATGTCCGCATTGATCTTTTTTAAGTAAGCCCAATAATACTGACCCAATGCTCCAGCGTGGACTATCTAAGCAAAACACATTCTGACCACAACCCCCACATATTACAACTAAGGGGGATGATACGGAATGCACCACACACCTGTGGAGACTACAGCCCTTAGCGCTAGAGGATCCCGCATTCAGAGAGACAGTAGGTATAACGGTAGACACGTATTTCCAAAATAACACAGGTTCGGTCCCTGATGTAGGCGTGTTATGGGATGCAGGCAAGGCTGTGATCAGAGGGCAACGCCTGGGACTGAGTTGGAGTGTCAGGCGACAGCTTGACCGCGAAGTAAAGGATATTGAAGATACCCTAGCCAAATTAGAAACTGACCTAGCGCACGGCCAGAGCACTCAAGAGGCCCTGGACGCGCAGATAAAAAAACATACGGCGGTATTAGAAAGACTACGCTATCTGAATTAAGCATCACACGCGGCACGCTCCCATGCTGCGGCAGACAGGACGGGTAGGCTACTAGCAAGAATGATCAGACAAGAGCACACACAACTACCTACATTGCGGCTACGATCCACTACGGGACAGCTCCTAACCAGTCAGTACGATATTCATTGCGAATTCACAGCGCACTATACCAGAGTGTATAAATCAATGATTAGCGCTACACCGACAGAGCTGGACTCCTTTCTCTCCCCCCTTGTCTTGCGCCAGGTTACGGGGGAGCAGAGGGATGAATTAGATGAGCCAATCACGCTTTTAGAGGTACAGGACGCAACGCGAACATTAGCCACAGGTAAGGCGCCAGGTCCTGATGGGTTGCAGGCTGAGTACTACAAAGCATATCAGCAGGTCCTAGCCCCATAACTCTTCTTAGTATATATATATATATATATATATATATCTTTATTCGATCAACAATATGATCATTTACAGTAATAAAACATTTCGTAGGTATAAAACGATAAAAAATTAAAAAACAATATTTCATAAAAGTCATATAACAGACAAGCTATAACAGCACCAAAAGAGAATATATAAAATACATAATTCCATCCCCAGGACCTATATTAATAAGTATTAACCATCCATATTTACAAGGACACTTTTATACAGTTTGGACCTTCTCCACCAAGCCTACAGCAAAAATCTCGATACTGCAAAAACGAGCCACCTTGTGGTGTCAGATCTAAAAATGCGCAGTGCTTCGCTGGGAGATCTGAACGACAGTAGGTGACAAACTGGAATTATCCAGGTTTTCCTATTGTCAGCATAGGTGGGACAGCAAAAGAGAAAATGATCGATGGTCTCTGATCGAGTATGACACATGGGGCACAGAGGTGTTACAGCTGCAATCCCCCACGCGCTTTTTCTAGAATTTAAAGGTAAGGTCCCAAGTCTAAATTGAATATACAAAGCTTTTGCCTGTGGGGGTTCGATGTCGTCCATAAATGTTTCGAAACCAAACACTCCTTTAAAATTAAAAAAACTAGTAGTTAAAGTGCCATGTGCAGTACCCTCTACATTTTGGTGATCCATATACTCCCAGAACCTTTTTTTGAGGAGAGGAACCATCGATTTTGAAATGGACCCTTGGTCCTCCCAAACACACCCCAACCCTAGTTCCAAGAGCCAGTCCTTGATTTTATTGAACCATTTAATGCGGCCTGATTGTTTGTGCAAAGCAATCAGTTCTTCCAGGGCCTCCTTCAACGGGACCTGTGTGTTACTGGTCCAGATTCTAATCCAAAACAGAAGTGCCCTAAGGATAGCAAAGTGGTCTATGGGTTTTAGGCCAAGATCAAGTCTTAGCGGCAATAGGGGGGTGCTCGCAGGTAGGTTCAAGATCGCCCTGATAAATTTGTTTTCAGCTAGGGTTAGGTCTTTTAGATTTTCCAACCCCCATAGCTCAGCGCCATAGAGGGCTGCTCCTAGACCTTTAGCCCTGTGAAGTTCCAAGATGGGCGACACTGGGCGGTATGGGGACGCCCTGGCCCTCCGGACTATAGCACAATCAGTATGTTGGAGGGTCAGAGTACTCTTCTCAATTTGGGGTGTCCAGACCAACCTGTCACTAATACGTACGTACACCCAGATAGTCGAAATACTTAACCTGCTCCAGTGCTTGCGCGCCCAGCATAAGTTTGCCCTTATTTGATTTGTAGGGATTGAAGGACATATATTTTGTTTTGGAGCAGTTTATTTCTAACCCCTTCATCCTGCATACTTTATCAAATTTGTTTAAAAGGTTCTGGATCCCTTTGGGTGTTCTAGAGATTAGCAAGGTGTCGTCAGCAAACAGCAGACAGGGCACTGTACTGCCTGCTAGTCTTGGGGGATCACCACCACAGTTGTACAGTTCTTCTATCAGTCCATTAATGTAGAGGGTGAATAGAGTTGGGGCGAGGACACATCCTCGGCGTACACCTTTCTGTACTAAAATATCTTTTGTCAGAGTACCTTCAGTATTCCACCTGACCTTTGCATATGTGTCGTGGTGTAAGCGGATCAGGATATTAAGTATATAAGCTGGGAGACACAATTCGCTCAGAGCAAGCCAGAGTTGGTTGCGAGCTATCGAGTCGAAGGCCGTTTTTAAATTCACAAATACAACGTACAGGTGGCCACCTCTGATGGTCACTCCCTTCCAGATTAAAAGGAGAAATCTAAAAACTTGATCAGTGGTACTTGTGGAGGCCCTGAATCCCGCCTGAAGGTCTGACAGGATATTATTGTCCTCGATCCAATTTTGGATCCTAGTTAAGATAATTTTGCAGAAGATGTTTTGGGAGACATCTATAAGGCTGATCGGCCTATAGTTGCTAGGCAACCCTTTATCTCCCTTTTTATATATGGGAATAATCTCAGCACCCCTCCAGGTCGCCGGGATTTCGCCACTAGAAATGATGGCATTAAAAACTGATTGTAATAGGGGTCCCCAGATTAAGGGTTCAGCCTTCTACATGTCTCCCGGAAGCTTGTCTAGGCCCGGGGCTTTCCCACTCTGTAGTGCATTTATAGCTATGATGGTTTCCTCTACGGTAATGACTGTCTCCTCAGTTAGAACTACATCTAGCGATCTCGATTGCAAGCCAGGGTCAGGCAGAGCACCTTGTCCTGCGTATAGATCTCCAAAATATTCCTCCCACACATGAGGCTGTATATAAAAGTCAGTTTCAATTTTTGGGTTAGGAGAACCCTTAGCCAGAAGATGCCAAAACAATTGGCTATTCTTTTGCTTTGCCGCCTCGACAAGTTTGGCCCAGTAATCTACCTCCCATTCTTTTTTTGCCTTGGCTTGGGCCAATTTATATAGATTCCTGCAGTTCTTGACAGCTAGGGGAAGTTTCGATTTTACCGCCATGATTAGGTCAGCTTTGGCTTTACCACAGGCCTTATTATACCAAGGGGCTGTCTTCTGTTTTGCGGGTTGGCCATTACATTGTTTAAAAAATACTGGTCTAATAGCGGCGGTCAATTGAAGGAATAAGTCCATGATGTCATCTATACTGGTGGCAATCGTACTCAGATCAACAAGAGTCTGCTCCACCACAGAGTATATTTTAGGAAGAGCAGTTGGGTCGGCCTGTACCATTGGCCATTTAACTCTTTTGTTGTTATTACTGGTGATGACCGGGCCACTCTTAGACCCAGAGTTGCCATACAGTAAAGTTGAGCCCGAGAGTGTGAGGGCCAGGGCATTATGGTCGCTATCTTCCTGTATTAATACGGCCATGTCTTTTACGCTAGGCCAAAGTTCAACATCTACCAGGATGTAATCGATCCTGGTTTTGGTTGCCCCCCTCTTAAACGTGTGGCATGCTTCTCTGTCGGAGTCAGTCCTACCATTACATGCTCGGACCCCATGGGTAATGGTAAATTATAAAACCTGTTGCCCCACCCTAGTGTGTTTTTTAATAGGGGTTATCTGGAGCTTAGCGATCCCTTTAGCTTTATCACCATCCAGTATTAGTTCTTGTACATAGTCTACAGGTTCGAAGGTTGTATTAAAATCGCCTGCGACTATGAGGCGGTGATTCCCCCTTGCAGTCTCAAGAAAATTAGTTAGAGTTGTTAGTGTGCCAGATGGCTTATGAGGAGTCTTAAAGCGATTGTAGATATTGAATAACCTGACTTGGATACACCCTTTAAGAGAGGAAAGTTCTAGCCCGAGTATTTCCTCGGAGCCGAGGTTAAGAACTTTAATTTTACAGGCCAAGGTGTTTTTAACCCAGATTAAAAGGCCACCAGCTGGGCGACCAACATTGGACTGCTTTGCTTCGATACTGTATGTGGTGAATCCCACCCTATGGACACATTCGACCACCCATGTTTCCTGCAATAGGCATAAGTGGAAATTGTCCATTAGCTTACACCAATCAGGGTCAGGTATTTTAGACCTTATGCCTGCCACATTCCAGGATAGAAGTTTGAGTTCTTGGAGTTCAATTATCGGTTCCTGGATGAGACCTGTATTATTAGATACTCCATTGAGCTCAATTTGTTGATGGAGAAGACTATTCACGTTAACTTGGTTACACGGGACGGGGTTATCGTTGAGGATCACAGGAGTTTCATCCAACTGTAAAATGGGTAGTTCCTCTATTGCGGTAGTTGGGGGAGGGAAAACTACAGGTAGTCAATGTTGGGAGTCTAAACCACTTAATATTTGGAATCTGTTTCTAGTTTCCAGAGGGGTACCTTCCAAATACGTGGAGTGTAGCCTACAAAGTAGCCCATTAGCCGAAGGATTACCCCTCTGTTGTCAAGGTGCCTATAAAAAAACCCAAGCGGTAGAATATCAATCCCCTGGCCCAGCCTCTGATTAGCTAGAGAAGAGTCCCCACTAAGCAACCGACTAGCTATGATTGGGGATCTACAGTTGATCACAATGCAATCACCAGTATAGGATTTACATAAAGGACCCACCCAGCTTACCCGCCTTAGAAACAAGATGTCATGATAGTATCTGTTTGTGAAGCTTGTGTTCTGTAACAGCCAGTGACATACTTTATTTTTTAGCTGGGTCTGTGATTCATTTTGGTTTTCCTGCAGCGGGGGAACGTTAGTGAGAATTGCCACATAAGGGCAACACTCGGGAAGGGAGGTGAAGGGTCACCTTATCATCTCGATTAGTTCGATTAGCTAATTCATTTTTGCGCGCCAGGTTTGATGTCATTTGTGATTGCTTAGAGCCTACCCGGATCCCATTGATAGATGCAGGAGGGGGGCTAGGCCTGGTTTTACCAAGGGGTGAACATGCTGAGCCCCGGTGCCTAGAGCTCGAAGGGCCTGGGTATTTTTGTGGTACTACACTGTCAATGTTTGTCGAATAAGTATTGGCAGCAGGGCAGGATGGTCGATTGACACACGTGGAAGAAATTCCCTCTTCAGAATTAGTACTCTCCCCATAAATAACACCCCTATCCCACTCTTTCCCTTTGGCCCCATCCCCTGAAGTCAAATCGGTAAGCAAAGTGTGCATTAGAGTCACTGTGGATTCTAATTTGTCCAGTCTTTCCAGGATAGGTAGAAGGTTCTTGGCAAGTATTTCCTCTATGAGGGATGTGAGTGCCACCGTAGTTTGTGGAGACTTGACCTCGAGGTGGGGCGGCAACATTGAATTTGAGCCATCCGGGGTGGAGGGGCTTTGCGATAGTTCAACGTGGGCTATTGGATTTGATGCCAGAGGTTTTTCCTGGCTCTAGTCCGTATACTTCGCGTGGTTTCTAAATGTTTGGTCTTTTTTCTCCTTTTACCTACCAAATCACCTACTGGTGGATCTTGGGGTGTTGTACAATGCCGCAGGGCTGATGGAGAGATTTCTAAAGTCCCAGTAGATACATGATTGGTTTGACTTGTGTCATTAATTTCATTGATTGGTGCTGCGTGCGCGACGGTCGCGACAGATGGATCGCCCCCCCCCACAGAAAGCCGTCGTTCCGCTACTTGGATCTCCATGTCAATGGCCTTAGCGGCACGGAGAAGAAAGCAATCAAGTGTGGAGTTTGGCAAGATTTTGGGCGTGGTCACCTTCCCCCCTCGAGTTTTTGTTATAGCCGCCATACTGGTAGGAATTGAGGTGCAAACAGAATGAACTTACTTGGGCGAGAGGGACAAACCAGCAATGTTCATAAACGAGTGTCCAGCGTCCCTGAGCCAAGGGACCGAGCCCCGCCCCGCCTCTTCCTGCCGCAGACGGGCGCAGACGGGCCCGCCCTTGGCCCGGGCATGCCCGCGCGTGTCCCACACTGCGGGTGCCCTGCTGGGATTTAAAGCGCCTCCGGGCGCGTGATGCAGGCGTCGGCGGCGATGTCAGCTGCGAGGGAGCCTGGGACTTGCAGTCCTGTCCCGCTCCTGCTTCCCCCTCCAACAGCGGTGGAAATGACAAGAAGGGCTTCTTAGTATACCAGAGTGCGCAGGAGTCAGGGATACTACCAGGCACACTTCGGGAGTCCCTATTTGTGACGCTACCTAAACCGAATAGAAATGCAGAGTTGATAGGCTCGTACCGCCCGTTAGCGCTACTAAACACAGACTACAAAATACTAGCCAAAATATTGGCATGCAGGCTGGCCCCACTCGTGCCGCAACTGCTACATGCGGACCAAAATGGGTTCGTACCCGCTCGCTGCACGTCTTTAAACCTGTGGCGCTTTTTCAGGATAGCACATTATGCAAGAGAGAATTGGACACACTCAGGGTGCTTAGTGCTAGACTTAGAAAAAGCATTCAATACCCTGGAATGGGGATTTTTATTTGCCACACTCAGCAAATATGATCTGGGAGACAACTTCATAGGCCTCGTTAAATTACTCTATACACAACCCGTGGCTAGGGTCAAAACAGGCCCGTACTTGTCGAAACAGATCCCAATCGAGTGAGGCACGCGGCAGGGCTGTCCTCTCTCCCCACTGTTATTCGCGTTAGCCATCGAACCACTGGCCGAGTCACTACGCAGGACGCAGGAGGAATGGGGTATTCCTCTATGTGATGGCACACATGCGGTCTCATTATATGTAGATGACCTGCTAATAACCTTAGGGACATCAGGCTGCCATGTGTGACAATAGAGAGCATATTGCTCGATTTTGCCTCTGTGTCGGGCCTCCGGGTGAACTGGAAGTCGTGCCTATATCCTTTCTCGGAGTCCACCCCAGACCCGCGCCTGCACATTAATGGCACGCCAGTGCAATGGCAACTAACAGCGTTCAGGTATTTCGAAATACTTGTATACAGGGACCCAGCGGACCTACTCGAGGGTAATCTCACATGAGCTGTCACAGCAGTAAGGTCACAGATGACATTCTAGGGCACCTTGCCCCTGACAGTCATGGGGCATATTGTGCTCCTGAAAATGGTGGTGCTCCCACGACTCCTCTACCACTTCACGAATTTACCATTACATGTTAAGCCAGCGTTCTTCAAAGGGTTCGAACAAGACATGTGGCAATTTATTTGGCACGGGACGCGCAGCAGGGTAGCGGTAACCAAGCTGTACCCTCCGACCGATCGTGGGGGCCTCTCTGTATCCAATATGGAGCAATACAACCTGGCTGCACAGCTCCAATGGGTGGCCAGACGGCTAAGCACACGCTATTTGGAGGACACTGCCACCCAAACACCAGGACTCACCCATCCCCAGATAGTAGCGCTATTCCATCCCGGCAGAACGGGCAAATCACCTACTCAATTACTAGTAAGGGTGGCTTATAATTGTTTCCGCCGAAGTTTACGAATCACACAACTGGTCACTCCATATGCACCGTCTCTCCCTATACTTGGCACACCTAGACGGCGCCAAGCAATCACTAGCGCGGATCTGTCCCAGTGGGAGGAGGTGGGAATACAAACTCTAGGCGACTTATACAGGGATGGTCAACTGATGCCGTTTGAAGGGCTCACTGAAGAATCAAACCTGCCGCAAGGCCAGTTCTTGCTGCATGCTGCAGTGATTTGCACGCTGCGCACGTTATGGGGAGACACAATGCAAGAACCCGCCACCCACTTAGCAATACAGTACCTGCATGAATTAGGTATGGACCGACTTCTTACCAGATGGTTGGCAGACTCCCTAAGACTGCACACAGCGCCACGACTGCTGTCCCTCCGTGCTCACTGCGACACTGACATGCAGCGACCTAGTACAGAGCGGGAATGGGAGAATATTCTAAAGAGCCCCACACACATCCCCCGAAATGCCAGACTTCGGCTCATTCAATACTATATAGTGCACAGAGCTTATTTGACACCAGCCAAAATAAACCAGTATTTCAATCGTAACGATGCCAGTTGCCCGAGATGCGACACGGTAGGCGGTGACCTAATACACATACTGTGGACATGCACAGCTATCCAATCGTACTGGGAAACAGTCACTAAACATTTAGCCCAATGCACGGAGCGCACATTAGACTGGTCATGGGAGACATGTATACCAGGATTATATCAAAGACCCAAAAAGCATAAAGTGACGACCCGCTACATAGACCTGGGTCTTATAGTTCCTAAGCGACTACTCACACGCCGCTGGAAATCCCCTGAGCCCCCAGCTGTGAAGGCCTGGTTTCAATCGCTGCTCTGCTTGGCACAGGCAGAAAGTATAGCGCTCCGTCGCGAAGACACGATGGGGATACGGAAACTGCTGGTGGCGGCAGCATGGGATGTGATACTGTCAGACTTTTGCGCCTCCTGGCAAAGCTACTCTGAAACACTAGATAACACACCTGCTCGAGAAGAAGAATAAGTAATGCTAACGGTAGTAGAGCAGGGAGAGCATAGAAGCACTAGCAGTAACCAACAGGCGCTATGCACAAGGCCTTAGATGTGATGCGCCCCCTTATACCTATCCAAGCTACAAGTGAACTGTCCAGGAAACAAATGTGGCGACATGCATGTGTAATATAAACAATTGGTAGTAATAAGAATGTGTAAGTGATGGCGGGGTAGGCGAATTACAATGACGTTGCAAGATTGCCGACATAGAGTATTCTCTCAATCACTCAAATACGGGAGGAAGGGTACATGTACTGTTTTATTGTTATACCAATGTTATGTTGCATATCGTTTACGTTTAAATCCGGAGGACATCACAACTACTGTAAACACACAAGACAGGACTCTGGGATGATTATTTGTGATATGTAGCAATGTGCACAGGCCTAGAAAATTCCACATGTGTAAATCGTAATATGTTGTTTGATGTACGACCATGTATGTGAAAAAGACCGAAATTCAATAAAACAAATTTTTAAAAAAATGGTGAGTCTGTCCCTGTACTCTGTGCACTTCACTGTGTAGTTTACTTGGTATTTTACCTTGAAAGGGCTGTTGCCCCAATACTTATTTCAACCCAGAAAGCTCAGTGCTGGCGTTCTAGGCTTCTCAAGGCATGTTGCACAAGCTTCACATCCATTACCAATTTACTCGCAGTTCCAGGCGCTTCCACACATGAGAACCTGCTGCGCCACATGGATTAAGTCAGCATGCCGAGGTTTCATAATTAAGAGACTGTCGATCAAATGCAGTTAGCCCTCTAGATTCCTCCGAGCTCATTCTATCTTCCCTCTTGACGTGACCATGTAGCAGAGGATGTCACAAACATGTAGCGCACACACCCCTTTGAGGATATCTTTAAAGACACAAAATATATCGGTGTGCCAGAGCAATACATGCACTCTTCGCCGAATGTCCATGAAATGATAGTAACGACAAGTGCGCCCACATAGGTCTTTCCATACGAGACCGTTGGTCAGCAGACAGGCTCTAGTTTTCACTATGACGTGTGCCCATGGCCTCCCACACAGACATGAAGTGCGGCTTGAGCTCCACGCGGAGAGACGCAGTTCTCACGCTCCTCACCAAAGCTGCTGACACGCTCTAGAATGCTGCTGCAGTCGCGCTCAAAACATGCCAGTCACGCTCCAGTATTCAAATACTGCAATACACTGCTTGGCCATCAGCAAGTAAAGAAAAACAAGCATTAAAAATGCAATAGGTCTCGCCTTTTATTAAGTTAAAGCCATTTGCTTTGCTATACAATACCATTAGCAAAGCAAATGAGCTCTAACTAGTCAAAGGCGAGACCTATTGCATTTTCAATGCTTGTTCTCCATTTATAATAAGAATCTAGACAACATACTGGTTACAGATGACATATGACTTGCCTCTGATTTCACAAGTGGCATTTTTGTAAGGGCTGGTGGGGCATGAATATTTCAAAGTACATGTTTTAAAATTATCACTTTAATAAATGCTTACGCAATGCAGTGATATGATCTGATCACTGCTTTTTGTTAAAGAAATACACATTTTTAAAATTTGAAGCAACTCTTATCCATTATGTTGTTGCATAATTGACTTGCCAACTATTTTCTTGGCTTAACCGACTGTTATTGTCAGGCCAAGACCTGACTAGATAATTTTTTGGGGGGGTGTTCCTTCCCATACACCGCCCCCAAAGCTATGTCACTGTCTATGCATCACCCTCTATGCCACTCCACTCTGCTGTTCTCCACTCCACGACACTCTGTCACTCAACTCTATGACACCATACTCCACTATAACTCTCTACTCTACACAACTCCACTCTGACACTCTACTCTGCGCCTTCTACTCTACAACACTCTACTCTGTCCACGACACTCCACAACACTTACACTACTCCATGACACTTCACTCCATTCCACTCCACTCTATGACACTCTATTCTACGCCCTTCCACTGTACAACACTCTACTTCCTCCACAACACTCTACGCCACTCTTTGACACTCCACTTCACTCCATTCCATGCCACTCAACTCTACTCTACTCCACTTTGTCTCTCTATTCCACTCCATAACACTCGACTCTACTCCACTGCACTCCACTTTACTACACTCCACCCCACGCCACTCTCCTTTACCCCAATAACTTTTAGCAATGCTAAACAGCAGTCACACTGGTGTAAAACATGGCTAAAACATACTGACAAAGCCAATAGCTCTTGTTTGGCAAGACCTATTGGCTTTGCCAATGCTTGTTTACATTACTGCTGGCAAACCTGCCTGATGAACTGAGGTGTCACTGCTACTAATCTTGCATGGGGTCACCGCTAATATAATCTTGTCTGATGTGGTCACTATTACAACACTAATAATTATTAGTAGTTCAGCATGATTTTCATTGAACATAAGTAGCTCTTATCACAAAAATGTTTGGAGACCCATGGGTTAAAGGGACTGGCAGGCCTCGGAAGACCTTGGACAGGGATCACAGAGAATCATTTTTACCACGGGAAGTGCAGTCTATGGGGTGGTGACTTGTGGCATGTGTTCCCAGGGCCTTTTTGGATTAACCCCAAAAATGATTCCCTTCATCTCACCAGACAGAGCTTATTTTATATGGTACTTGCTAGGGCCTTCTTGCTACATCATTGCAGCAGCTTTGCAAGGTGTTACTATGGTCCTACTCTGTGACATTCACTTTATCACCCTGTGAAGATGAGAGTCTGAGTTGGCTCTGGTAGGATTTGAACTGGTGACCTGCAAGGTGCCCACAGGTTTCTCCAAGCGATGCGTGAGATTCTCAGTGGCATAGCCAGTGTGCCATGGGCCCTAGTGCAAGGAAGGAACTTGACTTCCTAGCTGCTGTTTGAATTGTAAAGTACAGCAATACTCGGGATTTGGTTAGCCACTCAAGCCCCTGGGCCCCGGTGCCACTGCACCAACAGTACAGATGGAAGCTACACCCTTGGAAACCCTCTTAGCTATCCTGTCAGATACAACGATCATGTACTCTATGCCTAGAAAGGTGGTACTCAAAGGAACTGGCTCTGTACTGGGACTGTGTGAAAGGATTGGCGCAGGAGTATACGCTGTGTTCCCTGTTGGCCTGTGTGGTTTAAGGAATAGATCAAGGATACCAGCTCGTCAGCATCAGCAGCTGACTCAGAGTCCTTCCTGCAGCCAACGGATGGTGCTAATGGCTTATGAGTTATTCATTAGACTGTTCTGCTTATTTTATTTTGTTTTTTGTTGCAGTTAAGCATCATCATTAAGCTTTACTTTAAAACACAACAAAACTGAATGAGTTTGTCCTGAAAAACAAAATAGATGCAGTAAGCATTATTTTCTCCGGAAGAGAGGATGTGGCCTAACGGCAAGAGCTGTCGACCTCGAAGCTGGAGAATCGGGTTCGAGTCTCGGCAAGGACGGCACCATCCTGTGATTCTGGGCAAATCACTTAATCTCCCTGTGCCTAACAAAAATGAATGTGTCCTCATGTAATGCAACTGGTGCTCATGTAAAGAGCTCTGATACCTTCGGGTCTAGTACCTGCTATATAAAACTCCCAGAAAAAAAAAGTCAACCCTGTAATGCGCAACCAAGTATAACATAATTTTAGCATAATTGTGCACACAAACTGTTTGGTGTAATGGGGGTAACGAGACAAAAATAGTTGTATTTACACAACACGCTGCTTTCCAAATGGTTGACTTAGTACCTGGTGCAGCTACACTGTTAAAGTGAACAGAAGGTTATGTTTGTTTGGCAAACACCGGGACTGCGGAATTAGACCATATTAAGGTCAGTTGATGGACATGTTTTTGTGAAGCCGGCCTGTGGCGTCCTCTCCCTGTGCACCCTTCACGCCATGCTGCCTTGTGGTGTGAAGCTGTCACACTTCTGTGCATCTACGCAACAGACATGCCAGCCTCCCCAGCCCTCTTGAGCGTGAACACTCCAAGCGCAGCACAGCAGTTGAAGACTGATTCCATGCCATTACATTGAACAGGACGAGTTAATTTTAGAAATGTAACTCATTACGTGAACATAACTGCCTTGGTACACCTGTGATAAAGTGTCACTCATAGTGTCACGCATAAACCATTGAAATGTCGCACAGGGTGAAAACATGGCCTTGACACACTTAAACAAACTGAAAGCTGGGCAGCTATGTAGAGCAGCAACAGGGAATCATGAGCGCTCCTGCTAGAGAGATGGAAACAGTTACGGGCTCCGACTCGGAGAAGAAATCTGAATTGTGTCACAAAGAGCGCCGACTGGGGTTCTATGAAGGAGAAACACCTGATAAACAGAACATTGCAGTCCTTTTATTCTGTGAGTGGAGACAATGGGACAGTAACTTTAAAAACAAGCAGCGCATGCGCTGCAAGGAAAAAAAGAGTGCTAATCCACCCACCAATCCCACATCAAACAAGCATTTAAAATGCAATAGGACTCGTATTTACACGAGACCTATTGCATTTAAACGGAAGTGGGAGCGTTAAAAAGGCACAAACGGGAGGGGGTGGGGGGGTGCTGCTGGCATGAGAAGTCAAGGACTGCGAGAGGGAACGGGGGGGGGGGAGACAGGTAAACAAAACGATTTGAAAAGTAAAGGGGCCGATAGCTGTGGAAGGACAATAATGACGACATGGCCGTCAGGAGGCGGGATTCACTTTCCAAAACCCAATCAGAATGCAGCATTTACGATTGCAGCCAATCACAAAGATAGGCGGAAAGTGGGCGGAGCTTCCCCCCTCTATAGTGTATACACCATCTCTCGATGAGACAGCGCATGCGCTGCCTAGCCGAGACCTAATGAAGAATGCGTTTCACACTGTCCAAACGGCATATAGAAAAGGGGCTCACCACAAGCCAAGCTGAGTCATCAGTACCTTGAGACACTTGCTGCCAACTGTAAACTCCAAACTTATCAGCGCTAGTTGCACAAATTAAGTTGAACAGTTCCAAAACGCCTTACATGCCAAGGTTGTTCCAATGCTAAGTTCAGGTACAGGCTCCCTGCAGGTCAAATGCTCCTTGCCTCACCGGTTCACTCCTCACCAGTGTTTCTCATCCATATGAAATAGACAGCCCTCTGAGTCTGCTGCACACTTATGCTGGCCTGTTAAAATGCCCCGGACTGCAGGCTGTCTGATGTACATAGACACTGGTGGGGCTACCAGGCGCATGTCTTCCTTACAGGCTTCAAACTCTTTTTCTTTATAGTCCACTTAGTTTCTCTAGTTTCTTCTTAATTTCTAGTTCCTCACTAGTTTCTTCTTAATTTCTAGTTCCTCACATGTCGTTTCTTTTCTACTCGTCACCAGTGTTACAATCCAGGATGTAGTCTTGTAGGTTACAAAAGGAGTAGGTTTATTAGGTTTGAATAAGGATACAGTTAAATCATGTATAGCCCCACCAGGAGCAGCACCCCGCTGCTCAGCCCTTCTTCTAAATCTAACTGTCCACTCATCCAAGCACAAACACTCTCAACATTCCAGCCATCCAATGACCTCACTCACTGGCTGAGCAGCAGGAAACATCAAGGCTGTGGGGAAAATGCATAAGATAGCAAGAGGCCACAACAGATTGGTTCTGCAGCCCTGTCTGGCGACTACAAGTGATGTTCTGATGCTGCCGGGTCTCTACCCCTGTGCCTGACTCCTGCTTGTGATGTCCTGATGGTGGATAGTCTCTATTCCTCTGACCTCTGCACGTGCTCCTCTGATACTGACTGGTATCTGCTGCCTTGTCTGATCCCTGCACGTGCTTCTCTGATACTGACTGGTCTCTGCGGCCCTGTCTGATCCCGGCAGGTGCTCCTCTGATACTGACCTGTCTCTGTGGCCCTGTCTGATCCCTGCAGGTGCTCCTCTGATACTGACAGGTCTCTGCGGCCCTGTCTGATCCCTGCAGGTGCTCCTCTGATACAGACTGGTCTCTGTGGCCCTGTCTGACCCCTGCAGGTGCTCCTCTGATGCTGACTGGTCTCTGCTGCCCTGTGTGATCACTGCAGGTGCTCCTCTGATACTGACTGGCCTCTGCGGCCCTGTCTGATCCCTGCTTGAGCTTTTCTGATACTGAAACTGACCCGTCTCTGCGACTCTGCCTGATCCCTGCAGGTGCTCCTCCGATACTGACTGGTCTCTGCGGCCCTGTCTGATACATGCAGGTGCTCCTCTGATACTGACTTGTCTCTGCAGCCCTGTCTGATCACTGCAGGTGCTCCTCTAATACTGACCGGTCTCTATGGCCCTGTCTGATACATGCAGGTGCTCCTCTGATACTGACTTGTCTCTGCGGCTCTGCCTGATCCCTGCATTTGCTCCTCTGATACTGACTTGTCTCTGCGGCCCTGTCTGATCACTGCAGGTGCTCCTCTAATACTGACTGGTCTCTGTGGCCCGCCTGTCTGACCCCTGCAGGGGCTCCTCTGATACTGACTGGTCTCTGCGGCTCTGTCTGATCACTGCAGGTGCTCCTCTGATACTGACTGGTCTCTGCGGCTCTGTCTGATACATGCAGGTGCTCCTCTGATACTGACTTGTCTCTGCGGCTCTGCCTGATCACTGCAGGTGCTCCTCTAATACTGACTGGTCTCTGTGGCCCTGTCTGACCCCTGCAGGGGCTCCTCTGATACTGACTGGTCTCTGCGGCTCTGTCTGATCACTGCAGGTGCTCCTCTGATACTGACTGGTCTCTGCGGCCCTGTCTGATACATGCAGGTGCTCCTCTGATACTGACTTGTCTCTGCGGCTCTGCCTGATCCCTGCATTTGCTCCCTGCATTTGCTCCTCTGATACTGACTTGTCTCTTCGGCCCTGTCTGATCACTGCAGGTGCTCCTCTAATACTGACTGGTCTCTGTGGCCCTGTCTGACCCCTGCAGGGGCTCCTCTGATACTGACTGGTCTCTGCGGCCCTGTCTGATCCCTGCACGTGCTTCTCTGATACTGACTGGTCTCCGCGGTCTTGTGTGATCCCTGCACGTGCTTCTCCGATACCGACTGGTCTCTGCGGCCCTGTCTGACCCCTGCAGGGGCTCCTCTGATACTGACTGGTCTCTGCGGCCCTGTCTGACCCCTGCAGGGGCTCCTCTGATACTGACTTGTCTCTGCGGCCCTGTCTGATACATGCAGGTGCTCCTCTGATACTGACTTGTCTCTGCGGCTCTGCCTGATCCCTGCATTTGCTCCCTGCATTTGCTCCTCTGATACTGACTTGTCTCTGCGGCTCTGCCTGATCACTGCAGGTGCTCCTCTAATACTGACTGGTCTCTGTGGCCCTGTCTGACCCCTGCAGGGGCTCCTCTGATACTGACTGGTCTCTGTGGCCCTGTCTGATCCCTGCACGTGCTTCTCTGATACTGACTGGTCTCCGCGGTCTTGTGTGATCCCTGCACGTGCTTCTCCGATACCGACTGGTCTCTGCGGCCCTGTCTGACCCCTGCAGGGGCTCCTCTGATACTGACTGGTCTCTGCGGCCCTGTCTGACCCCTGCAGGGGCTCCTCTGATACTGACTTGTCTCTGCGGCTCTGTCTGATCACTGCAGGTGTTCCTCTGATACTGACTTGTCTCTGCGGCTCTGTCTGATCACTGCACGTGCTTCTCTGATACTGACTGGTCTCTGCGGCCCTGTCTGATACATGCAGGTGCTCCTCTGATACTGACTTGTCTCTGCAGCCCTGTCTGATCACTGCAGGTGCTCCTCTAATACTGACCGGTCTCTATGGCCCTGTCTGATACATGCAGGTGCTCCTCTGATACTGACTTGTCTCTGCGGCTCTGCCTGATCCCTGCATTTGCTCCTCTGATACTGACTTGTCTCTGCGGCCCTGTCTGATCACTGCAGGTGCTCCTCTAATACTGACTGGTCTCTGTGGCCCGCCTGTCTGACCCCTGCAGGGGCTCCTCTGATACTGACTGGTCTCTGCGGCTCTGTCTGATCACTGCAGGTGCTCCTCTGATACTGACTGGTCTCTGCGGCCCTGTCTGATACATGCAGGTGCTCCTCTGATACTGACTTGTCTCTGCGGCTCTGCCTGATCACTGCAGGTGCTCCTCTAATACTGACTGGTCTCTGTGGCCCTGTCTGACCCCTGCAGGGGCTCCTCTGATACTGACTGGTCTCTGCGGCTCTGTCTGATCACTGCAGGTGCTCCTCTGATACTGACTGGTCTCTGCGGCCCTGTCTGATACATGCAGGTGCTCCTCTGATACTGACTTGTCTCTGCGGCTCTGCCTGATCCCTGCATTTGCTCCCTGCATTTGCTCCTCTGATACTGACTTGTCTCTGCGGCCCTGTCTGATCACTGCAGGTGCTCCTCTAATACTGACTGGTCTCTGTGGCCCTGTCTGACCCCTGCAGGGGCTCCTCTGATACTGACTGGTCTCTGCGGCCCTGTCTGATCCCTGCACGTGCTTCTCTGATACTGACTGGTCTCCGCGGTCTTGTGTGATCCCTGCACGTGCTTCTCCGATACCGACTGGTCTCTGCGGCCCTGTCTGACCCCTGCAGGGGCTCCTCTGATACTGACTGGTCTCTGCGGCCCTGTCTGATACATGCAGGTGCTCCTCTGATACTGACTTGTCTCTGCGGCTCTGCCTGATCCCTGCATTTGCTCCCTGCATTTGCTCCTCTGATACTGACTTGTCTCTGCGGCTCTGCCTGATCACTGCAGGTGCTCCTCTAATACTGACTGGTCTCTGTGGCCCTGTCTGACCCCTGCAGGGGCTCCTCTGATACTGACTGGTCTCTGTGGCCCTGTCTGATCCCTGCATGTGCTTCTCTGATACTGACTGGTCTCCGCGGTCTTGTGTGATCCCTGCACGTGCTTCTCCGATACCGACTGGTCTCTGCGGCCCTGTCTGACCCCTGCAGGGGCTCCTCTGATACTGACTGGTCTCTGCGGCCCTGTCTGACCCCTGCAGGGGCTCCTCTGATACTGACTTGTCTCTGCGGCTCTGTCTGATCACTGCAGGTGTTCCTCTGATACTGACTTGTCTCTGCGGCTCTGTCTGATCACTGCACGTGCTTCTCTGATACTGACTGGTCTCTGCGGTCTTGTGTGATCCCTGCACGTGCTTCTCCGATACTGACTGGTCTCTGCGGCCCTGTATGATCCCTGCAGGCGCTTCTCTGATACTGCATTTACACCTCTGATCCTTGTGCACACATCCAAAGAAACAGAGTGGTGTTAGTTGGATAATTAGTATGTGCATTATGCAATATGCAGTGATGTCACAGGACGTAATGTTACGCCCCTATAATGTTCTCATATAAGGGAATGGATCTTTTCTTTACAGTTAAAGCTGGAATACAGTCTTTGCTATATAAAACAATGTAAATATATGTATACCGTGTATTTCATATGTAATCCAATGTGTTAGACAATAAGCGAGTCTGCATTTAAGGCATAATCTATGCATTTATAACATTTATACGTTTGCATACAATGAAATAAAGGACAGATATTTATATGTAATGTGCAATAAACTTAACAAATAAATATAAAGTTGATGTACAGATACCGATTAAGACGGTATGTGCTTTAACGTCATTTGGAACTAATTAAGTTGGTATCAGGTCTGAAATCTGAAATCAAAGACATTTGTTTTTGATACATTAAAAGGTGACATGGTATATAAGCTTTTAAAAAAAAAATAATAATAAACTGATCTTTATTGTCATATGTAACAGGGAAGCAGCATGTTCACACAGCCAGTATATTCAGATAAATACACATGTGCTGCTTATTCCACTACATTTTCAGAATACAAATTAAGCATCAAAACATGACACACCTATATTAAACTACCAGGCAGTTTGGGCCATAACAGAGATCCCGGCTCAAGCAGTACCCAGCATGAGTTGCTCAGACAGCACAACACGATCCAAACATGAAGTTACTTGTCTATGTTGCGTGTCTGCGAGTGATGTTACTGTGGACACGTTGTGAACATCCTATGATGGGTCACTTGATGTGTACTGCCCATTCCCTGAACGAAGCCTGCATGAGAGGCCAGGAATGGGCACTCAGGCAAGGCCATCCTTTCCACCACCATTGCACAGTAGCTCAGTCCCCAAGCCCATGAGGACTCGCCGGTGTCTATTGTGGCATAGGGTCAAATGTACTGCTTATAGCCAATAAAATTACATCCAATGTGCTGCATGTCACCTGTCAGCATTTCTAAGATTTAGTTTAAAAATAGTTTCATTTTCTGCTTCAGCCCATTTCAGCTGATGCCTCAACCAGACTGCCAGACCTCCAGCCTTGGACGACTTCTAGGACATAGCGATCTGGCTTTTGGCCAAGACATAGTATGTAGGTAGTATTTGTATAGCACAAAACTAGCTAAAAGGTATTCCTTCCTGAACTGGGGCAGGAGCAGGATTGTAGTGAACCTGATGGATTTAGGGATGTTCCTTATTCTGGGTGCATAGATAGAAAATGCCTGTTGCCTTGTTTGTTTGTTTTTACACTTTTTGTCTCCAGTCTTCTGGCTGCGAGTGTGCCTAAAGACATGGGGAGCTTGTCAGCCAGATAGGCGGGGATACAGGTCAAGATGATTTTGTAAATGATGCAGCTGGTTTTGAAGATGGTGCAGGCCAGTAAAGGGAGCCAGTGGTGTTCCATCAAATTCGGGGCGATGGGATAATATTTCTTCTAGCCCTGGATAAGACGTGCTGCAAAGTGTAGGATGCCCATAAGGGTCAGTGGGGCATGTGGGTAGGCCATATAGAGCAGGGCATTTCCACCATCCGGATGCCAGAGTATTACAGCTGAACCGGCAGTTCTGAAATCACTTTCTGGGTGGAACGATTTCACATTCTTCAGTAGAGCTTGTACAAGGCTGTTTTTTCTTTTCTTGGTAATGTGATCCTTGAGGGTGAGATTAGTGTTCAGAGTGAATCCAAGTGACTTTGCATAGGGTGAACGTTTGGATTCAAAGGTGTCAAGGTTCATTTAAATGAGCCAGGCATGTACTTTTTCGTGTTTGTTATTCCTGGCAAATAACAGTAACTTTGCCTTAGTGGGTTTGAGATTCAGGTAGGTGCTGGAAATCCAGGTCTGGATGAGGCACTGATAGTGTTAGAGGGGTTGGATGTCTGGGGAGGAGTAGAGCTTCACATAGAGCTGTGTACTACTAGCATATTTATGAATTTTGATGCTGTTATCTGTAGAGCCCAAAGTGGTGTCAAGTAAAGATTGAAGATAACGGGGACAATATAGAACCGTGAGGGACTCCGCAGGTGATAGGGATCTTCTGGGGCCTGGCGGCACACCCATATGAACAAACTTGTGTCAGTTAGTGAATCCCATTTGAAACTTCAGGGTGTAGATGAGTGCTGGTGTCAAAAGCAGGTCAGAGGTCCAGTAATATCAGGAGGCAGGAGTCATCTTCATAGGTCTGGAGAGAGTCATCTGTGATGTGTAAGGTAGCTGACTCCATGCTATAGTGTGATCTCAATAATTATTCAATTTCGCCAATCTGCACACTTAAGTAACAACAGTTTTTTCGGTAATCCTAATTCTGGTGAGCTGTGTCACAATCTCTTCCAGCAGGAGGCTTTTACAACATTGTCTAAGAACACCTCAGATTGAGAATGTGCCATCAGACGCACAGCCACCAGGCCTACCAAGGTCACTGTGCAGTCACTTCTTAAATGCAAGTATTCAATCATATAATATTGTATGTAAAAACAAATGATCCTTTATTGAAATTGAAATGATATCGTTATCATTTGGAATAAACTTTTATCAGGGGGCATAATTTGCAGCAAACCCTGTGAAGTAAAGCAAATCATCAACCAAATATGTGGACGTCAAAATATATTAAACAAGCATTTGCAATGCAATAGGTCGCGCATTTTCAAAACTTTGACCTATTGGTATTGTAAATGACAATGCCTTTTATTATTGCAGGTTTTTTAAACACATAAATAAAAGCCATTGTCATTTACAATGCCAATGGCTCAAAATCTCGCAAATGCGAGACCTATTGCATTGCAAATGCTTGTTACTCTGCTGTCTTCTCGACATGAAAGCAGACCAAAGGCATGAGGCATGTCTCAACTAGCCGATCCTTCAGTCTGGAATAAACACACTTCTGTCCCAGTCATACAGCGCCACTCGGGAAACCAGGAGGCCAAGAGCGAGAGAGAAGGCGACGGCTGGGCCGAAACATGCACGTCTCTGACACTGAACAAAACGAGATGTACATGCACGCGGTTTATGTATACAGCTCCTTTCTCCCTGGTGTATATGAACACTGTACGCGAAAACAGCCCTTCAAGAGCGCACATTACAGAATCAGGATTGGTTTCGTTTTATATTTGCAAGGTGGACTTAGGGTGCCTCAAGTCCCGCAGTGTCTCTCAAGTTTATGGTAAGGATAGGTCGAGATTAGAGGGTGTTAATTCAACATGCCCATATTTTTCCTGTGAGAGTTATTATAGACATTTGTGACTATTGTGCACATCCATTAAGCTCCTGTGACTCTGTGAATCGATATAAATGCATGGTATATGCTCGAAGCACAGGAATTACCTTAAGGGAGGCAACCAGACTCCTCGGTTTAAAGTGAGTCTGTGTTAGTCGAAAAGATAGTTCTCCCATTTTCTTTCTGGCGCATGAGAACAGGGAGGCAGGTGTCAACAAGCCCAGAAACATATGGTGTTGTTCAAACTGGAGTGTCAGAGGCTACCTGGCAACCTGCGATCACTTCCCTCCTTTACCCAATTGTCTGATCCTGAGCAAAACACTGTTCCTGCTTGGAACACTTCTTACACACTGGAAAACACGCACTGGCTAATCCAATTTGTCTGGCATTTTGAGTCCTACCAAAAATATTTTTAAAACAACGCTGCAGTGGGAGAAAAAATAGTTGCTTTCAGTATAAAATGCATCCAAGATTCAAACTGTACTTTTGAGATTTAAATGAGTCCCTAGTTAATGGCAAAGTAAGCCCTCCAGAGGAGGTGGAAGGATACACTAAATAGCAGGAGGCAGAGAATAATTCACATCTGGGCAGAGACAAAGCTTGTGCTGTGCATATTTTATAAAACTGGTAACCATCGGTCTGCTGACAGCTGTGATCTCAAGCTGCACCTAAAAATTGGATGAATCTGGCATTGAGCTATGCAAAAAAACATCTGGACTTTCGGATTTTGCTGGAATTATTTCTCTGGCTCCCATGCCACATTTATCAAGTGTATTTTTAAACCAAAACGAAAAAAGCTTGAGGAAAAACCTAGGGACTGGCAGTGTGAGGACTAGGGAACACACTTCGTATGAGCGCTGGGAGCTGTTGCAGCCTCAAGTACTGTAGAATACGCAGAAACTTCAATTTGAGGCAAGTTCACAAGGACATGACTAACATTCTTCAAGGGGCCTGAAAAGATGACGAGAACTAGTTAAAACAAACCGGAATACCTTAAATCTCAGCATATGTGAATTTATTTGCACTTGAATTTTGTTGCAATCTTTCTGGGTGCATCACTGATATGGTAAAAGCATAACAATGGCTATAATGACGCATGCATGATTTTTGGGTGTACTAAATTCATGTTTCATTTTCAAAAAATGTGTAAAATTGACTAGTCAACCAGAAAAGTCTCATGTTTTTGAAGACCAGGAATGATGGATAGAAATATTGTGTGTCAAAAAGGGGTCGTTTTGAAAAGGGGAGACCGAAAACCGCTAAAATGCTTTATTTTACCTACATCCTCAACGCAACGGACTGTTAAATGTTTATATTAAAAGATGTGCGTTTATTTTTTTTAAACACCGGCAGGGTCTGATCGAACAAGTCAACACATCTGCAAAGGACCCTGCACGTCCATAAATGCAGCCAGTGTTTATTTGTACGTGCCCAGTGCAGGTACGTATTTGAATGTACGTGCCCAGTGCAGGTACGTATTTGAATGTACAGCCTACTGATTTTAACGAGCCTATCACTTGTCCAAATGAGCCCGGTATGGGCACATGCCTGAACGCATTCAGAATTTGAATGCAAGTGCTCGTGCCCTCCCGAACGTACTTCATCACAGTTGAACCATTATGGGCCCGGCATGTGCCTGGGCACACTTAGTGGCACAACCTTCGAAGCCGCAACAAGGTTTGCCTGGCAATACAAGAGTCTTTAACACAACAAGTGCAGACGGGCAGTGCGCGTGATTAGAGGGCAGCGAAATTTGGCTGGCACCAGTTTGGACAGCGTCCTGCCCAATTTCACATTAACCCCGGTATTCAGGAACAGAAAGCATATACTTTTCAGGAGGAAAAAGTATGTGACAAAAAATAGTATGTCACTGAAATCGCACAAGTCTCCTATTCCAGAAAACAGAACAAAGGGGTATACGTGGAGCAGTGCCGAACTTACTAAATGGGACGGATGTGCTTGCAAGACTGGCTTTGTGACAAGTCCTCTCAAAAGGTGGTGCTGCTATTCAGCGCAATCTACTTAGAGTGTGTGGGAGTGTGTGTTTGCATATTTCCAACGTGACACCACGTGGCCACTTGACTTCACGGCACTCGGGATGCTGTCAACACAAAAACCGACGCACCATTCAGCTATCTACAGTCAGAGCTTGCTTTCGGAGTGCTTATATTAAACAGCTCGGCAGCGCCGACGAAGGCGAGCGGTGGGCGGAGAGAGCTGTAGAAAGTGCCCCAAACAAAGGAAGTTTGGAAACAGCACAGACAAAGAAGCCATCACTAACTCGAGTGAAGCACGACAGAAACCTCAAGGCGGGTTCAGGAGGTACGACTAGGTCTCAGTAACAGGAAGTTAAACTGCAGTGCCTTACGGAGGAGGGGTGACCCAAACACTCCTCGAGGTCCTCGACCTCGGAATACGGAAGCACATCGCCATCTGGGACCATCGAAAAAGCAAGGCTTGGTCAGCAGGGGAAAGCCGGAGTCACACGGATGAGGGCACCGTGCCAACGCTGCCTCACTGCAGTCGCCACAAAAGCTGCGTTATGAGAAGCGAGGCGAGTAAACGGAGAAAGCCACAAGCCTGCCTTTCAGGAGAACAGAGTGGCGGGTGACTCACGTACAAAGCTCCAACATGGTGTTTAAGGAGATTTCGAAATTCCAGTCTACACACTTTACAAACAAGCATTGGCCGCGCGGCCGTGCGAGACGCGCTCTGTGGTGGGGGAGGGGGGAGGAGCGGGAGAGCAAGTGACGCGCGTCCGTGAAAGTGACACGGCCGCGCGGCCCCGAGAAGCGCTCTGTGGTGGGGGAGGGGGAGGAGCAAGTGACATCAAAGGCAGATGGCCTGGAGCATGCGAGGAATGCGCGTTACTTGCGCGTACTCGCATGCTCTAGGCCAGCCAAAAGTTGTGGTCGCATTTCTGCAAGCCAACTACAAAATGTCTCGCCCAGAGCCAGCGCTGAAGCGCTGGCTTTCAGGGCGAGACCTAAAAAGGTAAATGTACTGGTATACAGGGGTTAGAAGATTGAAAAAAAACATTTCTGTGAAACATGTGGAACCAGTAAGTTAGATACTGTTTCACCAAGGTGGCAGTCTCCTTGGAGATAAGCAAAACATACGTAAAATCCACCACCACCCATACCATCACTTAAAAACTGCTGAAAGCTT
This sequence comes from Calotriton arnoldi, assembly GCA_963921515.1. NCBI lineage: Eukaryota > Metazoa > Chordata > Amphibia > Caudata > Salamandridae > Calotriton > Calotriton arnoldi. The sequence continues at coordinate 2,337,477 of CAWUFW010002116.1, forward strand.
ACCGTGAAGCTTGAGGTTCACGTTCTCGTTACCTGTGACAATGTGCGTGAATCTAAAGATAACTGAACGCAGGGTCTGTCCTGCATGAAAGAAGCAGGTGCATGAAGGTATACAAAGTAGCTTGGTGTTTACATGACAATGGAAAACAGCAGTGGCCATATTCAAAGTTGGAAAGTGAAACTGATAAGTATGGTGCATTTGAGCCAATGGAAAACAACTGAAAGTTTCAACTTGTACTTGCTTTTGTTAGTAGGGGGGTAGATTTTTCCAGAAAAGGGTGTTAACGTCAAACATGGAGTTGACAGGGCAAGATTGGTTCAAGCTTTTGGCTGTCAATAGGAAAGTATTTGAAGGATCTGAAGATTTGTTTTTTTTTGGGTTGATCCCGTTTTGTTGGTTGGATGCCGAGCAGGGAGATAGAGCTAGCAATGCAGTCTGTGCAGTCTGGGGGGTGATTTATATTTTATTGTTGATGATGTTGGAGAAGACAAGATCGAGGATGTGGCCTTGGTTGGAGTGCAGTGTTTTGGTTGGTTGCTTGTTTATCACTTTGAGTGTGTTGATGAGGTGGAGAAGAGTGTCTCTATTTTTTTTTTTAAACTTGCATTTTTTGGGAAGATGAAGTTACCCGGGAGGGTGCTCTGAGCATGTTGGTGAGGAGATGTGCGAATTTGTTATTGAAATCCTCGTCCTGTCCGAGAGACCTCTGGATGAGATGGAAGGTGGTGGCCGAGAGTGGGAAGTGGCATGTGAGTAGCTCCATGAAACTGAGGCGCACTTGTTTGACTAGTGTGCAGGACATGGAGTACATTTGGGAGACAGCAAAGCCTCTTCCTTTTCTAGACACGAGGTCTGCATGATGGATACTGTAACCTGTGAGAACAAGGAGGTCTAGGATGTACGTGGGTGTGTGTGGGGGGTACCATGTGACTGTGACAAAAGGTGCATCAAGCCTGTGATAGTTGATGAGGTCTGCATTGTCTGAAGCATCGAATACAGCAGAGCAGTGTTAATTAGCATGAGTTTCAAGTTTATTTTATTATGCACAATTAATTAAAATCTTTGCATGTAAAAACCACTATCCCTGCAATATTAAAGATTGAGCATAAATATGGTATACATATTAAATATTTGATCAGTTAGTAAGATGAGCTTCTGAGTCCTTAAGTTTTTGGTCAAAAATGTAGGAAAACAGCAATTTAAATGCGTATCGAGTAAATTAAAACAAGCAATAACAGCCTGACTACACGTGCGACTGCTCCTATTTGTAAAGAGATGCCACAATAAGGCTCTCCTATCCGTTAAAATCTTATGACAAATACACAGTAGATGGACCAAGTCTTCCACATCAGACCCACATAAGCGGCAACACTTTGGCGATCTGATCGTAGCCAACGCAGCGTAGAAGAAAGGGCTGGCAGATGATCAAACCAAAACCTCATAAATTTCTGTTTTAGATACAGAGCCCCTCCTGCAATCAGGTATATCTGTTGTTTAAAGATTTTATAGTCTCTTAATATCATCCATCCATGTGTTCTTTTGCTAAGGCAGCCTTGCCCTCATTTAACGAGAATCTTCTCATTGAGAGATTAAAGACTGAAGTGGAGATATTTAAATCCCATAATGACTATATTATTTAATGTTTTGTCACCTGATGTTTTACATTTCTGCCAAGTTTTTAGGTGCGCACCCTTCTTTGCAATTTCCTGTTTAGTCAAGCCAAACTCCAGCCGCATTTGGGCAGGGGAGGTGCTGGTCAGCGGATTAAAATGTGCTTTGAAGTCCTAGAGGTAATGGTGCCAAAAACTGTTGAGTCCCGCCTATGAAGAACTTCGCTGCCATATGTTACAGTTGGTAACAGCTTAACAGCAACAACATTTAGCAATGGTTCAAAGCTGGGGCCACCTATAGATCCTTTTAAGGTTTGAAAGGCAACAGTTAAGGCATTACCCTTTTGTTGTAGATCCTGCTTATGTGGTAAGAAGGTGCACGTATCATCAAAAAGGACACCAAGATACTTATATTCACTTACATGGTCTAGCTGTTGGCCGTTTAGGTATCCAGGATGAATATTCCTTTTTCTATGCTTGAAAACCATTCTCAAACAGTTCTCTTTTGCATATCTTGAGAATTTCTCAAGACACTGCAGGCCAACTTGCATTCGACCTATCAATATGCCGTTCGCGTACAACAGATTTTAGAGTTGTTGACCTCCTAACTTAGGTTCATGAGATTTAACCATGTCAAGTGTTCATGTTAAATCAGCCAAGAACATGTTAAATAGATATGGGGCCAAAACATGCCCTTGTTTTAATCCCTGTTGAGTGTGTATCTTTCTTGAAAGGGTAGTACCATCACCTATTTTTATTTGCACACATGTTTCAGAGTATAGTAGTTGTATTGCCTTTATTAACATGGGCAGAATACCCCCGTGTGTTAACTTCGCCCAAAGATTGCGCTGAACTTTATTAAATGCTGACTTAAAGTCAACGTAACATAAATGTAATGATTTATAATTCGATTTAGTCTGTTCAATTAAAAGAGAAAGAGTTGTGTGTTATAGTCCCTTCTCCTTGTGTAAAATCAGTTTGGTTTTGTGGAAACGTTTTTTGTCCACTGCCCTTTTCATTAGCTCCTTCAGTAGTACACCTGCAAAGTGCTTGGCCTCGTTTCTGAGGAGGGCGATTTGCATGAGTTGGAATGTGTGTTTGGTCATTTGAGGGTGTGGTAGTGGTTAGTGAGATGTGTAGTATGCTGGGTCTGTGCTTTGGGTGGATGCTATCTGAATGTGTGGTCTGGGTGTAATTGTGGTGATGGACAGTGTCTGGTGCTGGGTGAAGCACATAATTATATATTAACTTATAGGTTACAGTTAGACAGCGATTCTGGACCAAGACCCTTTCTGACCCTAATAGGCCCAGACAACGCCCTTGCCTGTCAATCTTTGTTGGGGATGCCTGAGCAGTGGGATGCCCTAAAGAGTTGATTGAGGTAAAGAAAAGGTAAGTGTTGGGAGCTGGAAAATAGAGTGATGTCTCTTCCAGTGAATATGGATGAAGGAGAATGAAGTCTGCTTGTCTGGCTTGATCTTTTATAGATTGTTGTGGCAGGAAGCAGTGATGTCACTTTCTTTAGAGGTAGATCCTGGGAAATGCAAAGATGTCACTTCCTGTGGAGATGGATAATGGAGAATGAAGTATGCTTGTGTGGCTTCTTCTTTTAAAGATGCTTTTGGCAGAAAACCAGTGATGTCACTTCTTAAAGAGGTGGTTCCTGGTAAATGTAGTAAGTTGGCTTCCGATTGTAGATTGTTGTAACCATGGTGTCTCGGCCACCGCAGCCGAGAACCAGGGTACCTTGCTTGGTTCTGTGGCTCCAGGTCTTAGGAAATGTTTCATAATGTCCGCAGCTGAGGGTTGTGAGTTATACTCACCTGGGGCTGCCTGACCTTATGCTCCTGGGCTCCTAGCTGCTGCTCTTTGCTCCTCCAGCTGCAAAATGGCAGCTGAAATTTTAAAGCTGGTCTGCAGCCAGTCTGGTTTAAGTTTTCATTCCTCAAGGGATTTACAACAAGTGGCTGGGGCAAATGGCACTACAGTTATCACCACAACACAATCACTTAATTATAAACCCAAACTTGTGAAAGAAACGGGTGCACAATGACAGAGGATCAGCCTCCTCAAGCCCCTTGTAGGATAATACCCTAATAAGAGCAAGAATTGTGCTCAGCACTCCAAAGAGAAGTCACCAAAACAGTTAAATTTCAATTTAAATATACAAGTAGTGTAAATCAGTTATCCATGTTTCTATAGAACATAATAGAGGAGTCCCATGTGTAATTATTGTTCTCTTCTTCATTATTCATCTTCTTATAAAATTATTTTTTGATTGCAGCCATAACCAATGTGTTTCATCCCCGTGGAACTTTTTCAGGGCTGATTTAATTCCATATATTGACATTGACTATTCTATTTAGTTCTCCAATGATCAAATGCGGTCCCCCTGAAAATGACTACATTCTCATACGACGTCCCGTGGCGTATATGCCATATGTAAGCTGTACGGGACACTGTATGAGAATGTACTAATTTTCAGGAGTCCGCATTTGTTCCGTTTTTCAACCATTGGAGGACTAAATAGAATCCTCTATGTCAATATATGGAATTAATTCAGCCCTGAGGAAGTCCCAGGGGGGATGAAGCACGTTGACTATGGCTGCAATCAAAAAAGAATTTTATAAAAAGATGAAAAATAAAGAAGTGAACAATAACTACACATGGGACTCCTCTATTATGTTTTATTGGAACGTAGGTTTTAATTCCTGTTTCTTTCCATTTTCCATCATGGCTGTTTGTTCCTCGATTCCTTTCTGGTTTTCCCAGTCCTTTGTGTTTCCTGTAGTGTGATGTTTGATGTCAATTCTTTTTCCTGTTCTTTAACTATATGAAAGGCTTCAGTCTGGTTGGAGGGTGTTTCGAAACAAAGCAGTGTTCCTTCACTTGTTTCATCGATCCTTCCATTTGCTGATCTTGGGTCCTGGCTCTTGAACAATTCACTATCCGATTCCAGATTCTCTGGTTTCTTCAATACTTTGAAGTCTTCATCAAGCAGTGAGTTTTTTTTTTACACCTTTAGCTTTTTCTTTCTTAGAAGGTGTCAGCTTCTCGAGTTGCCTATCACATATTCCAAGTGCGGTGACATTGTGGCTTCCAGAAAGAGTCACCTATACATCGAAAGACCCTGAATAGAAGTGAGAGTCCATGCCTGAGATGAATGATAGAGAGCGTAGGCCAAATCAGCAAATTAAATACTGGCCCTGTAGTTCTTTAACTTGGGGAGCAAACCTAGCAGGCACAATTTGGGTTGGCAACTAAAAGCCGTTTCGGTAAGTTTAGTCACTGTGGAAGCACGTTTTTCCAGTATTCTGTTACTAATGAACATTGTCAGACATTATTATAAAATTAGCTGCATTTTCATTACATCTGGGAGAAAAAATTGAAGTCAATTTTATCTGTTTTAAGTCGCATCTATGTCTTCCACATATCAATTTATAACTGAGCTTAGGCATGGGTGAAAGTGACAATATTTTTAAACAGAACCGTGGAACTTGGCAATTATTTTTTAACTGCATTTACAGTGTAAACAAAGAGTGCTGGGTGTATTTTCTTCTTGAAAAAGCGAACTGTTTGCAGTTAATGTGTTTATTTGCACCTCGTTTAGCGAGAAAATGGTTAATGCCAGTGGGAAAGAGATTCAAAGATAACCTCTCTCTTTGGATATTTTCACATGTAAAGACGATGCTGCCAGAGGAATGGAAAGTTAATGAGGATTTCCTTTAGAAGTGTATATGATAACATGCATTGTTTTCAGAGGCACATGTGATGCACAGGGTGATACCCTGATGACACTCTGGTCTCCCTCGAACTTTGGACATCTGCATACACCCGGGACAGGTGCCCCTGTGATACTATTCAGTCTTTGCATCTCTGTCTGACCCTTACAGGTGCTGGCCTGATGTGCCCTTATCCCCTCTCATTCTAGCAGGTCTCTGGAGTCCAGTCTGACTATTGCTGGAGCTCCTTTTACATCCTTCCCAACATTAACCAAAAAGAAAAGATTTTGTAGGTTTCAAAAGCTTTAATTAACATAATTATGACATCAATGGAAATTATGTCACATGAGCTTGAGTAGATAATGACGTCACAGGAAACCACATCACGCAACATGGGATCCAATTTGGAGGACCCAAATGGCTTCAGGATAAACAAATCTACTTACTGAATAGCTTTCAAGTAATGCAGTGAATATTACCTCACAAACCTGCCTTGCAACGATGAACACAGTGCAGTGTTGTCAGTTAATTGCCCAAGTATCAGCTGTGCATTTTATGATATTGCTCACAATTTCCATAAGGTTGTGGAAAATTCTTTTCGTGAGCATGGAGCAGCCTTTTCCTAATTAAAAAACAATATAAATAGGGCTGTTGCTGATGGTGTTAATGCTTCCAGGAAAAGAGTGATGAAATGTTTGCAGCACACTCTTACTAAACACACCGTAGGCTACTAAACGTTCCGATGAAGGGGGACACTCCCAATCTGAAGGTGAAGACTTCTGTCATTTGTATTCCTTTCCTTCTAACTTTATCGATACATGATTCTCAAATAGCCCATTGTATCATTGGTTGAAATTCAAAGAAATATCACAGTCGCCCCATGTTTATTACTGTTTTCTCTTGACCCTTTATTGTTTGTGTATCATTCTCATAAAACAAAAAAATTCAGCCCAGCTAATGGGTTTCATTTCGAAATAGCACTTTTTCACGGCTGCAATGATACATATACCAGCAGTTAAAATGCATTAAACTATACATAAATATGTAGTAATAGTTAGGACTATGTTTCCATTGAAGAAAACGTTTGTGGACTTGCCTGTATCTTTGGCGCAGTTTGATGAATCTTCATGAATTTTCCCCTAACAAGTGTCATAGAGAGTCTTGTTGTGAATGGAATGTGAATGGGCCGAGAGAAAGGGGGGTAAAAAAAAGTGCACTTCCCATGTTAATTCCGAAAATGGGCTTTAGACACGACTGCAGCCAGAACCACCCAACGGAATTACACCGAATTTGGCAGAAAGATAGATTTGGTCACACAGATCACACTTTCAGTTATTTGGTGTAAATATGTGCAGTAGTTTAAGAGAGATTAAAAGAAATCCAAATTAAGATATTTGCGACGACTTTGTGAATAATAACTAGCTTGTGCCCAAAAATGCAGAGCTCTGATTGGCTGCCAACACTTCAACCAGGAAGTGTTAGCAGCCATCTTGTGACTCTGCTTCAGCTGAATCCCCCCAAAAAACATTAAAAAAAGAAAAGGGGGCAGGGTAGTAATACCCTGACCCCCAAGCCCTGGTCTTGGGATTCCAAAGGGACCCAGGGAAGGCAAAAAAGCATTAAAAAAAAAAAAAAAAAAAAAATTCCCACGAATTTGCAGCAAAAAAAAAAAAACAATCATGGGCTACCGCGCTTGTTTTCAAAATGGCCCCCGGGTGGGCCAGGTCCCCGGGGCATTTTATAAAAAAAAGAAAGGGAGGCACACGGGGCTCCCCTCCTGAGGCTCTTAGAGCTCCGGGGACCACCACCTTCCCAGGACTTTTTTTCAAATAATGGAGGGGGTCCGCGCGCACCCCCCTCCTGGACTTCTAGAAGCCCCGAAGACCACCACCTCCCCAAGGCTTTGTTTTTAATAAAGGAGGGGGGCCGCCCAGACTCCCCCTCCTGGGTTTCTAGAAGCCCCGAGGACCACCACCTCCCCAGGGCAATCAAAACAATTGGCGGGGGCCCCATGGACCCCCGCGCCCTGGGGAACACCACCACCGGGGTTTTCCTTTTGTAAGAAGGAGGGGGGCCATGCAGACCCCCCTCCTGGGCCATTCTCAGCTTCGGGGACCACCACCTCCCCGGGGTGGCCCTCGCAAACAGAAGGAGGGGGCTGCGCTGTCCCCCTCTTGGAGCATACATGGCCCTGGGAACCACCACCCTCCAGGGCCGGCTCCTGGTATGTCCTGGGGTGCACACCCCTGGGACATAGCTGTTTGCGTTTGCTTGCCGGAGCTTCACCAGCTCCTCCCAAGCAAAAGCAAACACTCAGCTTCCAGCTGGCAATAGCTGTCAAAGTGCTCCTGCCCTCTGGAAGTTGAGTTTTCATCTCTTTCCCTGCCCACAGACATGCGGGCAGAGAGAAAGATTAAACAGATTGCTCTTGAACACAGGGAGCTGCATTTCCAGAAGCTCCTTTGTGTGAGAGCAATGCTGGCTCCTACAGGAGGCAAAGATCCGGTTGGGACCGTGGAGGCCTTGAGGCTGTCCCCGTGGTCTCAGGGGAACGAGGAGAAAGAGGCTAAATAAAGGTGAAAAACGAGCAGAAAGAGACAAGATAAAGGTGAGAAATGAGCAGAAAGAGACAAAATAAAGGTCCGCAATGAGCAGAAAAAGGCAAAATAAGGTGACAAACGAGTAGAAAGCGGCAAAATAGAGGTCAGAAACCAGCAGCAAGAGGCAAAATAAAGGTGTCAAACGAGCAGAAAGAAACAAAATAAAGGTGAGAAATGAGCAGAAAAAGACAAAATAAAGGTCAGCAACGAGCAGAAAGAGGCAAGATAAAGGTGAGAAAAAAGCAGACACAGGAAAAATAAAGGTCAGCAACGAGCAGAAAGAAGCAAGATAAAGGTGAGAAACAAGCAGAATGAGGTAGAATAAAGGTCAGCAACAAGCAAAAAAAGGCAGAATAAAGTTCAGAAACAAGCACAAAGAGGCTGAATAAAGGTCAGCAACGAGCAGAAAGAGGCAAGGTAGAGGTGAGAAACGAGCAGAAAGAGGCAGAATAAAGGTCTGAAATGGGCAGAAAAAGGCAAAGTAAAAGGACAGAAATGAGCAGAAAGAGGGAAAATAAAAGCCAGCAATGAGCAGAAAGAAGCTGCATAAAGGTCAGAACCGGACGGAAAGAGGCAAAATAGAGGTTAAAAATTAGCAGAAAGAGATATGGTCAGAAACAAGCTGAAAGAAAGGTCAGAAATTAGCGGCAAGAGGCAAAATTAAGGCCAGCAATGAGCAGAAAGAGGCAAAACAGAGGTCAGAAATGAGCAGAAAAAGGCAAAATAAAGGTCAGAAGTGAGAAAAAAGTCAGACACCAAGCAGAAAATAGGCAGAACCCACTCAGGCACTCATGCACCCAGTCACAGAACAACTCAGGCACTCCTACAGCCACTCACAGACACATTCAGACACTCATGCACCCACTCACAGACAAACTCAGACATGTACACCCACTCACAGACCCAGTCAGACACTCATGCACCCACTTACAGAATCACTCATATTCTCTCCACCCTCTCACATACCTACTCAGAGACTCACACATCCACTCAGAGACTCACGCACTGACTCACAGATCCACTCAGGCACTCATTCACTCACTCACTCACAGACTGACTGACACACTCATGGAGGCACTTGCAAACCCACTCAGACACTCTCACACCCACCCACAGCCCATTCAGAGACTCATGCACCCACTCACTCACGCACCCACTCACAGACAAACTCAGACATGTACACCCACTCACAGACCCAGTCAGACACTCATGCACTCACTTACAGAATCACTCATACTCTCTCCACCCCCTCACCGACCTACTCAGAAATTCACACATCTACTCACACACCCACTCAGAGACTCACGCACTGACTCACAGATCCACTCAGGTGCTCATGCACTCACTCACTCACAGACTGACTGACACACTCATGGAGGCACTTGCAAACCCACTGAGTCACTCTCACACCCACCCACAGCCCACTCAGACACTCATGCACCCACTCACTCATGCGCCCACTCATAGATGCACTCAGACACTCATGCAGCCACTCACACACCCAGTGCAGCACTCATGCACTCACTCACACACCCACTGAGACACTCATGCACTCACTCACACACTCACTCTCAAAGGTTACAGTTAGGAAATAAAATTTAAAAAACCGTAGAATTTCACTGAAAATAAACAAAGGTTATAGGGACGTTATAGTCAGGAAATAGAATTTTTTTAAAACCTTAGAAATTCACTGAAAGAATGAAAGGTTACAGGGACGTTATAGTTATGCTCAGATTTCACTCATACAACACCAATGAAATTCAGCAGTTATAGTTACCTGAGCTAACTATAACTTATGCCCATGTAATGCACTGCTTATTACCTCACATATTACATCACTCATGACATGGTCACACCACTGATGACCATCTACAGAACCACGCACACCCCTAAACAAACTCTCATACACCCACTCACATACCCACACAATGACTCACATACCCATTTGCAGATCCATACAAGTACTCCCACAACCACTCACTCATCCATAGAGCCACTCACACACCAACTCATACAACCACTCAAACAAACACCCATACAGCCAGTCACTCATCCTTACAACCACTCATGCACGCACTCACTCATCCATACAGTCACACACATATCCACTCATACACCCATACAGCCTCTCACACATGCAGTCACTCACTCAAACAGGTACTCACACACACACTCACCCATATAGCCATTAACTGACCCACTCACTCATATATACAGGCACTCTGACAACCACTCACTCACCAAACAGCTACTCATGCACCCAGTCACTCACCCATACAGCCACTCACACACTCACTCACACAGCCACTCGCGCACCCACTTATTTATCCATACAGATACTCACACACACCCACTCACTCACCATATAGTCTCTCAACACAGCCACTTACCTATACAAGCACTCACACACTCACTCACACACCCACAAAACCACTTACATACCCATTCACACATTCATACAAGCACACTCACATCTGCTCACTCATTCATACAGCCATTCACACAGACTCTCACTCTCCAATATAGCCACTCACACACCAACTCACTTTACTCACTTACCCATGCAGACACTTAAACACCCAGTTACTCATTCACACAGTCATTCTGACACCCACTCACTCAGCCATACAGTCACACACACAGCCACTCACTCACCCATAGAGCCACTGACACACCCACTCACTCACCATTACAGTCGATCACATAGCCACTCACTCACCCACACTGCTACTCATACACCCACTTATTCACCCATACAGCCACTGACACACCCGAACAGTAACTCACACACCCACTCACACATGCACACAGTCACACAGCCACTCATATAATATATATTAGAAGTAGTATTGCTCATTAGTAGTACACCTAGTATACTAATTTAACATTTGTAGTACCTTAGTATATATGTTTAACAATCATCAACTCTTACTAAATACCTTCACTGGATTATGTCATGAGTAATGTCATTTGAGATATCATCAGTGATGTCATCAGTGATGTCACTGACTATGTCATGATTGATGTGATATGTGAGGTCATAAGCAGTGCACTGTGGGAAAGTAAGTTATAGTTAGCTCAGGTAACTATAACTGCTGAATTTCAGTAGTTTTGTATTCATAAAACCTGAGCCTAACTATAACGTCCTTGTAACCTTTGGTATATATATCATCATGGGTATAAAACAGCATAAGGTTGTGTATTTCACATACTTGAATGAGCATTGCATATTTTCATATATTTCAATCATGTTTTATATATTTGTATTTGGTGGGTTTTTGATGTGATTCATTTTACTATTGAACATTTAGACCTGCTAAGGATGGAACTTTCCATGAAAACTTCTTGCAAAAAGATCTATGCATACCTGCATTAAGCCGCATCATTTTTGCACTATTGCTTGTATTTTGCACATTGCTTTAGAGGTAGTATGTTGGGCATAGGCCTTTGCTGTCTGGATTTTAGGATTATATATTTTTTTAAATATGCACTTTGCACTTTATACAGGTAATCCGATCTAGTCGTGCTCTTGCCCCACTAGGGGGAGGTATTGTTAAATGTTGCGTACTTTGCACATGAGTTCTTATGCACTATTGCAGGTCTTGCACGTCTACTTAAATTGTATATTAATCCCAAGCCACCAGGTATATGATCAATTAGTTTTGCAATATGCTCATGCAATGCTGGGTCAGTATATGTTTTCTATGTCTATTGGCCCTATGGTCACGTGATGCTCATGTTTTGCACTATAAATTTGGTGGCTTCCCCTGACAGCGTCATGTGACCAAGGCCCTTCTTGGGTCGAAACGCGTCATGGCGGTGCGTGGTGCCGATATGGAACAAAATAAATAACCTTTCTGCACGAAGCAATTTTGGGTCCGTGTCCGTTTTTCCTGACGATTTGGATGCTGTTGGACGGAGTTCTTTGTATATATATATATATATATATATATATATATATATATATATATATATATATATATCCAAAACAAACACCAGTTCCCTTAGAGAAGCCGGGCACCGACACCGCCGATTCCGGTTAATCATCCAACTTTTATTAGCTAAGTTGCTGTGCTGTTACGCGTTTCGACAGGATCCCCTGTCTTGCTCACACAAAGAGCTCCACAACTCTCCTCCCTTTGTTTGGAGTCACAGGTCACATGATATGATAGACACAGACAACATACTAGGAGATTATAATTCATACAATATCATATACTTTGCAATATAATTCTTCTTAAGCAAATGCCTCACATAAAGTGCTTATCCCTTAATTCATGCTTAATTATATTTCATTTGAACATGAATAATAAAATTAGTGTTTTTTGATAATTCACTTCAATGTTTCTTTTTTTACAATTTTTTCTGTTTTATTTGGCTGCTATGGCGTTTCCTATTTTTACATTTTTAATTTTTCTATTTTTCTCATTTTTACTCATGCCACAAAAATATTTTCATTTTAATTGAGCTGGAATAAAATAATGTTGTGCCCACTGCTCATCGGTGTGAGTGACTCTGATGTCATTTCAGCTATTCACTGACATTGACCCCTGCCCCCTCTCATTAATATTTTTTCACAAGAGTGCAAATCCTCCAGGACTCAGTCAAAAAACAGTAATGTGATCAGTGTGGTCATAAATCATTTCGACAGGCAGAGACATTGCGCCCTCTATATATACAGTCCCCTGTATTCCCTTTAAAATCAGCGATGTCTCACAATTAAAAGTGTAAGTGCAGTAGTGCAATTCAATCCTTTCCGACTTACAATTGGAATAGAAACCAACTCTTTAAAGTGCATATGCAATGATGTAAACTTGAAAGAGTTTTGCACAGCAAATACAATGCAACCTGCAACAATAAAATGCTAGTGCTTCCATGTCCAAAAGGTGCAAATGCTCTTCTGCTTTCTGGCCTGAAATTTTCTTCTAGAGTAAACGACATCTAATAAGTGCATATGCATCGATGTGAACATCTGGTACTTTTGCTCTACAGTTGCATTCCAGTCTGTAACAATAAAGTGCTAGTGCTTCTATTGTCCAAAAGTGCAAAATGCTTTCGTGCCCTCTTGCAAGAATTTCTCTCCCAAAATTTGACAACACCTGATAGGTTAACTCTAGGACTGCCCACAGATTTAGAAAGTGCAAGTAACAAAGAATGGGGGGGTGGAACACAAGAAGGGAGAAAGTGCAAGTGCTTCGAACAGTTATTTCTTTTCTTTGTTGAAAATACAACAGTTCTTTCGCCATCTGGCTCAAATTGTTCTCTAGCGGATTGGCAACATCTCCTTGTCTGTGTAACTAAAAGTTGGCGGAGAAGGGTACCCGTCCATCTAAAGATGGACATGCATGTCTTCATCTGAATTAACGCTCTAGGGATCTTGGTATCCAACAGGAGTATATATCTTGATTCAAGCTGTCTAAGTTTCATCTCCTTGTTTCCCCCACGCCTATTTTTAGGGACTGAATCAATCACAAAATAGCCAAGTTCTTTAGGATCACCCCGTGTACTTCATTATTGTGCCTGGCCACGGGGTAGGTTCTGTCCTTGTTTTTTACGGCCCTCAGGTGCTGAAGGATTCTTACGTGCACCATGTGTATCGTACTACCCACATACAATTTGGGGCATGTACACTGAAGAACGTAGACCACACTTGCAATTAAAAAAGCGAGGTATTTTCCAGGGTTTTTTCAACAATGGCGAATGGATCTCTTTCCTATTAATGCCGTGTTGACAAGCCTTACATTTCAGGCATTTATTAAAACCTGGATTAGCTTTTAACCATCCTTCCATTTCTGTCACCTCAGGGCTGCTTACTACCAAATGTTGCCTCATGGACTTGGCCCTTCGAAAAGTCAAAAGCGGCCTACGACAGACGCTGCTGCCTACCGTGGGATCATTTCTCACAAGTGCCAATGCCTATTCATGCAATCTCTCACATTGACATGATAGACATTGTACCCCGTGATCATTCTGATTTCATCTTTCTTTTTGGCAGCCTGCCTGACATCCACATTCTCTGGAAATAAAATCAACTCCCTAGTGATTCCCTCCACTTTGTTGAGGGCCCGAGTTAACACGGGTTGGCTGTAGCCTCTCTCCCTAAATCTTTGAGTTAGTTTCACCTGTGCTTCTCTTAGGGAGGATGGCTCACTACAGTTCCTCTTCATGCGGAGATCCTCTGCATAGGGTATACTGTATTTAAGTTTTTGCGGGTGAAAGCTGTCTGAATGCAATAACGAATTACCTGATGTAGGTTTCCTGTAGGTGCGTGTGTGTATTTTCTTATTCTTTATGAATACTTCCAAATCCAAGAAGCACACCACAGATTCACTGATGGTACTTGTGAATTTTAAATTCAGGGAATTATCATTCAAAGCAGAGATGAATTCATTGGCCTTCTCCCGTGAGCCCCTCCACAGTATGAACAAATCATCAAGGTAATGGGACCAGACTACAACATTTTCCCTGCATTCTGTTGCAAAGTCGACCCTGAGCACCTGCTCCTCCCACCAGCCCATGTGAAGATTTGCATAGCTGGGGGCGAAGGAGGTGCCCATGGCCATGCCCCTTACTTGCCTGTCAGTGTCTCTACCAAACAGGAAAAAGTTATTCTCGAGGCATAATCTAGCCATTGCTAGCAGCATTTCTGAATGTTGGTAATACTTAATTGGCCTCCTGTCCAGGAAGTGTCTAAGGGCTCTAAGGCCATCCTCATGTGCAATGCTCGTATACAATGACGCTACGTCAAGTGTAATTAGCAAGTATGATTCATCCCAAGGTGTGTCATGTATTCTCCTCAAGAAGTCTCTCGTGTCCTGAATATAGGACGGGAGTGACTTAACAGTGTCCTGCAGAAAGTAATTTATGTATCTAGAAATTGTCTCAAACAGACTACCAATTGCCGATATTATGGGCCTTCCTGGGGGATTTTGCATATCGTTATGAACTTTGGGGATCAAATACAGTATAGGCGTTACAGGATCATCCACCTTCAAATACCGATACCCTCAGTGATCAAGCCCATCCCCATCCCCCTCCACCTAGATATCTCTTTATGGTACTTGTTCTTGACTTCTAACAGATTACTCTGTGGGACCCTTTGGTAACACCTGGTGTCTCTCAATTGCATTTTGGCTTCATCATTGTATTTCTTGAGTGGCCATAGAACAATGTTCCCGCCCTTGTCCAATTGCCGGACTACAATGTCCTTCCTTGCTGACACCTTTTTTATTACTTTCGAGTAATCTTTCTCTCTTTGTTTCATGCCATTGCAGAACGTTTAGCTGGATAATAGGGAAATTGATTTCAGTTCCTTGATTACCCTATCTGAAAATACATCGATGGAGTCCCTGGGACGATTGGGAACAAAAGTGGATTTTCTTTTGAGATGTGTTGCTATACTCCCATAGATGTCAAGACCCAGCAGATCTGCTGTTTCCTTGCAGGTCACGGTAGCATCAGTGTCATCCATTCGCCTTTCGAGTTGTTCAAGGTCTTGAAGTAAAATTAGATCTCCCAAAACTAGATGAGAAATAGCAGTCTCAGTGCTGGATAGTTGTGGTTCCTTGGAACTCATTTGAGTGTTGAAATATTTCTTTAGTTTCAGCTTTCTCACAAATTTGTAAAAATAAATTTGTATTTGGCCATAATTAAAATTCGTTCTCACACAGAAAGACAGTCCTAGTGCCCTAGTGACAGTATTTCGATTTCTTCTTTGGATAACACAAGATCAGATAAGTTAATGACTGTTATGGCAGGATCACTCATTTGTTGTGTTTGTTCTCCTTGGTCCTGGCTCCAGACAACTATATTTTACAAAGAAACCACTTTTCAAAGAACATACCTCACAAATATGCTGATTTTATACCCGAAGCACACATACCCACTCTCTCCTTTCACGCAAAAAACATTAATTTGCTCACTTATACCATTCATAACCATCCTAACCACTGGTCACATACACTTGGCAATGACAACGGGAAAGTTACTTCTATTTCAGTCCTTGTTGTGTTGTGGGTTGAGATCTTGCACGAACCAGTTTACATACGTTTCGGTGGAATTTATATTTTATGTCCACCTTCTTCAGGACCACCTATGGTTACAACTCAATACTGGTGGATCAAACAGGAGGGTATCTCATGAGTGCAGCAAACTGGAATTTCCTTCTGGGTAAGTAGGACACATCCCATGAACCTGGGAAGGTCTGGGACATACAAGTTTGTTGTTCTATAAGATCAGGTATCTCCATGCCTACCGTATCCTATTACAGCTTAAGCAAAGCCAACCCCACTCTGCGTCTCTTCCCAGCCCATAGTAGGTCTATCAGGAGCTGGTCTATGTCTCGAAAGACACTTCAAGAGATTTTGTGCATAGTACCTCGTAGTACGTATAGGCATTGAGGGAGTACCACCATTTTGCTTAGGGCAATTTTCCTCATCAGAGAATTTCAGGGTGTATCAAAATTGTACGGACGAGCGGTGGTTCGTGAGTACATGGCCCAGGTAAAGGGTGTGGCACCGCAGTGCTTCATGTGCCACAAACATGCACAAATAGCATACATTTTTGGTTGCCCATGGCAGACCCGCCGTGGAAAGTCATGTGGGATCGACGTCTTTTAACTGCCCCAGCGGGAGTAGCGCAGATATGGGATGATTAACATATAACCCCAAAAACTCTCCAAATTCTCATTACATTTAATAGAATCAGAGCTGAGATATTGGGTCGGCGTGAGTAGATCATAACGTAATCTGCGTAGAGTGACACCATGTGGGTTGTCTGTCCCACCTGTACACCCCATCCCTGCGGAACCTGCTGGCGTCTGCATGCCACCGGCTCCATGGCTAGGGCGAACAGCAAGGGAGACAAGGGGCATCCCTGCCTAGTACCGCACTGTAATTGGATTGCCTTTGACACATGGTGTCCCATGCGAACTCTCGCTGTGGGTGCCGCATACAGCAGCTTTATCCATGCAATAAAGTTGGGGTCCAGTTTATCAAGTACTAGCCACATATAATCCCAACAGACCAAATTGAATGCCTTTTCTATGTCTAGAAAGGCTAGCACATATTGATCATCAGCCAAGCAAGGTGAGTGGCGGACATGAGATAAACGGCAGAGACTGCATAGGGTGTTCCTCCGAGAGATAAAGCCTGACTGGTCAGTGTGAATCACTTGTGAAAGATAGCGGTATAGACGTTTTGCAAGCAGCTGGCCAAGTATCTTTTGGACTATATTCAGTAGTGAGAGCAGGCAATAGGATGCGGCCTCCATCTGATCCTTCCCTGGCTTAGGTATCAACACTACACGGGCCTCTCTCATAGAGTCGGGAAGTGTGCCCTGTATCAGGTTCCCCAGGTATACCGGGAGTAATTTATCAGCCATGGTCTCCGGGAATGCTCTTTAGAGCTCGGCCGGTAGTCCATCACCCCCTAGGGCCTTCGCCGTCCTAAGGGAATCTATGGCCAGCAGTATTTCCCGTTTGGTCAAGGGAACTCCCAATTCTTCCCGATCAGAGCTCTTTAATTACAGGAGTGGTAGCGAGTCGAGGTAAGCGACCACAAGGTGTTCCGAAGTCGCTCCCGAAGATGTGTATACATGTTGCAAGTGTGCAGCCGGAGTTTAATTTATTGCTTGTTGCGTATGCACCACTCGTCCCATCTGATCACAAATCAATCACCATTATATAGTCAGTGCAGTGTTCCTTATTGATCATCCTAGCCAACAACCGACCCGGCCAGTCCCCCTCTATGCGGAGTCTGCGTCTATAAGGAATACAGACGTTTCACCAGACATTCACATGAGTCATGAAGCTGTTTCTTTGCCTCCCCCCATTCGATACGCCTCGTCTGGTCATTTCAGAAATTTCTCCTCAAGGCAGGCCACCTTTTGTTCCTGCAACGTCAGATCCTGCTCCAGTGTGTGGCGAATGCCGGTGGTGGTAGCCATACCCACACCCCTAAGCACGACCTTCATTGCGTCCCACTCCTTTGATGTGTGCCGTTGCTGTCCTAGTTATGGTCAAATTAGTCAGTCAGTGATTTCGCAATTGTCATCCTATAAACGGCGTCCGTAAATGCCTCGGTTTTCATCTGCCACAGCGGGACTCGGGTCGTTGTCTAGCCAATGTGTAGGTCAGAAGTAGGGGAGAGTGGTCCGAGATATAGCTAGTTAGGTAGGCCATGTCCCTCACCCGTGGAGCTGACTCCGTCTGTATGGGAAAGTAATCCAGTCTACTGTCTGTCTATGCAGCAGGTGTGTAACAAGAATATGCACGAGTGAGCGGGTGTTGAACTTTCCAAATGTCAATGAGGCCTATCCCTTGCATCATCTGTTTCATGGCGTCCACAAGTTTGGGCTTGGTAGTCTGTCTTGGGGGGAGGTGGTCCAACTCTCCGTCAAGCACACAATTGCAGTCCCCTACCATGATCATTTCAGTGGCGAGGAATTGCTGTGTCAATGCGAGTACGTCCCCAAAGAAGGACCCTTCGTTGTTGTTGGGAGCATAAAGGTTGACCAGACAGATCTCGTGTGAATCTAATGACAACTTACATTGTTTACGGCATTTTCAGCTGCCATATTGTAAGGCATATTAGTATTAAAAGAGCGAAGTTGCAAAGCTTTTGAGCTACGGAAGAGTCCCAAGTACATGATAGTTGGGCTGATTTTGAACTTAAATAAGGCAAGGTTGGGATTGGTATTCACACGTTTGCAAGATTTAACACCCTAAAGTATATATCACATGCAAAGGTCCACTATGGTTGACAACATGTCAGCTATCTTGAAATGGCTTTCAGTTACACTCATTCTAAAATTAGTGCAAGCATGCAATCATGCCGTTGAAAATAGCTAATGTACTGAATAGAATATGAAGACTAAAGGTGGACAATGAACGAAATCGAAGCAATGTCCAGGACTCCTGCACAAGAGATTCATGAAAGAACCCCATAAAACAGTATAGCCACATGATACAGAATTGAAATCTAACATGCAATGACACACCACATGAGCATGTGCTTACGTTTCGAGTTACGGTTCCTGTGGCAGATGGCGTTTGCGGCTGCCATGTTGTTCAGCTTGTTTATACTAGGGAAGAGGAAGTATGTAGTTGGTCATGCCACTGAAAATAGTTTATTAATCAGCATTGAATAAAACTAGGGGTGGGCAATGATGGAAAGTAAATCAATGGACAAGGTTCCCCCCAAAAGTGACATATGAGGGATACACATGAGGCAGTCTAGCAACACGACACAGAATTAGACTGGCCTTGGCACATTTGAAATGGCCAGGAGTCTCTTCACAACATCATCGCTAAGAAAAGTCCCATACAAGCATGGGTTTACCCAGTAAATTGCGGTCCATATAGCAGACAGCATTTGCTACCGCCATCTTGTTAAGCATTAGTATATTACAAGGGGGGTGGAAGTGTGGTTCTGCAACCCCGGAGAGATGCCCCGGAATTGAAATAATCTATTACACTGACTGCTGCCATCTTGGACCAGTCTAGGAATGATGGGCACAGCTATATCTTCATATGTACATGGTCTCACTTAGTCAAACATGAGGTCCGAAAGAACGGTTGTAAATACTGCATGTGCTATTAGATCAGTATATAATCAAGGAAAAGAAAAGAAAATGGAGCGGAAAGGAAAAAATGGAGTGAAGAGTATTGTTCTATGGGGAAAACATTGTTGTGCCTTTACCACGCATATTTTTACCGCGAATATGCATTTACAGCGCATGCCAATACCACGCATTTAAGGTAAGTTGGGGGGGAGGGTCTCCCCCCACAAATACATTGTTTATAAATCTAAAAACAATGCGTGGTATTGGCATGCGTTTTAAATGCATTTTCGCTGTAAAAACATGCGTGCTAAAAAATGCATGTAAAAGGCATGTAAACTAATTGCATGCGTTGTACCGTCGTACAACCATTCTATGGTTATGTGTTAACCTAAATTGACATGTGAGATCGCGTGTGCAATGAATCCTGAAAATTGCTCTGAAAAATATTATTTAGACTTGCACCTGGTATCTCAGAATGGGCAAAGCACATTGATAAGGTTATTTCAACGTTTAGGAATATCCAGTTGTGAGGGGTTGGTGTGGGCCGCAGCACAAGCCATAATGGAAAAAGGCAATTTGCTCCTAGTGCTGGGCACCATGTGGCGCCTGGCACAAGTTGTATGGAAGTTTAGGGGTCACCACATGTGCCCCCTGGCCCCTTAGCGGAGGAACACGGGGGACTCCAAAAGTCCCTTTCTGTCTGCCTTTACATGGCTGTCGGACCGCCATGTAAAGGCAGAAGGAAAAGGCGCTTCGTAATCCCTACGGTGGTGCCACCACAATCACCACCCCCATGGTAGGGATTACGGTCCGACCAATGCCCCGACGGGCTCCTTCACCCTATTGGAGACATTGGTCAGCCCCTCCGAAAAGTGCTTAATTTGAGCCGGTGCTTTCTGGTGCTCAGCACCGGCACCTAATCCTCGGCACAGGCACTTATTGCATCAATTAAGGACACACTCATTTAGAAGGCACATGGTTTCCCGCCCCCGAATCACAGGATGTTGAGCCACGCTGAGACTTGAAGCCGGTTCCCCAGCTCTGAAATCTGCAGCTTTAGCCATTAGGCCAAGTTCTCTCCTGAATAATAAGTGCCGGGGCTCTAGTCAGGAGGCAGTTTGCACCAACACATTTCTCCTGTTAACGCTGCCTCCTTAGGAGAGCCCCGGCATTTTTTATTTTACAAATGAATCACTGCCTCCGACCCCTGCACTCCGACCGACTGCATCATTATGCAGCGGTCGGACCACATCCTCAGATGTCGGACGGACCGACGGCCTGTCGGTGGTGGTCCCCCCAACATCCTAATTAGGCCCTTAGTGTTAATCTTTGTCACCCCTTCCAGGATGGCTCTTAATTGAATCAATCTCATGAAAGCTAAAGTCAATCTGATCTTGGTGTGGGCCATGTACGTGTTCTGCTAGCAGGTTTCTCACGTTCCCATTCCTGACTGTCCTTGCATTTCTTGTATTCTCACTTTCAAGTGTCTTATTGTACTCCCTAGATGTATCATTTAGTAACATAT
Organism: Calotriton arnoldi; assembly: GCA_963921515.1. Lineage (NCBI taxonomy): Eukaryota > Metazoa > Chordata > Amphibia > Caudata > Salamandridae > Calotriton > Calotriton arnoldi. Next base: position 2,358,496 of record CAWUFW010002116.1, read on the forward strand.
ATTACATGGGTGCTGTAGCAATTGATAAACTGAATTACCTTGTATTTAACAGTCGTATTATAGCTAAAATACAAGATCTTGGTTATCCCCATTATATAAGCACTACAATTGTTACATTTGAAGGGCCCGGTAGAAATTTTGATATGACTGATAGGTGTTAAATAACTCGAGTTCACCATATTTCTAATGGTGATAACCATACAATATGTTAGCTTGCATTTGGTGGTAATCACATTTCCGCGGCCTGGGACCCCTTTCAGATATTGTCAATGGCTACTGAATGATTCTTTCAGGCACGGTTGTATGTGGTGATAAATGATACCTTATCATAGGTTTTTTAATCCTTCTTCTTTTTTTACTAAAGTGCTGGATCTTTTTATGTGTCTTATCCATGATTCTGCTCTTTTTAATGTGGTCTTGTCATAACCTCTAATCAGGAGTCTGTTCTTGAGAGCAACATGATTATTCTCAAATTGTCTCTCCTCACCGCAGTTATACGAGTCATTTCCCCATAAGGTATCATTTTGATCACTGCTGCCAGATGGGCATTGTCGGCTTCTAGGATGCTGTTGGTAGCCGTTTCCTTATGGAGCAGACTACACTGTGTTCTATCGCCTGTAGGGTACAATACTACATCCAAGAAAGCCATTGTTTGTTGCTGATAGACACTGTGAATTTTACATTAGATGGGGTTTCCTTAGAAATTCTCAATACTCTTTCATTTGCTCAGTCGTGCCGATGCAAATCACAACCACACTGCCTACATATCTCCCCCAAAAGAAGACATATTGCATCCAGTTGCTAGCCCTTTTGGCCCAAGCAGGCATGCCTCCTTTCAAGCTGCTCCTTATAAAGGACGCATTAGAGGGGGCAAAACTGGAATCATCACTTTACCCTGTATCTGATGGTACTATTTGTCTTCATACATACAGAAGTTTTAAGATAGGATGATAGCCACCATTTCTATTAGCATCTTGGTATGGTCATAGTAATTGCCTCTCCTAGTTGAAAAAAAGTGTTCAATTGCTGTCAGGCCAAATTCCTTTCCGAAACATGTGTACAGGATAACGACATCAAGTGTTACAGACATCATCCTATCTTCATCCCATTTCAAATCCTCAAATTTATTAAGAATATCTTTTGTATTTCCGATGTTAAGAGTACATTGTTCAAAAAGTCCACAAATTTGGATAGATATTTTGGTGCTGAACCTTTCCCTGAGATATTATTTCTTCAGGTGGGAAAGGGGCTTTGTTTATAGATTTTTGGCAAAATGTATATAGATGGATATCTAGGATTGTCTACTTAGAGATATGAATATTAGGTGTTATATATGAAGCCCATTTCTTTCCATTCTGTTGATATTATATTTATGTATTTCCCTTTCTTTCCATTCTGTTAGTCTTATGTTTATGTATTTTCTTATCTGCTGTGTGAGATGGGTTGATAGTTTTTTATAACATTCAGAGTCATTCAGTTGTCTTAAAATTGGTTTGTGACAGTGAGATTAATCCACAATAACAATATTTCCTCCTTTATACATGTTGTGGACAGTGGCATCTCCTCCATAGGGGCGTGGGGGCGTAGCCCCACTGCTTTCTCGCAGTGCGAGAAGCAGAAACATAAAATGGTAAAAGTACCATTTTATGTTTCTGCTTCTCGCACTGCGAGAAAGCAGAAGTGCCTGGAGTGCCTGGTTGTGGGAGGGCGGGTGGGCGGTCCTGCTCGAGGGCAGGGGGGAGTGGCTTGCCCAATGTTGTGGGCCCTGACTGCTTGGGTCGGCTTGGGGCCGACCAAAGCAGTCATGCACACTCTCCCTTTTCTCTATGTAGGCTGCATGCAGCCTACATAGAGAAAAGAGCCTCCGATCAGGCTCCCGGCTGGGCGCTCTCCGCTGCGCCTCACCAATCACAACGCTGCCATTGCAGCGTTGTGATTGGCTTAGGGCCCAAGGAGGGAGGCTGCCTGTGGCTGCTTCCTGTAGCGATGGAGTCGGGACCCGGCCACTGCCAGGAGCTGAGGCGGCGCGGGACTCAGGACCCGGTAAGGTAAGTTTTTTAAATTTGTAATTATAACCGATCTCCCCCCCCGCGAGTCATGCCGCCGGCCGCGACTGCGAGATGGGGTGTCAGCTGTGGGAACGGGTGTGCCAGCAGAAGACAGTGCAAGTGTAGAATGCAAAAGAGGAAGAGCAGTGCAACATAGTGGAACGAGGGGCAGTGTGTAGAACGGGAAGGGGTGCCACGCACGAGAGTACTGGGGCTCCCAGAAAAACATGCTAATAAGAGAGTGAGTGCGAAAGCCTGAAGTGAAAACCACAGTGCTGGCATGGGAATCCAAGAGTGAGAGGAAGCAGGAGAGTGAGCGTGCTCCGAGAAAAGCAACGTTCATATTTTTTTATTTGTAGATTTGAATAATGAATGCGCAGCATATGAAAATAAATGTCTCTCACAGGAGAATAAGTATGTTTCAATGGGAAAGCAAGCGTACTCCTAAAAACGTGCCTTGCACGATTGTGTGTGCGGCCAGAATGGCGAGTGTGCCTGCAAGAGAATAGTGTGTCTCTACAAGAAAGCACATGTAATGCAGGAGCGGATAGTAAGCGTGCTTATATGAGAGCTAAATCGCCCGCAGGAGTGTGGGTTTCATATGTCATATACTCCTATTGATCTTGCCACAGATATCTTTTATGCTGTGGGATACTTGACACTATTCCCGGGATCTACACTCCTTGGTGTCAGTCAAGTTCTTCAAGGCTGTCTCCTTCACACGAAGAGTCATCGGGTATGCTGTTGTTGCGAGCCTCTGTAGTGCTGCGCAGGTCTCCAGAGGGTGTCTAGTGGGTAGTTGTTTCGATCCTTCAATGCTTGTGATTGCCGGTAGAGGGGCCCTCTCTTTTTGTTGTTACACTTGAATTTTTAATAGGCCGAGGCGAAGTTTAAATTAGCAGGCTTGATTTGCATAATTTCGATGTATTCCTGTCAGACTTGTTATGCGACATTCCCCGAAATTATGCCATTGTACAATACCGCATAATTACGCCGCCGTTCATTGAAAAATTATAACACGGGAGTGCAGGAACATTGAGGACAAGCAGCTGTTGTTCACAGCAATTATGTTTTTTGCTGTATTTTATAGTCTGGAAAGTGCCCTTGTATCAAAATTGACTCGAGGACGGATTATAGGTAAAATTATAGGGGTACATGATTCAGTATATTTTTCCTGAAGTTCCACGTAATTAACCAAAAGCAAAATAAGTGAATTTGCACACCACTAAATTTTAAGCGCTGTGAGCACAAGATACATCATGTTCGCTGCCTTCATCAAGAGACTTCAAAAACATTGTGAGCTTTACGGGTCTGTCGAGCTTTAAGTACATTTTCTGAGAACTCAATATTCAGTACTGTCCTCAGCTTTTAGTTAGGTGTTGATGCACGTTTATGTAATAAAACATTTAGTCAATAAGCCTGGCTTGATATTTTTCATATATTTATCAATTTGCATGATTCACACAACCTTCCTCCTCCCTTTTCTTGCCACCTCCAGCCCTCCCTCCCTCCCTTCTTCCTTCACTTTGCTCCCCTTCCCTTTCTCCCCATCCTCTTACTATTGCTTCCTTTCTTCATAATTGCTATATTTGGACCCCCCTTTTTTTCAACAATTTGCAGTAAATATGTGGTGTAAAATCCACCAGTTGAATCCATTTTTTTCAAAATGTTCTTGCGGGGGGAGAAGCCCCCCGCACCCTCCTTTTGCAGTTCGGGCACGCTCGCTGCGCTCGCTCGCTTATTACATTAGGGTACAACATTTTTCGCCTCACCACTTTCAAAATCCACCAGCCGCCACTGGTTGTGGATAACTACACAGTCACAGTTTAGATCTCTTAACCCCTTGCGTGCGCGGCGAATTTTCACGCTGTGCGGGCGTTTCTATTTGTGGGCGGGATTCGGACGGCCCCCGGCCGTCGTGCGCACACGCCCACCGTGACGCGTGACGGCCGGGGGCCGTCGTGAGCACCGAAGGGGTTAAAGCACAATTTTCTTCATAAGTGATATTGTCATAAGGTATCTTCTTATTTTGGCCCCAGTTTTTTTCTTCACATTTTTAATGGTCTTTGGTTACTGCTTTCGCAATCATAACTATCCCACTAAAGTGTGCAGATTGTGAGATAAAGTTTGACGTTAGGTCTAAGCCACGGCCACAAGTATTGTCAGGCATGATTTAAAATGGAAAAAAGGTAACTGAATTTAGGTGTCTGGCTCAATTAACAACTTCCTATACGGTTTACCTTCTTGGGTTAATTTGCAAACTGGCAAGAACTCTAGTATTAGAGATAATTAGATATTAGGTCCATGGTAAATCAAAGTTCATTCAATCAATATTATTTATTGATCATCAGTTATTATCTTGTAAAAAGTCTTCTCGAATATTGTATTGATAATTCCAAGTTAAAAAGCTTCAGATTCCGTCACCTAAAATCAGCCAACACATGTTTCATGGAAGAATCCGCTTCATCAATAAATATAAAAAACACCAATTGAAAAGTACTCCCCATATAAATATATAAAATAACATTCAATGTAACAAAACCAAAACTAGGATTATCTTTACGTCCAACAAACCAAAACTAGGATTATCTCTACTTCCATACCAGAAACCAGAGATTGCAACTTTTAATATCAATTTAATCTAATCTACCTAGTTATAGCTGATTCGATAATGCATAATATTAACTACCAATGCTCCTTATTCATTATAAAATGACATAATAGTTAGACAAGCTGTTTAGACTAGCCATTACATTTGCAATATAATTCACATGTACCTCATGTAGTGACAATAAGTTCTGAACATCCTTTAAATCTGGCATTGATCATTCTGATAGTTCATCCTGTGAGGGTAATGATATTGGTCTTTTCTCAAGCGTAGTGAAGGAACGTTTGAGTTTCAACTTTCTAACAAACTTAAGTAAATCCATCAGTATATAAATGAAGAGACAGTTTCATTACAGGACAGGCCATGTCTCTATTAGGCACATTTGAAATGTATAGCTCATTTGGTATATTAGCAATATTTGTAGTATTGGTACCTTGAGTCACATCTTCTAGGGTCTGCTCATTTCCAATTTGTTTCTAACATTCAGTTTCTGTTGCACTGGTTTTGAATTTGTACACCTGTCTTTCTTCCTTCTGCTTCTGTGTTTTCACTTGTTTTGTTTATCTACGCTCTTCTTGGAGCCTATTGGAAATCTTCTCACTTACTCTAAAAATGAAGCAGTGAATTGGCTTGAGCAGGAAGTCCACCTCTTCGATTAAAGACAGGTCAGAGCTACTTCCATTGTCCGAACTATGCTTGGCTGTTTGTTTGGAGGGGTTGTCTCCCTTATTGCAGGACTATTGTCAAATTTGTGAGAAAACATGAAGATTCTACTCTCTCTATAGTCTCTCTAATTACATTTAATCTTGTTAATTTTCTTCTCTTCGAAGGATAGCTGTAATATGTCACCTAAGATCTCATAGTTCTTGGCAGTTGCTTCCCGGAAGTTTATATATTTTGTCTTTTTTTCCAGGGATTCCATCCATTCTTTAAGCTGTATAACCCCATGTTTTGAGAGTTTAATTAGAATCCACATCATAATGTATGGCGTATTTGTGTAAATTGTCGTCCCATTCCTGCACTAGATCCTCATCTAGATCAATCAGTGAGAAGAAGATCAATATTCTAATTCCTCTGGGGACTTTCTTATTTTCTAAACATTTCTTTAGAGTGGCCACAACATAGGGGTACTCTTTCCCAAGAGATTATCTGTCAATAAGACACTTATATGTAATGCAATGCAAACATTGAATAAATGTCTTAATGTGAGAAGCACTCCCAAACTTAGAGTTTGAATACTATTCCCATTTTTATTCTTCTTCTTCTAAAGTTATAGAGACATGATCCTCAAATAGCCCATTGTATTGAAAGGGCCGGGCCCGTTAGTTCTAGACCTATTCTACAGACCCAAAACCGATAGTTCTTTTTCGCAGCATGAAAGTGTAAAGGGGAGAAAATCGTTAGTACACAATAGATTAGCCAATAACTCTGCAAGATACATAATAACTCGCGGACCACCAGATAAAGTTAGTTTATTACAAAGCCAAAAATAACTGGGCATAGAGACACCTCGACACGAGGGTGTAGAAATACAAAGGAACTAGCATGAAGCCAAATCTACACATCCAGTTTAGATGGTGCAGCATGAACAGAACTATTAATTCAAGAAGTAGGATACAGAGAATAAAAAAGCATGAGTCCAAATTTCCCTGCATCGAGGGTTGATGAGTATAAAGCATTAATCTATCCCTACTCTAGCTCTAATGTGACATCCCTACATAAGCCTTTTCAATGGAAAGGAAAGAGGTGTCAGTACGTGGAGTCTCCCTAAGAAGTTGTTCCACCATCAATTTGTCAAGTAGCATAAAGCCACTATCACAAAGAAAAGAGCTCATTCTGAGATGCTTTCCCTCTGAAGACAAGAAAGAAGTGGGCACTTTCCCTAATTCCAACAATCAATGATCCACAGGTAGCATTCCCATGATGTACCTCACATCACGCCATCCACTCTGGGTGCAGTTCTGGATGTACTTTTCCATGGTGTTGTCCATGTTCCTGCACACAGGCTCAAATTGGGCAAGTACGCCAGTATCTTATTCATTTCCGCGCCCAGTCTGACGTGATCCGTGGAGATTGTGTTGGTGCGTCGTGGTCTCGTGCCAGCCAGGATTGAAGACGTGCTGATGCTAAGTGAGCAGCGCAGTCCAGAGACATTAGAGCTCATCCCTTCGAGGCAGAATAACTTTCAGAGTCATGGTAGCAGCTGAGTGAAACTAATCCGTTTGGCCAAAAGTCGGAACTGCTTCTGTTAGTGCGGCCAAGCCCTTCAGGCTGGGCCACCCAGGCTTTTGAATCGCAGACTTGCATGGCCTGGGCTGATGTCTAAAGACAGAACTGTAATGAGATTGACCGAAAGCAGGCCTTAAAATGCTGTATGAATTGTACATAAACATAGGAATCCCAGCAAAGAGGTAGCCTACTGCCGAAATCGGTAGGGTGGCAATAGAGGAGGGTGAGCCAACAAATTAGCAGGGAGTGCCAAGCCAAGGGTCGGCTCTGACTCTAAGAGCCGCCCACGAGCTGAGAGCCCTGAAGACATTTAGCATATAAATCATGCAACAAACATATTAGAATTTGGTAAAGTGTCTTGAAAATGTGAAAATTGAGAAACATTCCTGGCCTCTCCCTGATGACAATGCTATTAGTGAAGTATGGGGCAAGCCAGTTGTCATGTTTACACTACATGCGGCCTAGATTCTTATTTATACGCAGATAAACATTATAGTTCGTTAAATCAAACACAACAGAGATTTGTGTACAGTGCATATCCTGAACTCACTTATTTGAAGGTGCTCTGCTATGTGATCATAATGAGGATCACACAATTTGGTCAACTAGGGAAGCTGGGATTGATCCCAGAGTTTCCAGTTTCACGGTGTGCAGTTCAGCCACTAAGTGGGTATTTCTTTCTGACATCAAAGGTTAATGCCTTGGCTTTAATTGTTGGAAGATGAAATTAGAGCTTGAGTGATAGGCAGAATCCACATTTTATATTTGGAAGTTTCACATACCAGGAACTTCACCAACAGACATACAAGTGCTTCAAAGCAGACATGGACTGCCTTACACTTGTTTTATTATAACACAGAGAGATTTGCCAGGATTCACAGGATGCAGAGCTGAGGCCGGAATTCGAACCTGGTTCCTCATGTTACATGGTCAGCATTTGTAGCTATTAAGTCACAGAGGCATTCTGTGAAAGCTCGGCTCGTTTTGGGCATGAGATTCTAAGAAGACCTCTCAAACTAAGGCAGAGCCAAGCATCTGGTTCGAGCTTTCAGTGGCTTCCCCTACCTTTAGTTGGCAAGTATGCTGTTATACTGGCTGGTTTCTTCAGCCTTGCAGTGGGTATGCTTTGGAGCTAAAGCATGAGCCAAACCACTGAAAGACCCATCATGTAAATCATTCTACGGATGGCATGTAAAATAGTAAAAATGTAGTGCAAGGAGAAATACACACTTGTTTTACAGCTCATATTGTGTTACAACAGCTCTGCTTCAACTTGCAGGATGTTGCTCTTTAGTTCTCGCCTAGGACAGTGCGCATGCGCAATTGCTTGCAAGAGATGGGAGCCCACCCATTGCTTACCATTTGTCAGCTTCAATGTCATTCTTATTTGCTACCTACTAATTGGCCAGCGCATGCCATTTCAGTTCCTCTTCTTTCATGTGAAGCATGGACCAAGTACGGATTTTTTCTTCTTGATTACTGTTCTTCCCCTGCTTGTGCTGTGATTGAGGTACTATTTTCTTCATCCCATGTCATCCTTGTTCGTGTTGCTTCTACCTCTCACACCCCCTTAGTCCGTGATGCTTCTTCTCCTCCCACCTCCCTTGTCCATGTATCTTCTTCCCATTCCAACTCTACCCTTGTCCTTGTTTCTTCTTCCCTGCCACACCCCACCCTCCCGTTGCCGGTGTTGCTTCTTCCCATTCATCCCCCCACCCACCTGTTGTCCGTGTTGCTTCTCCCCCTCCACACCTCCCACCCTCCCATTGTTGTGTTTTACTTGCAAACTATATTTGTCACTCTGTTGTATTTTGTTTGTTTCCTGTACTACATATGTGTCTGTTACGTCCCTGCCAAGGACATGTGTTTATAAGATGTGTAAAGGTTGCCCACGGTAGCAGGGCAGAGCGCTGTCATCATCCTGGCCATTTGGCATGTAGTGTGCCTGTTCCATAACAGCAGATTGAGACCGTGGGCAAGTGACTAATGAGTCGGCCAAGATATAGGGGACACCAAGCCACACTGTGTAATCCTGGACAACTCTGTCTGCTTCATTCGCCAAAGTTGCAGTTTCCAAACAGGTATCGCTCAAGTAAGGAGGGCTAAAAAATCGTTTATCAGAGGGGCTTCTGTTCATGGAAAGAAATTTGAAAAAAGTAGAACATGCTACCAGGTCTGAGAGCGAAGTGGGCTGAGCCACTGCTGCTAAGATTACTTTAAGAATTGCATGTCCTATGATAGAACTCTTGCAGGTGCTATTTAGCCTTTTATCCTTTTAGAGCTGGGAAAATGAGTATGTCAAATCGTAGCCTGTACTATACGCAAGGCACTCAATTTGTGGTGTACACTGTCCCAAAGCTCGCTGTTTACCCTCATTCAGTCTAGCTTATATGTCCCCCTTCCAACTTCAAAATATTCGTAAAATGGAAAAAGTACAACACTGAGACAACAACTGTATCACCATCTAAGTAACCGGCCAAACAGGAGGTATGGTGCGTTCTAATTCCTACTTCCTTATTTCTGTGGTGTAATCATCAGCCAATCGCATTCTCTTTTTTGCCTCAGCCCTCTTATCCATAAGAGAAATTGTAATTGCAATTGTATTTATGTAGCGCCAACTACCCCTGACGAGGCATTAAAGCGCTTTTCTGCGAGTAGTAACGCTCCTCCAGAACCCAAAATGAATTAGTGGTGGATTAGTATTGAGAAATATAATTTGTTAATTCGAGCAGTGGACGTATGAGTCTGTTAGGTGGATTGAATAGCATAAAGGAGGGATAGAAAAGGGAAGAATATAGTGTTATTTGGGAGCTCATAGTAGTAAAATGAGGTTTGGGATGAGTCAATGGAGGGATAGTGGAGGGAAGAGTCTAGAAAGGCTTATTAGGGGGATCCTAGTAGTACAATGAGGTCTGGGATAAGTCAGAGTGGAGGTAGATGATATATGGAAAGAGGTATAGGATGAGGCAGAGTAGTGAATTGGAGAGAGCTGAATGTTTTTTTCTACAGTAGGAGTAAAGTTATAAATATAACTATATATATATATATATATATATATATACTACAATATACATAACTACATTGAAAGGTATACATGTATATGGAAAATAATAAAGAGATATATAGGTGTATTATATAAAGTCCCATATGTATATGTATGGGTAAATAGTTAGAAACGCTGACTTTCAAGTGATGCTATATATACATAAAGCTAATTTATTTATGTATTTTATTAATATATTTTTGGGGAGGAATTTTATGTGTTTATTTGTTTGTTTATTTATAGTTATTATTCTTTTATTTTATATTCCCCCTACATCTCTATAGTGAAGCACTTATAGATTCAATTGTTATGATCATATTTACACATTGTGATAGATAAAGATAAAAAGAGAGCCGTAAGCATATAATCAAATAACTTATATAGCTTATTGCAAATGTGTTTTACAGGCTAAAATATTAAGCTTTGAATTGAACGTGAACTGAGAATATAAATAAGCATTGGCAAAGCCAATAGGTCTTACCTATGCAAGAGTTATTGGCTTTGTCAAAGTTTTTTAGCCAACTGCTGTGCCTGGCTTAAAGCAGTGCTTTAAATGTGCAGGTCCTGTCGATACTGAGAACCTCCATTTCTTTAAAATGAAGCAGAGAGTAACTGCTTTTCTTAACATTACTATTATACATTTAATGGGAGAGCACCAGCACTTCTCAGGAGCAAAGAGGCAATCTAGATAGTCAATACTAGGACTTTTCTATTTACATTTAAAGCACTGGCTGAAAGTAGAGAAAACAAAATGCTTTGACTCGGTCAGCATTGGCCACGTAATAGTGCATTTTTCTCTTAAATTTCAGCCATGCTACTGTACAACATGACTAAACAAAAGATTGACAAAGCCAATAGCTTTTGCGAGATCTGTTGGTTTTGCCAATGCTTGTTTATGTTTGGGTTCATTTATCTGGGACCTTGAGCCTGGCTAGAGACAGACTCTTGGCCCAAGACAGGCTCTAGTCTGCCATGGCTTACCCTCGTATACTTCGGTCCTTCGCGTCTGGTGGAACCGTTCTGACATTGAACAAATAGCCTTTTCCCCTACTGCCATCCAGTAGGTACTTGCCGGTTGGGCCTGAGATCGTCCAGGTTTACATACTGTTATGTTTCATATAGGTACCCTAATATAGGCCCGGGTAATATCTTACACCTTCACCTACATTTCCTCCCCTATACTACACAGTAACGGGCCTTTTAGGATTGAACCTTTACCTAGTTCTAGTCCTGGGCACAGAAGGAGGGTTTCTCCCTGAACAATAGTGTCCTATAACTTCATCAATAGACTCACACAGTATGAATGAATATTCATAAGGGTTCTTGGAAACCAGGCTGGGGCTACACCACCTGCCTAATATCTACGTACAAGGTTCATCCCATACATCATCCTTACACCCAACAATGACTAACACAAGAAACAAGGGACAAAGGAACCCTAGATACTTTCTGCATCAATACCACACATCTTGCTAGTGTTAGTTAGAGGGAACCGAGACTTCCAGGCCGACACACTGACCAGAGACGCTGAGGCTCCTGCATGCAGACGCTCCAGCTGACAGTGGTCTAACACATCCCTTGCGGGGTATCCAACTCGAGACCAGGACGGGGTCCCACACTCTCTCTCTTCAGGTAATGGGGTTAGACTAAAACCTAGAGGGATTCTTGGCTCTACACCTACTCACATGCTAGGTACACTTAGGTACATTTAGATAGGCATCGTAGGAGAACACGCTCTCTTCTATCATGCATTTTATATCCATGTATGCATTTATGATTATTGCAAAATGGTAGTACTGTACTATCCATTTGTATTCACTATACTGCTGATTATATATATCTGCTACTGTCTTACAATTATTGCAGCACATCTATTTTACACTAGAAGAACAACTGTGCAATAAACACTTATTGTAAAACGCCCGAATGCTTCTTCTGTGTAATTCTCTGAGACCGAATAAGTAAGCACGAGTGACTGAACGAAAGGTAGTACATTGTTTCCACGATCCTGAGGGATCAGGGTTGTCATGTTCTAAGGTTGCCAGAAACTATTCTCTCCCCGATAAGAGGAGACACTAGTGGCACTGTGAGCTAGCTAATGCAAACAGGCTAACATTTTTGGTCGGGGTGTTCAGAGTCAGTCTGCCATCAAGCCCACAGTTCATGTTATCCGAACGCGCAGATTCTGTATAGGTTATATATAGGAACTACACGACATGGTGCCGCCAACGTTGGTAGGGTACTTATTTAACAGTAGAATCTGAGTAGTTCAGTCGTGCTATTCTCAGAGACCCCTATCACATACACCAGAGACGTCTGGAGTGGGTGCGCACAAATTCCGCCACAGCTGAGTAGGCAAAAAGATCCTATTTATTAGCTGTTGGTTAATCAAGCTTGAAGGACACAGTGTTCCTAAATTGTGCAAATAACACCTTATCTTAGTTCCCTCGAACAAACTTCTTTGAAAAATGACTGAGACAGGAGAAGTCCCAGTGGTAAATCTACAACTCTCAGACGGAGAAGAAGATACAAACGCAATCCAAATTGCACCTAGATTCAGACGTAAAATCACCCTGAAACTATTAGAAAATGGTTTACAAGCTAGGGGTGGCTTAGTGGTTTTCGTGATTGAGGCACACGAATCAAACAAAACAGAGGTGTTCTATTCGTGGGTTACATTCCCAGCAGCAAATGCAAGAACACAGACATTTCACTACTATACAGAAGGAGATGCTCCAGTGAAATATGGTCCGTTCGAGGACAAAGAGGTTCCACTCACGTACCAGGAACATTTATACTGGTTTAAAGGCGCCCTACCCCACATAAGAAATAGAGTAAGATTAGGCCCGCTCGGAGGAGAGGGGGCAACATGGCCGATATTAGCAGCCTACACACCACATCCTGACATTGACACAATGCCGCAAGGAGACTTACTCATACAACACAAAGATTTAATTAAAATCTACAGGAACTTGACACAATTCGTCATGAGGACTTTCACAGTCCAACCAACAACAGTTGCAACAAATGGAACTCAAATTCAGGGTACAGCAACTAAAATTACACCACAAACATTACACGCAGTAATGGGTAAAATGCCCACAAAAAGTGAACAAATGCCATTCTGGGTAGCTCAGAAAATAACTCAGCTCGAGGCAGTATTCCCGAATACTACCCCGTATGAAAAACACAGAATGCAAACAATCTGCTTGCCCATGGGGATAACACTACAATTAGAGGATTGTACCACATGGGTTACAGTCTTTGCTGCCATTTATACCAGAACTCATGGTATCCCGTCATTAGCTGTAGTACCAGATGTATTAAGACAAATACAAAACGAGTACGGAGCAGAATCTGCCCTAAACTTAGGGATGAAGTTACTAGGTAACTATGACCAGGTATCAGCCATTATACTAGCTAATATTAAAGGGGAAGCAGCTTCAGTGGCAATCTGCCAACGCCTAAGGGAGTTCAGTCCGGTAGATCAAAAACACGAACTACCTAAAATAATTGAAACTGCAAATGCAGAATTAGGCAGAGACAGTTTAGGTGGAAAAGCATTAAAACCACAACTGATGGGCAGTTCTGAAAAGGACACTTCCAAGCAGACACCTGCTTCTTCTAAAAAGAAGTGGTATAATAAAAAACAACAAAACTTTAAAGGAAACAGATCTCAATCCCAAGGCAAATCTCCTCCACAGGAGCCCTCTGAAAAGAGGTACAACCTTAGGAATAGGGATAATATTAGGAAACCTGACAGGTATCAGGATACTGATACACGTTCCTCTCGTTCCTTTCAGGGCTCAACAAAAAACTCTGAGAGAGAAGGACGGTCTGAACACAAAGAAGAGCGTACAAAGTCCAGAGACAAGCAGCACGTTCAAGACTATTCTTCCAAAAAAGAAGAAAAACCAAAATCAAAACCTCAGTTTAAGAAGAAGAAAGTTGCAGCCATAAAGATCAGACATGCCCAGAATTCTGAGGACACAACTTCTGAACGGGGAATGGGCTCAGACGATGCTAGACAGCGCGGCAGAAGTAACAATAGCTCGCCAGAACCTGAAGGAATTTCTGGTGACAGCGGACTTGAATGATTACATCACGGTGGAAACACCAGATACAAGGGTGAACGTCCCACATAAGTTACACGAAATAACACTCCAAATGGAGGTGGACAAGCCCAGGAAAGTTAAAGGTCTCTTTTGGAAAAACCTATCATCTGGTTATGACATCCTATTAGCTGAACAAGATTGGCCGCCAGCATTCGTTATGGAGTGCCCTAGGGGAGAAACAGTAATTTTTCCAGCATTTTCCGACCTCGTTCCCATTCATCTTAAACATGCATATGCACAGTAGTGGGCAGTAGCCCTAGCTCCAGCATTGTACAAATCTCATGTCGGATGGGATGAAGATTCAACCCACCACGTGATCCCGTTAAAAGTTTCAGCAAATGCACAGAGACAATATCCAATAAAGCAAGAAGCTAAAAAACAGGTCAGGGAGATCTTAGATCAACTTGAATACCAAGGGGTGATTCAAACATGCACCTCACCAATGAACAATCCTTTGTTTCCCGTATCAAAAACGGACAACTCATATCGTCTAGTTTTAGATTACAGACATTTAAACACATGCACAAAGACATTCGCTGTCCAATACGCACACAGTGCTGCATTAATGAATAACATTGTGTGGAAAAAATACAAAACTACACTTGATATCTCAAATTGATTTTTCTGCCAAAATATAGCGCTGAAAGCAGGTATTTGACCGCATTCTCTGTGTTGGGGTCCCAGAGACAATTTTGTCGCCTCCCCCAGGGGTATAAGAACAGCCCGGGGGTATTCTCAGCAAGAGTAACTGAGTTACTCCAAAATTTTGATGAAGAAGCATTGTCCTATGTGGATGATATTTATCTGACGGACGATGACTTAAAAAGGCACTTGACCAGGGTGAGCACCATTATCATGGGATTCGCCTCTGAGAGCTACAAATTTAATTTTAAGAAATCTAAAATAGCCCACCTCAATGTCCTGTTTTTAGGATACGAGCTTACAAGTGAAGGGAAAAGCCTGGCAGCAAACATTTTAGAAAAATGTGCGCTGCTTCAACCACCAAAATCATTAAAAAATCTACAATCAATACTGGAATTCCTAAATTTCGGCAGAACATAAATTTTAGATTACGCAGAAAAAGTAAAACCTTTCTACGACTTAATAAAACCTGACTTTTCAGTTAGACAATGGACACAGGAACACACAAACATCCTACACTCACTACAAGAAGACATGATAGCTTCAAAACACTTACAGACGCGTAAATGTACGCAACTTAGTGATCCGAGTAATAGCGGGTCAATGCAGGTACACTTACTTAACCTTCAATGAAGGCGAAACGGTACCAATCGCATACGAATCACACCTGTACACAAACGCAGAAATGCGTTTCACTTCAACAGAAAAAATCCTGATAGCAGTTCAGACCGCTGTAGCAAGAGAAAGAGCCCTGGCTCAGGGAAAACGCATAATAGTCGTGACCCCAGTACCAGCTTTAGAAGCTGTTACAAAGGCTAGCATCCCAAATGCTAAAGCCTTACATCCGAGATGGATACAATGGGCTAATTCCCTTACTGCAACGGATGTTGAGTACAAATTTGATCCAAGTCTAAAAGCACAGGCATTCCTGCAATACGAACAAGAATATCCTCTACCAAACGAAATTTTGCCTCTAGATCAGTATGAATATATTATTTACACTGGCGGATTTGCTCAACCGGCCATAGGGAGTAAGCAACAATACAGCATTGCATGTGCAATCGTTAAAGGTCGCATGCAGGATGGAAAATTCCATCCAAATTACACCAAAACGCAATCTCTAGGAGACTGCAAGGCTCAGTTGGCAGAGTTAAAAGCACTAATACTAGCACTGGTGAATACGGATCACGAATTCCCCACACTTATAGTGTGTGATTCCTTTTACTGTGTACAATCATACAATTAATATTTACATCATTGGGAACAAAATGGGTTCAAAGACACAAAAGGTGGCCCAATTAAGCATAAAATGCTATGGGAAAAGGTAGTTGAGTTGAAGAACGAACTACCGAGGGCTCACGTGATTCATATACTGAGTCATCAACGTGATGGCGTTCACGTTGAAGGGAATTCATTCGCTGATGAAGACGCAAAGGGGGCTGTACGAACGGCTTCCGTAGCTGCAATCACTCGTTCAAAAATGAGGATAGACGGTGAGATTATGGTCGCTGTTATTGCTTCAAGCAAAAACAGCGGAGCAGTACCAAAGAAATTTCCACTCAAGTACTCCTATAAGTTAGATGCAAACAACATTCCATATGCTCAGATTGCTGGAGTGGGGGACACAGTAATACCAAATATGGATCGTAGGCAAGGTTTAATTCTAGCAGCACACGAGGGTTTGGGCTCTGCGCATACAGGCGTTACAGCGACTATTTAATTGTTGAAACAGCGCTACTGGTGGCCAGGTCTAACAAAGCAAATGAAGGACTATGTCTTGAAATGTGACATCTGCCAACAGATGAAAGGCTCCACCATAAAACGCCTGGCACAGACACTGTTACTAAAATCAGACAAACCTCTCGCTTGTGTGTATCTGGCCCCTTACAATCTTATGGGGCTTACAAGTATATCATGGTTGCAGTGGATTCCTACTCAAGATTCCTATGGGTATGGCCTCAGTGCTCGGCTGACGCTCAAACTGTTATCAAAGATTTGCGAGTCTTTATATGGACATATGCAGTTGGCACGTTACATTCTGACCGTGGCCCGGCGTTTAGCTCTCGGGCTTACAAAGAGACCATGGAAAGTATGGGCGTAGCATTGCGGTACTCCTCTCCGTACCATCTTGAGGGAAATTTGGTGGTGGAAAGGAAAAACCGAGACCAAAAGCAATCTTTAACAGCTAGGGTATTTGGCAAAGGCGGTAGTTGGGTCAATCATCTATATGGGGTACAACGAGCACTCATTAACCAGCCAAGAAATTCTCTAGGGGGTGTCACTCCATATGAGGTCCTATTTGGGACAAGAATGTGGGTACCTGATCTTGATTGTGAAGGCACAGTGGCGGATGAAAAACAATTTGATATCCATGATCGTTTGGCTGTTTTAAAGGATTTAAATGAATCCAGGACACAACAAAGTAACGTCCTCCAGAAACAGACCGCCGCTGGGGAAGTCAAGGCAAACACAGCAAGACCTGTCTGGATCCCAAAGGTCAGGGATCTGGTCAGAGAAAAAATAGCGGACAAAAAAGAATTTGGACCATCATACAGAAAGCCTGTACCTGTCCTAGCAGTTCAAGGAACAAGAACTGTACTTTTGCCGCCTCTTGCTGGAAAAAAGGAGAAAAGATTTGTCTCAATCGACTTAATCAAACCACACTATGTGGCCGATACTGAACAGTAGGCCTTGTGGACTCCACAGTAGCAGACACCCTCCTCTAGCTACAATCCAAGAAGTTCAAACAGAAAGGCTCATCACGTTCGAAGAGCCTCCTGTACGGAATGAAGGACTATGCAACAATGCTATGGAACTCGTTCCCCTTGAACCGGAAGTACATCTTCAAAATCCAATTCAAAATAACACACAAGTTGTAATTAGACCAAATACAGACGTCTACGTCAACATGCCTCGACAAGAGCAAAATGCGATTTCAACAAATCCCGATGCAATTCCTACAATTGATCGAACTGCTTCTGGCTACTTCATGAATTTTGATACGTTTTCTTTGGATTCAATTGAACCTGAAACGACGCCAGCCCAAAAATCACGTAAACAACAAGCAAAAGTCTTTCTGAACTTTCTCAAAAAGACTTACCTGGTATTGCCTTGGGTAGAACTATGGGTAATTACTGGGATACTATTTTTTCTTTTCTGGCTAGGCTTAGTTATAACTTTTAGCATGCTTATTAATGGACGATATCTTCAACAAAGCTCCGCAACACAAAAAGTTAATTTGATTCTGAAGCCACATCAATCGTCCCATCGTGAGCAGAGACTTGTCATCAGTGAACATTACAGCAGTTCCTATACCGGATGGTATAGTTTGGGACAAGGTTGATTTCGAAATATTCGGTCCTACTGAACTTTTAAAAATTTCTCATGTATTTAAAATTTCATTAAGTGATATCATTACCTCCAGTACATTTTCTGATGATTGGGACTCTGAAACTGTTAATAACATGTTGTCTGACTTAGAGAAAACTGCTGCATTTCCGAACAATGAAATGTTAGAAGGTACTTCAGACTACGACACATTGTACTGTTATCAACATTATGGTCATCATTTCCTACACAAATCTATATCACCTAGAAATGTTTTTGAGTACCACCAGTGGGAACATTGCCCTATACCACCTAAAAGTTGTTCGCACACATTTGCACAGAAATTTTCATATTTTTCAGGGTTTAACACCTCTGACCCGACCTCATATTATTATAAGGTTACACCGACATCGGCACTGAAAATTATGTTAGCAAACACCAAACAGATATACTCTGCTTCCTTTATCACCCAATACTCTGAACAGGGTTTTGACCTATGGAAGGACACAATAGACTTAAAATCAGTCTGGGGTTCTAGAGACTGGCAAGTCCAGGGAACAGAGGCGCTATTTAGAGCGTGCCTCATTCCACAGCAGATGATATTTCTAAATGACACTGTGCAACAGACGTCCTGTCTTGGACTAGCCAAAAACAAGGACCTGAACACACCCCGGTTTCCAACACCATCACAGATGGATGGGTGGAAAAATGTAACTTCACAAGATGGGGCAACACTAGATGACATTTTACAGTACAATAGAACAGACCCTGATTGGAAAAAATGGGTGGTTTGGCCCATAGACACGAACACATATCAGAAAAGATTCTGGGGTATAACCGAAGGGTTCAATATCCACAGGCCAGACCCACGCTATGTACAAAGAGAACATCCAGGGGTAGTGACGTCCTACAGTGTTGGGAAGTTGTGCCTTTATTGGCTAGAGACCTCAACACTCCCAGAAGTGAAACAACACTTAACCTTACTCACACAAGACATGGATTTTTTATTAGGTCCCAGGAAACCCCGTCAGAAACGTTTCATATATGCTGGCATTTATGCTGCCTATAATGAAAATTGGAAAATATCCCAACAAGAGGCCGCAGAGAGAATACGGGAAATAGACCGTATTAACTTAGAAAAGGCATTAGCAGTAGAGGATAATGGGTTAACAACTTTAACCTCCAGGATATATTCCTTGGACAACATTGTATCTTCTGCGATAGACATACTGGAACAAGATTTAGTCATATTACAACACGGGCAATCTCAGTTACGTTCTATCATGTTGTTAAGCTGGACACTGCAATCTTTCCGTGAAGGCTATGTGCCTTGGCGTTTTATCAACAGTACGTCTCTGTTTTCTGAATACAATCTAACAGATAAACAGGTAGAAATGGCACAAAGGGGAGCAAAATATACAATGTTGCGCATTGAAAAGCTGGATAGATTACCATTTACGGTAGCGGAATCACCATCAACAGAATGGCTAATCCATGGGCACATAACTCTACCGGTCACTACTTTTCAGTTTCAGTATTGCCTTGAGCAAAGGCAGGCAGGCAAATATGAAAAATTGGGTAAGGAATACATTAAGGAATCTTGGGAATTACCGTACAGATTTCGATGCCGGAGTGGGGATCGAGAAGTGTTTCTAAGCGGTACAAACTGCAAGAACGCTTTAAGTGGTTCTCTCATGTGCCAGGACATTTCACTGCACGGAGCTTGCAATGGTTCAATAGCAAACTTGTCCTGCCACATGAAAGGGACTCCAGCAGCTGTGATTACATCGGTATTCGAGCTGCTCTCGAATGGGAGTTACTTGATGCTGAACGATCAAGGTTGCTGTGGGATGCTTCCGGGCATTGCCTATCTGGTCACTGTGAGCTCCAGGGTCACTTGCTGTATGCAAGTATTGTTTCCCCCAACAAGTACAGTCAGGGAGGCGCCGTTATGGCCTTTGTTGAATGTTTCCTTTATACAGTTTGATACTTTGAGCAGAGTGAAAGCCATGCTTTTACAACAAACCGTACCCTTAACCTCTGCTCGAGAGACCTTTGATCTTCAATTCGCAAGGACCTCGACTGAGATACAGGCACTTAGACGTACAAACTGCCCCTTTCATTTCGCAGAAATGGTGGGTCTTATCTTTAACATGTCTGATACGAGTGGTATTGTACACCTCTTTAAGACCATAGGGTCAGGATTTCTAAGCACCTTTCAGACAATCTTCAGAGTTATTCCAAATTTTATCCACTCCGTATTGGGAAGCGTTTTTGGAGGTCTTCCGCTGATCCTGCTTTCTATCGCAGGAATCCTGATTGTCATTTTTCTGCTCCGCAATGGACGGCCCAATTATCAACGAGATGGCAAAAGCGCTCCTGGAGCGCAAATACCGTGAGCGCATGGTACAGCATCTGGGCACACCTCGCCTACGGGAACTGAGTGCCTCTTGGTTCCTATCGTTTAGACCAGTCTGGATGGACTGCATCTTACCTGTTCTTCGATGCCTGTTTTGCGGTGAAGAATGCGTGTTGGATCTCTCTCTGACACTTGCAACGGACACGCCTGCGGACTTGAATACCAGGCTGGTACCTCTGAGGGCCCATGCTCGGCAATGTCCCCAGCGTATTCCCATATTAATGGCTGCATTCCTCGAGAATCCGCAGGTGCCTTTTACAACTGGGTTGAGCATCAGCTCGTCCACTAGCACTCAGGTTTCGACAACAGCACCTGCTGCCTCTACAACAGCTATTGGCAGCTCTGAATATCATTTATGCTCCATTGACGTACTCTGCGAGGTGTTGCAAGGACCGTCCCCTGCAGCGGCAAGCAACGACGATGTTGCGTCTCCCAGCCAGTACACTTAATCTAAAATTGGCTCATCGTGTGCTGGGAAAGAATTCAGTTTTTCTTTTTCTCCAAAACTCGACTAAATTTGGAACATTTCCTTTATATTGACACTTTCGCTGAAAAAGCATGCCTTCTGACGCTTGTAGTGGTTCGACTTATATAAACGAACTCAATTAGGACTTCGGCTTAAGTACCAATCCCAAAAAACTGATTTTCGAAGTAAAAGATTTTTCTATCTTCGTCTTTTTCACCTCTTAAGAACTGTTTTTAAACAATTTTACGACAAATGTTTTTATAATTTTTATGCGCTTTTACCTTGTAAAGAGAATGGTTCGATGGCATTTTATCATTGTTGACTATTCGGAAGAGGAGTGGGTGTTATGTTTCACATAGGTACCCTAATATAGGCCCGGGTAATATCTTACACCTTCACCTACATTTTCTCACCTATACTACACAGTAACGGACCTTTTAGGATTGAACCTTTACCTAGTTCTAGTCCTGGGCACAGAAGGAGGATTTCTCCCTGAACAATTGTGTCCTAGAACTTCATCAATAGACTCACACAGTATGAATGAATATTCATAAGGGTTCTTGGAAACCAGGCTGGGGCTACACCACCTGCCTAATATCTACGTACAAGGTTCATCCCACACGTCATCCTTACACCCAACAATGACTAACACAAGAAACAAGGGACAAAGGAACCCTAGATACTTTCTGCATAAATACCACACATCTTGCTAGTGTTAGTTAGAGGGAACCGAGACTTCCAGGCCGACACACTGACCAGAGACGCTGAGGCTCCTGCATGCAGACGCTCCAGCTGACAGTGGTCTAACACATCCCTTGCGGGGTGTCCAACTCGAGACCAGTACGGGGTCCCACACTCTCTCTCTTCAGGTAATGGGATTAGACTAGAGGGATTCTTGGCTCTACACCTACTCACATGCTAGGTACACTTAGGTACATCTAGATAGGCATCGTAGGAGTACACGCTCTCTTCTATCATGCATTTTATATCCATGTATGCATTTATGATTATTGCAAAATGGTAGAACTGTACTATCCATTTGTATTCACTATACTGCTGATTATATATATCTGCTACTGTCTTACAATTATTGCAACACATCTATTTTACACTAGAAGAACAACTGTGCAATAAATACTAATTGTAAAACGCCCGACTGCTTCTTCTGTGTAATTCTCTGAGACCGAATAAGTAAGCAGGAGTGACTGAGCGAAAAGTAGTACATTGTTTCCACGATCCTGAGGGATCAGGGTTGTCATGTTCTAAGGTTGCCAGAAACTATTCTCTCCCCGATAAGAGGAGACACTAGTGGCACTGTGAGCTAGCTAATTCAAACAGGCTAACATTTTCGGTGGGGGTGTTCAGAGTCAGTCTGCCACCAAGCCCACAGTTCATGTTATCCGAACGCGCAGATTCTGTATAGGTTATATATAGGAACTACACGACAATACTGTAAAGTGAAGATCAGAGTTGCACTGGCCTATAGGGCAATCAGGCTGTGCCCGACAGGCTGGTCTGACAGATCAATGTGCGGGCCGTTTTATGGTCATGTGGCACTGTTTTTACTGTTGATATCCCTGGTATTAAAACAAAGATTGCCTGTAGCATGCTCAAATCCTTACAGTCTTCCATACCTTGCAAAGTACCCATACAGCGTATCTTTAAAAGATCAAAACTGCCTCGATTTATAAACGTTGGCAACTGTTAGCTTTCTAATTTACTAATCGGGGCCACTTTTATTTTGGTGACCGGCAGATTCTCTGTCACAGTCCGACACAGATTATTATAGGCAAGGGTGTACTGAAGCCACTGCTATGCCAGCTCAAGCGGGGGTGCCTGGGACAGATTACATTGTTTTACTGCCATTCTTAACTTTCATCTCTGGCTTGCAGGTCATTGCAAGGCAGAAGGAGTGGTACAACTGTGGGATGGGGAAACTTAAAATGGTGACAGAATAGAAGAGAAATGTTTTAATATTAAAAAAAAAATAAGTTAGAGGCAAATACAATGAAATAACTTGAAGGAAGGAAAGAAAATGCAAATACGAACAGAAAGAAGAAAAGTTAAAAGGAAGTAAATGAAACGTACGCACAAAAGAAGAATGGAAAAAAGGAGAGAAGGACAGAAAGAAAAAAGAATGGGGGGACGAATGAAACTTGGAAAAAGGGGTAGCATGAAGAAACAAAGAAATAAAAACGGGATGAGAGAAAGAAAGGAAAGCTGAAAATAGAATTAAATGTTGGAAAGAAGAAATGAGAGACAGGTGGAAGGTTAGTGGAAGGAAAGGAAATAGATAATTACCAAATGGAAGGAAGTCAAGAAGAAAGAGGGATGAGAGAAGGGGCAAAGGAAGTACAGCAGGTGATAAAAAGAAAGGAAAGAACACCAATATGAGAATGGGACTAAGGAAAGGAAAGATGGAAAGCAGGAAGAAAAATTAAACATGCATACAGAAGGACAGAGAGCTCAAAAGACACCTGAAAGAAGGGTGGACAGAGCAAAAGAAAGATGGAAAAATGGAATGAGAGGCGAATGAAAAAGGAGAAAAGAAATTAATAGGAAGTAGTAAAGAAAGATGGAGAGAAAAAAGGAAAGAATAAATCAAAGAAAGAAAGCAGTCAATGCTGGTAAATGTGCAGTTTTTTGCCACATTCTTTTCAAATCATGCTGTAAAATGCATCAATCTAAAGCTTTCTCCTCTTGGCAACAATACCCACTATCTACTTAATAAAAAGGAATTGCGATTGCTCACTTTACTAGGACATTTGGTTTCATGTGGCTCAAAGTGTGGGGTATTTTATTTTTCTGGCTACTCCCTCGATTACCGGCATTGTGGGATGCTGATCATGCTTTGCTTTTGCACCCAATCATCGTCTGCGTCATTATTGATACTTCCGGAAGCGCCATTCATCTCACGAGAGCAGAATCCCCCGCCGTGGCTGTGTGATGTCCAGGAGCAACACATTGGAAGAGATGACTTCACTGAACAACATCCCTGCAAAGTGCCATGCATTACAGGTTAATTTAATGCATTTCAGTGCTTGTACCAGCATTAACACTGAAATACACTAGTCACACATTTAGACCTCTGTTTTTTGCATTGCTGAAGGGACTCCAGGGCCAGCAATGTGTTTAAAGCCTGTGCATGCTTCTCAGCCTGCATGTCACGGGTGCCCAAGGTCAAAAAGATGTGAGGGCAGATTGCCGTACATGTGCACATCCCATGTAGCCCTCTCTGTGGTGAAATGGCCTTGCAGCATTGAAGAAATAGTGGGCATTCTCCCCAATGTGTTGCGCTGAGACAGGCTAGTGCTACACAACCTGGATTATGGTGAGTGGTGATGAATAACCAGCGTATGTGGTTAGCCGTCTTCACATAACTGCTAAACGTCTATGGGAAGTATTATGGCAGTATAAAAGCCATGTGTATACGCATGATTTTTTCACATACTAACAGTCTCATCACCATAACTGACCCAACGGTGCAGCTGCAGACTTCATTACGACTGATAGCTGATTACATTTTCCAGCAGCATAGCTATCAATAGTGTAGCAGGTGCAATGGCAACAGGGCTGAAGGTTGCTTAAGAAGCCACAGCGCTTTGATTGTCTTTTACTACCCAACTGACGGGCCAGGGGTCCCATGTTACTAGCTTGCATTAGGCCCAAGGCACCCCTTAACACACCTCTGCTGATATAGCAGGCGAATCAGTACAATAGAAAACAAATCCATTATACTGCTCAGAATAAAAAGAGACTTTCAACATGAAACTATCCCTCCAGGAATTAATCACCCTTCGACATTAAGGGCCTGATTATGAGTTTGGCGGTGGGGCGCCCGGTCCTCCCCACTGCCGCACCGCCAAAGCCGTGGTCAGGCCGCCTGTCAGATTAGGAGTTTCCTCCTGTCTGGTGGGCTTTTTTTGGGCGTTCCCACGTTGGTGACTCTAAAAATGGGCACCACAATGGGAATGCCAAAAACAGTTCCTGCACGACATGCACTGTTAAGTCCATGCCGTGCAGGAACTGGTGCGAATGCACACAGGGCGGCGCATGTTGTGCCCCCTGTGTGCATCCCATGCATGATGCACCAGGGGGCCCTGTAGGGTCCCCTTTGTTTCCTCTCAGCCATGGTTTTCATGGAGGAGGAACCGCCATGAAAACCGTGGCAGAGAGGAAACTTGTAATATGCTTGGCAGGACCGCGGCGGTCCCACCAAGCATGTTACTGCCTCTACACCGCTGCAGTAGGACAATGGCGGTCCAACCGCCCTAATCATAATAGGGCGGTCTGGAGACCCCCGCGAGTCTGGCAGTCCGTGGACCTCCAGACTCGTAATAGAGCCCTAAGGCATAATGACAA
This sequence comes from Calotriton arnoldi, assembly GCA_963921515.1. Lineage (NCBI taxonomy): Eukaryota > Metazoa > Chordata > Amphibia > Caudata > Salamandridae > Calotriton > Calotriton arnoldi. The sequence continues at coordinate 2,383,755 of CAWUFW010002116.1, forward strand.
ATAGTAAATTGATAATTAAGAACTACATTTTTGCTTTTAGAGTTTTGCAGAAAAAACTCAAGGTAAAGCACTTGTTTTGGCAGTTTGACATTAAACGTCATATATCTCTCAGAATTCTTAAATAGTCACAGAGGAACTTCGGGCTATTTTCTTTAATGGAATATATCTGACATCTTTTGAAAGGATGGTGTTAGGGCTACTACCAGTTGTAGGATGTCTATGTGAGCATGCCACCTTGTTTACAGCTTTGGACCTTCCTTTCAAACCCTATGGCATTCTGGGACCTATAGTCTTGATTTACTTATAACGAAAAAAATTGACTCATCTGATGTCGATTTATCAAAGCTCAGGACTGGAAACATGGTGTCTTGGCAAAATAAATGGAACAGGCAACCGTAAAAATGTCTCAACGGAGCATTCAATTAGCTGCATTCAATATTGCAATACCATTGAATAACCATTTTGATACGTTCTTTTTGCTTAGAAGTAATTCTAACACCAACGTTAGTAATTATCACTGTTGTAAATACCTCTTCCATCTGTAGCTGGTTTTATTCAACTCAAACGTACAAATACATTTGCTTATCCTTGAATAATGTACTTTGTGTGAGTATTCTAATTGGAAGTTTGAGTGGTGTTTAGAAAAAAAAATATATGATTAAAAATATCTTGAGGCAAAAATTTCGGAAAATAACTATTTTGATACACAAATATTGTGATGCACAAATATTGTTGACATGAATATTGTTTTTTAGGTAAGTAATATCGTTTCGAATAATATTAGTGTCTTAAACATCGTTTTAATACTATTGTGGTAAAAAATATAGTTATTTAATTATTTGAATGTGTTTTAATTGATATATCAATTTTATGTGTTACTATTGTTTATAAAAAGGGTATTTTGTTTATAATAAAGCTTGCAATTTTAATTGATTTAAGCATTTATATTAAATTTTTTCCTGTAACTTATAGTGTTGTAGTGGGTTGTTGGGTTTATAGGGGATAGGATGGGAAGTTAATTTGTTCATAATAATTATGAATTATTTAATGCATTGTATTTAATTATATGATTGGTATTATTGTGTAAATCATGTAATATTGATTTATTTTTGTTATATGTTATTTGTGGGCTGTTAGGTTTCTAGGCACATAGGGAAGGAAGTAAATTAAATAATAATTAACAATTAATGATTAATTGTTAAATAATTATTTAATTGGTTTAATTTATGTAATTTATGAAATACTTATTATTTTAATTATATTTTAGTTATGGGCTGCTAGGTTTGTAGGGATTTTGGGTGGGAAGTTAAGTAATAATTAATCAATAATTTAATAATAATTTTTAATTATGTATTTAATTAATGTTTAATTATGTAAAATATGTACTACTGATTTATTGTACTATATTTTAGATGCAGGATGCTAGGTTTGTAGGGTTTTCAGGTGGGACGTTATTTAATTAATAACTAATGCATTATCATTTGAAAATTAATTATTTCATTAAATTTAAAATATTTAAATTATGGAATATTTCAATATTTTTTATATATTTTAGTTGTGGATGAATAGGTTTGTAGAGGTCTAGGCTGGGAAGTTACTTATGTAATAATTATTTAGCAATTAATTGTTAATTAATTATTTAACTAATTTTAAATATGAAATTATGGAATACTTATTTTTGAAGTTATATTTTAGGTGCAGGCTGCTAGGGGTATAGGGTGGGAAGTTAATTAAGTAATAATTGTATAACATTATTAACTGATAACTAATTATTTTAATGAATAGTAAATATGTAAATTGATGATTTTTATTACACATGCAAACAAATATGTGTGTGTATGTACACCCACATACGTGTGTGTATGTGTAATAAAAATAATGATATACAAATATATATATATATATTTTCAAAGGATGGAAGTAAAGGAAAGAAGGAAAAGTGGCACACAAAGTTTCTGCACACCGGTTTATTTGTGCGAAAGAACACATTTCAGGTACCCAAGTAATGCACCCTCACGTTTATAAATATAAACGCATGGGTTCATAGACATAAACAACATACTAGAAACAAACAATGCTGTGCTGGTAAAGAAACAACTATTTATTCTCAAGATGAATCGACAAACATAATAATAGTAATAAATATATTGCCAATTATTTCCATATCGTATTCGTAGAAATCTTATTGAACAAAAATACATTATTCACCTGGATGTTCGCAATTCATTAACATAAACGCCATACTTGGCAGCAGCGTCTTTCAGCTGGCAACAACCATCAATCAAGTCTATTAATCAGAGAAATAACTTTCCTGTAATACCAACATAAGAAATTATAAAAAGATTTTGTTCAACATAATAACATTTTGTGAAATTCTCGTAATTCATAGCTTTTAAAAACATACTATTACAATGCTAATTCGTACTTAGATATGTCTTTATGCCGCATTCCTGCATTTGCCAATTATACAATCATACTTTAGTGAGAGTCCCAAAGCAATCCTGTTGGAACCAAAATGTCATAATAAAATAATATAATATAAAAAAACTATACCGTGATAAAGTTCATCACTCGTGACTGAAATGTGTTGTGACAATCAATGAGCAACATCAAATTTAAATCACCACATGATAAATCTGAAAAAAAACTACAGTCGTTTCCAATCAAAGGATAAATGGATGTGGTAGAATGTGACTACTATCAGGGACAAGTCATATCTCAATCAAAGTTGGAACCATTAATCTAACACAGAATTCATCTATACATCGATAATATGGGGCAAGTGCCTGAGACATATCATGATGTCCCTATATTGTAAAATGACTTAAAATAGAACCACAAATTTCATCTAAAGATTAGAAACCCAAATGTTGTGATACCCATACCATAAGAAAAGTTAAAAAACTTCATCATGAATCAGAAAGAACATAGGGAACAAGCAAAGACAGTTACCACATTACCTATAAAGTAGTGATTAACATTTCTGCAACTTCAGAAACTAAATTGGAATTATAGGCAAAAACTATTATGTGCATAACTGCATGTCATTACTTATGGTAACACATGGTAACTGCATCTAGTGAGTATGTTGGTCTCAATTATAAATGTGGGTAATATGGGAAACTATGCGGGCATTAAACCGCAACATGAATGGCCAGTTTCTCATCACTATTCAAGCCATACAGATGTTTCATGTTAAGTTGGATGGTATAGTGATTACAGAATTCTGAGCTGTTTTTCACAGTCACCCGCTCTGATGTTTTATGTGACCCTATCAATCCTATAATACCGTAGTGAATCACTCTTTCCATTATGTCTGAGATAGAAGTGTCTGGCCACTGGATAATTGGGATTGTTGTTTTTGATGGCACGTGTGTGCTCTAAGATTCTCTTTTTGACAGGTAGTTTAGTACTGCCTATGTAATTAAAATTGTGTGGGCAAACAAATGTTTTTCCTCGCACACACTTTTTGAGTTTCTAACCAAGAGCTAGCTCTTTTTGATTTCTACATATACCAAGGGGAAGTGAACTAGCCTATTTTCCTGTTCCTCTCTCTCTTATTGATATTAACAAGGCATTTCTAGAATGTCACCCATAGAATTAGATATACATGACATGATCTTGGAAATCTTCCTAACCTTTCCTGTTGGAAGTTTGTATTGCTCCTGATTGGTGCTAAGCTTACAAGCTTTACAGGAGCCAAGCTTGTGAAAGCCGGATGGAGGGTCTAGCCAAGTAGATATTTTGTTCTTAACGTTTAAGTGGCTATGCACCACCATGTCCCTGATGGATTTGGGCTTTCCATATGTGATGGTGGGAGAGTCTCCCAACTCATTTCCAATTACAGGATCTGCTGTCAGCAAATTTCAATGTTGTTTCACCAATTTGTCTCACTTTGAAAGATCTTTTGTTATATGTGGTGATGAGTCTAGGTGTTAGTAGTGCATTGACCTTCGAATATTTCTGCAATTTGTTTCAAGACGACTCCCTCCTGTTTGTCATCCCTTATTATTTGTTGTGCTTCTAACCAGTTTTTATGAGAATATTCCCAATGTTTGAATCTGCGTACAATATTCTCTTGTTCTTTTTTTAAGTCATTTTAGTCGCTACAATTGCGATGTGCCCTGAGGAGTACCCCTTCTTAGGAGATACTCCATTTTAGGGAATCAGGATGACAGCTCCCGGCATTTAACACACTATTCCCAACCGTTTCCTTTCTGAAAAGGGAAGTGACAAGTTTGTTATCCTTATTCCGGATAACAGTATCCATATATTCATTGTAGGTATTGCTCATCTTAAGTGTAAATAAAAGGTTCAGATCATTTTGCCCCAATAAATGAATTCCAAGGCTAAAGCAGTATCCCCAATTCAGATCAGAAAAAGATCATTGATATATCTGATCCAAAGTGGTATGTGTTGGGTATACATTTCATTGTCCTCACTTGCTCCACCCACCAGCCAAGAAATAAATTAGCGAAGCTGGGGGCAAAGCAGGTGCCCATCGCTGTTCCGGAACATTGCCGGTATACAGTTTCCTCAAATAGAAAAATGTTGTTCTCAAGACAGTATGACATTATTTGTTTCAACATCATGGTATGTTCAAAAAGGGTAATGGGCCAACTGTGGAAATGGTACCTACAAGCCTCCACCCCCATCTTCTGTTCAAAGCATGTATACAGAGAGCAAATGTCTAGTGCGATCATGATATATGTATCCTCCCATGTGATGGCATCTATTCTCCGTAAGAAGTCGGTAGTGTCCCGACAATACGATCTTAATCCTATGACATGTGGTGACAGGAAATGGTCTAGAAATATGGCTGTATTCTCAAGTAGGCCCCCATTGGAGAACACAATTGACCTGCCTGAAGGGGAAACCAGGTTCTTATGGATCGTTGGAAGTAAATATAAGCAAGGTATTTTAGGATGTTCCAATTTCAGGAACCTATACTCATCAATATCTAACAGTTCCTTTTGAAGACATTCTCCTAACATCCTATGATAGGTATGTATCGATTTTTTGTATGTGTTCCATGTTGTAAGTTCGTAACATTTCCTGTGGTCAAGTTGACGCAAAACCTCAGCTCTGTAATGCACTAAGTCCATCACAACTATATTGCCACCATTATCAGACGGTTTTATTATTATTGAGGAATCGTTAGTCAGATTCTGTAATGCCTGTCTCTGTGCTTTAGTTATGTTGTCCCGAATGTATGTGTCTTTTGTGTTCTGGAGCTTCATCAACTCCTATGTCATAACACTGGGAAAGGCCTCTATATTGTTGTGTGCTACATTGGGATTGAATTTAGATTTGGGTTTAAGACTAGTACATTGTGCAACATCTACTACAAAACCCAAACTGTTTAAGGTTTCACTAGTATCATTAAACAGCTGGCTGATATCATTGGTTTCCAAGTCCATCACTTTCTCTACTGTTGTGCTGTTTGGAGTGGGAATAGTAAATATCACCCCTCAAAATCCAATGCTTTTCCTACAGTTTCACAGACTGGAGTGGGAATAGTAAATTTTACCCCTCCAAATCCAAAGCTTTCCGTAGTGTTGCACAGACTGGAGTGGGAATAGTACATTTTACCCAATACTTTCCCTAATTTTTGAGCTGACTGTAGCGGGAATAGTAAATTTCACTCCTCTGAAATCCAATGCTTTTCCTACTGTTGCACAGACTGGAGTGCAAATAGTATATTTTACCCCTCCAAAGTCCAACACTTTCTCTACTGTTGCGCTGACTGGAGTGGGAATAGTACATTTCACCCCTCTGAAATCCAACGCTTTCCGTACTGTTGCACCGAAATCCAACGCTTTCTCTACAGTTGCACAGACTGGAGTGGGAATAGTACATTTTACCCCTCAAAAGTCGAACACTTTCCTTACTGTTGTGCCGTTTAGAGTGTATACATTGAATTTACATGATATTAAAATTATATATTCAAATATTTAACATTTACTACTGTAAACTCTATATTAAAGAAAATAATACTTCTGTCTATTTTTGGATAATGTTAGCATCAATGATATTTTTTACGATATTTTTGTACTTACCATTGTAAATATAGAACATGATATTATGGTAAACTATATTTTTGACAACAATAGCTTTGTAACATGATATTGTGTCAGTGCTCCAGTTTGAGAGAATTTACTGCAATCGTTTTATGGGTGGGAGGTTGAATGTATTGCTTCCACACAGGATCTCTCAGTTCTGTGAGAAGGAAGGTTACACTGCTGGTGACATACAACATCCAACAAGATTGGCTATGCCATGATTATTTAACTTTTCTTTTCTACATCTGATAAAGTTAATCCATTCTTTCAGATCATTCAAGAGCTGACAGTCTACACTACACCTCTTTAAGGACAAAGCTTGCTTCTTTGGATACTTACTGGCTACGAATGATTGGCTGGGCCTTACCAGTGTGAAGCTCATCCCTACTGGCATCAATGGACGAGGGATTGGACACAATATGATAACCCATTTACTTAGGCATTTTAGGCACGCAAGAACTGTTTAAAGATATTTCTAACCTATTAGACTGCAATAATGTGTGGTCATTTCTGATGGACTTGTCACTCAAAGTGTCACTTGTAAGGCATTGAAATGTCACACAAAAGCACCCTGAAAACATGCAAATGTCACACATATGCCAACTACAAACTTGACAGCTATGGACAACTTCCTTAGAAATCCACTTGCTGTATGACTGATCCAGCAATCGCTGTTTTAGTTTTGTTTGTTTTGTCCGGATCCTCGGGCACCCCCATTTCTCATTACTGAGACAAAACAGTGGTAAAAAGAATGAACGACTATAAGTTAACACGTGTAGAGAAACAGCACGGAGGACAGGTATATCTGCAATAAGATAACCACCAGAGGCGACGTGTGCAAATGTGCTTTTGATTTGAAGGTTTGAATATGATGGAGGCACGGAAATTCAACATTTTAATAACCTGAGCACTGTTTCCCTACTAGAGGCGAATGAGCCAGGGGGTCCCCAATGGCTTTAAGAGTCAAAGAACGAACCATCAAAATAGTTTTGTGTAAATCGTGCAACAAACGGCATGTAAGAATTTAGAGTGTATCTCCTTATAACATGGAAGCATTTCACTTATGCACCGGTCACCGGATACTGTCACTGCCTTGGGTGCAAGCTTTAAATGGAGGAGGGGTTCTAAACCACCACCGGCTCAAATTCGGCACTGGTAGTTGATGGTGTGGTTTCAACCATGAACTGCTATTTAGTGTTTCACGCAGCGTGCCACCTGACCAGTATTGGGGCCTCTAGGAGTTTCCCGGTATTGCACCCAAGCATATAACACAACAGCGAACATATGCCTAAAACAGCTTAGACGTATTGGCCATGCCAGTGCGTGTTGGCAGAATCAAATAAACAATGCACAACAATGATTTTGTTGTGAATTATTAGAATAGAAAATGTTTTCAATCTTGTAAATATGAAAGTGAAGTAATGTGGAAGGGGTAGTAGTCTTCGGAGTGTCTCAGTCACCCCCGTCGTCTCCCCTTCATGCGTTGAATAAAAAAAATACAGAAACCTCACATCTGTGAAACACAGACACTCGAAGGGAATGCAGGATGAAGTAAAGCATGTGAAAAGTAAACAGGGACTGCATCTCTGTTATGGATCACCATAAGGGTTTTACCAATCATTGCGGACAAATCAATCCCTGTGTTTGCCTCTAAAGTTGAGAACATGAATATAGTGCCCAATAGGAAATCGTTTCAAAGTAAGTTTATAATTACTTCCGGGCCTGAGACCCAGCAGGACCCACTCCACTTAAATCCTGATTGGGTGGCGTTTAGTAGAAATGATAGTTTCTAAACATGAACTTAGAAACATTAATGCCTCCCCACCACTGCCCTGATGCTATTAGCGACCTGAGAGTATGGGTAGCCCAAATAAACTCTTTCTAACCTGGGCTAGTTACGGACCTAGGTTATTTGCAACTATATCACACAGCAGGGGTTCCCTAAGGGATCAAGCTACACAAACACCTTTTGGCCCTAAATAGTGCTGTTGTCATTATTGGGTACCACAGCCATTGCTTGCACACTCTATTATTTATAGCCTTTGACCAAGGTTGTGGTAAAGTCAATCTAGTTTTTTTTTTAATCATAAACGGACAAAACTGTGAGTAATTATTATAGATTTGTTAATGCTATATTCTAAAGTGCAAATAATTAATTATTAAAAAACTTCAGCAAACTTTCCACCTTCCAGAAATGTTTTGAATCGGTGTGATCCAACAAATCAACATTACACTGTCGTTGTAAACATGAACATAATTCTAGTGCCCCCTTTAACACGTGATAGTAGTACAAAAAAAGAGGCTCCGTATTGCTTCTCCGAGCCTTTGTGCTTGGAAGGTTAAAAGAGTCCTTTAATTCACATTAAACATTGTTTGACTCCTCCATCCATATTTGCAGTCGATGCATTTCGGCCATCAATCCCTCAAGTCCTCATCACGCTAAATACTTTCCCCAAAAACATATATACATATTTATCCCATGTTTATTGCATGATATAAAGTCATTCAGCCAAGTCTAATTCATATTGCCTGGTGCAGTGTCATCTCTTGTTGTAAGACGTATGAGAAATATATTTTTTCATTGTTTTGAATACTCCTGTTTTTGTGAAAAAAGCATCCGGTTTTGACACATATTCTCTAAAAAGTTTTAAGTCTAGGTATAGAGTCATTCAGAAGAAACGAATACATATTTCCTGGTACACGATCATCTCTTATTATAAGACATAATGAGAAATACTCGTGCTCATTGTTTCGAATACTCGTGCGTGTCAAAGAAGCATCTGAGTTAGAACACATTATCTAAGGTAAATCTTCACATATCAGACAGTAACAAACATTTTTATATAAATTAATGCTCAGTAGGGCAACCATCAAATCTAAACTGGCAGCTAAAGATAGTGTTGCGGTAAGGCTAATAGCTTAAAAGCTTAGAGGCACTCCCAGAGGCTCACCTGTAGTGAGACCTTTTGGGCTAATAATAATAGGTTACATCAAGAGACCCGGTCACCCCGTGGGCATCAGATGCTGTGAAGCAAACGTGTACAATAAGTGTCACTAATAGGTCACTCAGAGGTGAAACAAAGCAGGTATCTGAGTATATAATAGTGTCGCTATATACACTCACTTACATCAAACTAATTGCTATCAAAAGAGTGAGTTTCAATCTTGCACTTTTCAAGTGTTATTGCGGTGTGAAAAGGAAAAATAACTAAAACTGTTTGGACTCAGATCTACAAAAATTACATGGCCCATAATCTTCTCAGAAGTCGCCTGCTGACAGTTGACTGGCCTAAAACACAGACAGAAAGACAGTGGTTGTTCAGAATGTGTTCCCTTTATGTGCCTAAAAGGACCTTTTGATGCCTGTGGTTGTAATGACAGCAGGATATAAGGATATCACTGAACCATCTGGCAAAGCCAGAAATGCCTGAGAAATGCCTCTATCTAGAAAAACGTAATACCGTGTGTGGTGCGGGTGGCATGTCGGACTCGTGAGCCCATCTCCATCTGCCTGCACTATTTGTAACCAGGATGGTGCCTACATTACAAGCAGGGGTCACATGCACTACGGCGGGCTCCATTTTGAAACAGTAAGGGACGCAACAGTGTTTCATATATCATGGAACAATGTATGTAAACTGGCGCGTCCATGACATAGTATATAAACACCTGAATCGGTCCTAATGTGTGTGAGAAATACATTGTTTGGATTTGAAAAGAACAGGTATAATAGAGATACAGTTATTGAATATGGAGCATAAAAACATGGCAGTCACAGCTTATCTCAACAGCCATCATATGGAAGTATAGCTGTCTTACTATAGCGATGGTGAACCTCCCTGTATTATGGACAGATTGTATTCAAAATTAGCATCAGTTATTTCAGTCCACATACAGGAGTACCAGAATGTGTGTGTTCTGTCAGTATGGCACTGAACAATATTTTGACACAGATCATGGAAAACATGACAGCATATTTGAATCAACATTCATATGGCAGTGCATATGTTTAATTATAATGATGGAAAACAACATTATAGTGTGGGCAAATGGTAAATATCACTCCATTAATCATCAAACCTTGATTCTATTGATCTTTCTACCACAGACAGAACTATCCATTGAATATCGTTTGGTATGTGTCTCATTTCATCGTAATGCTGGACCAGTGATGCCTCTGGTGTATGGCATCTGTTCCTCAATCTATGCTGCACAATCCTTTTCTTAATTTCCTGTGTGGTCTGCCCGATGTAGCATTGTCTACATGGACAGGTAATTACATAGATCACGTTTCTGGTGTTGCAGTTAGAGAACACCTTCTGTTGTACAGTAATATTGTTTCTAGTAGCCTTTATAATGTTGGTTGTCAAGGCACATGCATTGCATTGCATGCATTTCAAATGACTGAAAACTCATAGTAAACCTAGCAAAGTAACCAGATTCTTTGGGGAATTTCCCAAGGTTGCTTTCACTAGAAATGATGGTAGTTTTTTAACCTTTTTTAAAGGCACAAAGTGGGGTAGGTAGCTGAAACGCTTTGAGCATCTTCCAATTTTTCATGATCGGTTTCTTGATTTTGTTGGCTTTGGGACCAACTGTGATGACTCAAGTACAGGTCATGTTTTTCTAAAAGTAAACCAAACTCTCTGCATGGGGTTTTTGACTACTTTTTTTGGCATTCTCTGTTTATAAGTTTGTTGTATAAAATTGCAGTATTCTCAAAGTAGTCGTCCTTCATGGCACAATTCCTTCATATTTGGCAATAAAGACAATTTTGTTTCAATGTTCTTGGATGGTATGAGAACTGGAGAGGTGCAATAAGGTATTTCTGACTGTAGGTTTAGTATAGAGGTTAGTAATAGGGAGCCATTGGCATTTCCAATCCATAAATCTAAAAAAACTAAATTGTGATTTGTCAAAATTCGTTGTAGCTTTAGAACCCTAGACTCGTTGTTCAGCCAACTTTGGAATTCATCCAGTGTGCCTAAAGGGCCATGCCAAATAGCAAACACAAAGGGGCCGATTCTGATGCGGGTTGGAAAAGCTTCCCGACCGAATCAGTTGGGAAATGGTGTCCGACCCACTCGGATCGGGAAAGTCCGACCGGCGGAGTAGGATGCATCCGGATGCTTCCAGATACGATTTGGTTGAACTCCCATTGACTTCAATGGGAACATTTGTTCCTAACCGCATCAGAATTGGGCCCTCGGTCGGGAAGACACGTTCCCGATCCGATTTGGAAGGAGCAAATGCCGTTAGGAGGCCTTCCTAACCGCATCAGAATCAGGCCCTCGGTCGGGAAGCTTTTCCAACCCGCATCAGAATCGGGCCCAAAGTCTATGTACCCGTACCAATATTGGATGGATTCCCCAAAGAGATTGGCAGCATTATATATTCATTTGTCTTCAAAATAAGATAGAACGAGATTGGCTATCTCCAGGGCAAAGGTACACCCCATAGGTACACCTTTACTTAAGAGAAACAACTCACATCTAAACATTAAAAAAACAAAAACATATTTTTGCTAATTTCATGAGGAATTCCTCGGGGATCTCATTCACCTTGTCTCTTTTAATTGAGAACATCCTCTATGACTTCTACAGCCTCTTTTGGTGGGATATTAGCTTATAGGGCTTCAATGTCAAAACTAACCAGTACTTTTGTGTTGGAATCAAAGTGGCTGCTCTCAGTTTTGTTTATAAAGTTCATCAAATCCCTGATGTATGCTGAAATGTCAATTACAAAGCGTTTAAGGAAAAAATCCACATATTGTGATAGGGGTTCCAACAGGGTTCCACACCCTGAAATGATAGGCCTCCCCAGTGGATTAGTGGGATATTTTAGGAAGTTTTGGAAGTATGTATATGACAGGCATACAGGGGTCCTTTTTTATTGAGGAAATCAAACTCTTTCTTACTAGCCCAAACAGACTGTAATTTCTCTTTAGTGACAGAGATGATTTGATGACTGATCCCTCGAGATCGATGTTGATTTATCTAACAGTAGTGCACGGTGTACTCTAAGTGCTTCTCGATTTCTGTGTCATAAGTAGTCTATATCTGTAACAACAATTCCACCCCCTTATCAATCACCGGGTTTAACTATAATCTAATTATTGTTAGAAAGGTAGTGCAGGGCTTGTAAATCTGCCTTGGTCTAATTCAGCCTACTATATGTTCTTTCCCTCTGAATGGTATTGATTTCTCTCAAAGGGTTTTCTTGGAATGTAATAGCCTATTGGTGCATAGCTGAAGTGGCTGAATAGAGTGCTGTGTTGTCTGACTATGTGCCCCTGCCCTGCACAGTGAATCTTAAGTCTAACGTGCATAGGAATTGTAGAACACTATCTTAGTATTTACAGGATCTCTGAGGGTGCTCTTAACAAATGAGAGACCCTTGATTAGGGCCAATTCTTCTGGTTCCGACAAGTGACAGTGGGATCAATTGTAAATTGGAATCTTTGTTGGTGTTGCCATCTGTACATGCACCTTCCCTTTGTTCTGATTTCTCCGGATTAGGGTACTGAACTGAGAGGCAAGTCAGTTGGCATGCAGTGGTGCTGGAAAGATTTGCAGAGTGGGGGTGCTTCCATCAGTGTTATATCACTGAAGTCATAGGGGTTGTGAAAAATCAACGCATCACACAAGTATAGCAAATCAGCCACGTCAATTTAGCATGAGAGTGGTTAGGTTGTGATATGTAGCTGGTGCATTTTGGAGCACACAATAGCAAACATATTAATATAGTATGGTCTGGTAGTGCACTGCTATTAACAGACAGCGCATTTTCCATTGAAATGGTCAGTAGATTTGCACATATATGCAGTTTTAATGAATCCTGGGCAGAGTTCGCGAAGTTCCGCTATGCGGAGCTCCGCGAAGTAGCCAAAAAACTCCGCTGAGTTCCGCAAGTGGAGGAGTGCGCTTGGTCGCGCCTGTTCGCGTTGATTTTCAGCGCTGGGTGTTTGTCATGCGCTGGAAAATCAATGCGAATGGCACCATGTGCAGCTCAAGAGAGCGCTGCTTCTTTTCTGCCACTCGAGTAGATTTTCTACTCGAGCGGCAACTTCCTCAACGCGAACGGAAGGTTTCTCAATGCGAGCAGTCACGCCCGCCCGCAACTGCCCGCATTGAGAAATCCGACCGCCTGCATTGAGAAATCTCGATGGTGGATTTTTCTCGCTCGCACTCGCCAACTTGACGTTGGGGAGCAGGGCCGGCTTTAGCACTGGTGGCGCTCTGTGCGACAATCGTTTTTGGCACCTCCCTTCCCCCCATTGCTTCCTCATCGGATTCCCTCACTGACACTCAGCAAAAGTGCCCCTCAACTCGCCATAGTCTCTCTCACATACATTTCATTCATTTTAAAGCACTGGTAAAGGCTAGCTTCACTAATCCACTTAGCTATCCACATAAAATTCAGATTTGTTCTTTGCGGCAGGCATATGAACTCTCTGCGCTAATTTATGGTGAGTCAAAACTGCCACTAGACAAAACTTCTGTCTCTCTCGCACCAGTAACATTAATCACATGAGTTATCTTGACATTTTTATTGCTGCCTTAAAGATGAACGCACAAGGAACTCTGCAGCAGGTGCTTTTTATTCATATGTTATTGCTAAACACAGCACCCCCCCTTGAGGTCGGTGCCCCCACTCCAGGTCAGTGTCCAGTGCGGCCGCACCGGTCGCGTCGCCCTAAAGCTGGCCCTGTTGGGGAGCGCGAGCGGAGAAAAATCTCGCCGGGAGGTGGATTTTCCTCGCTCGCCAACTTGACGTTGGGGAGCTTGAGCAAGATAAAAAATAAACTCAGCTCTGCATTGTGGAGTTTTTTGGAACTCTGCGTGCTCCGCGGAGTGCAGAAAACTCCGCAAGCGGAGCGGAGTTCACCACCCGGGCTTAGTTTTAATGATAAAACTACACAGTGCAAAAACAATGCTGTGTTGATATCCGCAAATGTTTGTCCTGTTCACAAAACCAAGCTAAGGGGTCGATTACGATGGCGGTCGGAAAAACATACCGACCGC